>CM031954.1:13067022-13634522 GCA_018749465.1 Paracanthobrama guichenoti
TCGGTGTACACATGCATAATATTTCCTTTTGATGCCATAGCAGAAAAACTCACTAGATTTGGAACAGAGCTGTCTACTGCTGACATAGGAAGGCAGCGTATTAAATGGAACTTCATATGTGACTGATTTGAAACACACTATGCACAATATTCTAGTACGTATAAAAGTAGCACACAAAGATTTGGGTAAAATAGTTTTGTGTTTGTTTTTTATTAGGACAGATACAGACAACTAACTACAGATTTTAAGTTTGCCGTTAGCAAGTTGCTATCCTAACTCACAATATTTGAATAAGTCTAAAATACAGTAGCACACAAAATATTGGCTACATTTTAATTAGGTGAAACTATGTTTTATCAAAACTGGTATCACATGAATTATATTTCTAATACACATTTCTTTTGTCTTGAATATATATATATATATATATATATATATATATATATATATATATATATATATATATATATATATATATATATATATATATATATATTTTTTTTTTTTTTTTTTTTTTTACTGAGCTAATTTAGAAACTTTTAATACTTCCCAAGTTACATGCAATGTTGCCTTAGAATTAGGCCAAAAGAATGCAGCCTGTGGAACAGGGCCCATGTACTTGTGTAATTTTTTTTTTTTTTTTTTTCTGATTCAGATATGTTCACAAGTATGTGACTGTCTCTGTGTTCTTGCAGATCCAGGAAAGTACAATTTCACACCACGTCTTTTCCATCTGAGTGCCAGCGGTGGGACTTTTCAGGGAGAGGAGCAGTTTGGGCCCGCTCAAGTGACAGGAACCATCATGGCCATGCCATTCCTGCAGGAAAACTTGTATTCAGCCCCTCAGCCTGGTACATAATGTCATTACATGACTGTAACCACAGATTCTCATAATGTCAACTGACATTGTACAATATGCAACACATGATGCAATACAGTCAATAGTTTATATTTTCTCTACATCTTTCTCTGTTTTTATTCTCTGTAGCTTTGTTCTTGGTGGATAACAGAATGGAAGTGTACCTGTGGCAAGGGCAACAACCAGAAGATACAGAATGTACTGGCTCAGCCAAGATCCGCTGGGACAGTGAGAGGAAGTGTGCCATGGAAACAGTGCTACAGTACTGCCAAGGTTAGGAGATGGAATCTTTACTCAGATTTAATAAAGGAAATTCATGCTAGTCCAGAGGTCTTCAACACTGCTCCTGGAGACCAACTCCCTTGCAAAGTTTATATCTAACCTGCTTCAGCTTGTGATTTTCTAACAATTCTGACGATCGTAGCTGGATTAGGTGTGTTTGAATAGGGTTGGAGCTAAACTCTGCAGTACAGTGGATCCCCAGGAGCAGGGTTGAAGACCTCTGTGCTAGTCCTAATGTTCCAGCTGGCCGGTTCCTAACAACAACATGCAATAACTGTTACTCTCGATCAGTAAAAACTAGGGCTGTCAAAATTTACGTTAATTATTGTGATAACTTTTTTTCTGTTTAATGCGTTCATTCACATGCTTTTAAAACATTTACGCGTGATAAGACGGAAAAGAGACCTCAAATCTGTTCTGGCGCGCAGTGTGTGAAGCGGCTCTCTGTAGCACATACCGAAAAGTGCACACAGAAAGCCCTTCTCAGACAGTGTGCCAGTACAGTTTTGCTTTCTCTTTTGCGTCTTATCGTGCTTGAACAGACAAGACACAAACAGAGACAAATTTATAAATGCCCGTTTTTGTCCTTGTATCCTCATCTTGAGTTAATCTCTTAAATGGCCGTAAAGAGTTGTCAGAAAATGTGATGTGTGTCAGATCTGCGCCATGTGCGTCAGGTCTTAATGTGACAGCACATTAATTTACCTGCTGCAGTCGGTGTAATGTTAATCAAAGAACAAAAGAAAAATAGAATAAACTTTTGTAGCTTTGATAAGAATTAGTCTATATATGTTGAATATTACCGTTAGACCTACCTAATCTTAAAGGTGCCCGTTGTAAAAAAATATATCCAAATATAATATAATATAATATAATATAATATAATATAATATAATATAATATAATATAATATAATATAATATATATAATATAATATAATAATATATATAATATAATATAAATGAGCTGTGGGTCATGACCGAAAGGACAAGATCCCGGATACAGGCGGCCGAAATGAGCTTTCTCCGCAGGGTTGCTGGGCGCTCCCTTAGAGATAGGGTGAGAAGCTCAGTTACTCGGGAGGAGCTCAGAGTAGAGCCGTTGCTCCTCCACATCGAGAGGAGCCAGTTGAGGTGGCTCGGGCATCTATTTCGGATGCCTCCTGGACGCCTTCCCGGGGAGGTGTTTCGGGCATGTCCCACCGGGAGGAGGCCCCGGGGAAGACCTAGGACACGCTGGAGGGATTATGTCTCCCGGCTGGCCTGGGGCGCCTCGGGTTCCCCGAAGAGCTGGAGGAAGTGGCTAGGGAGAGGGAAGTCTGGCCGTCTCTGCTTAGACTGTTGCCCACGCGACCCGGTCCCGGATAAGCGGAAGATAATGGATGGATGGATGGATAATATAATATCCAAAAACCACTAGCCCAGGGTTATATATTTTGTACAATTGAGTACTTACAATATCCCAAATGTTTCCAAATATTTGTAAATCGTGAGAAAATTGCTATTTTAACCAAGGAACTGGGACGTGTGAGGGAATCGCCTGTCAAGTGCGTCATATCTGCGTTACCCTCGGTTTCCGGTTACTCTTACTGCAATGTGCAGCAAGTGTCATAGCAGCCGCCGAGCGAACGCACAGAGTAACGTCATAACATAATTTTCAACACACTCAAATGTATCTAATATGATAAACAGAGCTGCGTTACCTCATACTCATGACCGGAAAAGTGGAAATGCCGCCGGCGACTGTGGCATAATAAAAGTCCTGCTGCCCAGCGGCCTTGCTCAGCTCCCACAACACTCGGTCCTGCTCTACTTCATACTGCAGTAACGTTAATAATCGCATCCATGAACTTGATTTCTGCCCGAGTCCTATCTCAATTCTTTTCCACAGGCTGTGAGGTGAAGACCACATGTCCCAAGATTCTGCGCTCAAACTTGGCGTCATCAAACTACGCCTTTTGTTTTGAATAGGCGACCTCTAGTGGACGGAAAAGTTACATAGTGCACCTTTTAAAGCACTTTTTACAAGGTTACATACTATAAAAACAAGGGAGTGAGGTGGGGGGGAGGGTTGTGTTTGTGTGGTGGGACCAGGGCAAGTAAAAATCTGAATTGAGCCCTGCTATATTAAAGGCACAGCTAAATGTGACATTTATTATAATGGGTTTATGTGGAAATTGTTTTAAGTTTACTTAAAAGCTATTTTTAAAAGCCTGTTTAATGTTAAAAATTATGGCTTTCAGTTATACTGTAATGTAACATGGCTATAATTATTGGCTAAAATTGAAAAGAAAAAAATCAGTGTAATAGAGGCATCAGTAACAATATTGGTATTGGTTACTTAGTAACAAGGCAATTAAATGCATATTTAAAATAAATCGTCTTTATATTGTTTCTACATTAATTTAGATAGTCTGTGTGCAATTATTACAATATAAAATATTGATAATAATAATAATAATAATGCTTGAATAATGCTTAATTTAATAATACAACATACTCCCTATTAATGTTACAGACCAGAGGTTTCAAAACATTTTTATCAGCCTAACCCTTTGTAAAATATTTTACAAAGCACCCTCTGAGGGTTAATATATCAGTAATTTATCTACTTATTTGCATGCTCACGGTTCTCTGATGTTGGTTAATGGGAACATGACATGCAGATAAAAGTATACAGATAAAATATAATCTTTTTCTTTTAGTATTTGTATTTTAATTTGTCTTTAATCTAAATTTATTTTCTTATACATAGAGCTGCACAGCTAGGCCAAAAGTTTATATTTTGATTATTTTGTCATATATTGTGAATATTTAATTTCATATGACTGCTACTGTGAATAGAAAGTTACTTTTTGAAGGGTGTTCACACTTAGAAGATAGACCTATTCTATTCAAGTTTCCCCTTAATGTAATACCAAATTTAGCATTTTTTTTTTTTTTTTTTTTTAAACCGTACTTTATCATGTCTTCGATGTAATCATTAAAAAAAAAAGTAACATTTTAACTATTTTTATTTTGGCTTTGTTTAAAGTATTGTGAGAGTATCGTAACATGAGATCAGTATCGTGTATCGAACCAAATCGTGCCATGAGTGTATCGTTACACCCCTACTCTTTACAGCCAACTAACACTGCAAGTTATAATACAAATATTTATGTCTTAAATGATTCACTTTTAAACCCTCAAGCTTTGAACCCGTCAAATCCTTGAGCTTTTATTTTACCAGAATATTGATAAAATGCTGTAAACTTGTGTTCACAAAAATGTTGGAAATTGTGCAAATATGAATATAAATAAAGTGAACCTTGCACCCAAATACAAGTTAGACTCACAGGGCTTGCAGAGATACAGGTGAGAAACAGCATTTCATGTGAACTGAGAACTAAAAAACACTATATATAAGCTGCATGTGTGTAAACTAACACAACAGACTGGATACTTTAATTAAATTACAGCATTTGATTTGATAATTACGATTTGATAAGATGTATTTCAGTTTTATTTTGATTTATTGTGCAGCCCCAAGAGATTTTGAAATGAATAAACAAGTCAAAGTCTTGACATTAGAACTAGTTGTAGTGCTGAAAAATCATGGGTTGTTTGGGTCTGACCTTTCCCTGATCACATTTGAATAACCTTACAAATTGTCAGCTTAGGATAGTTCATCTGAAAAAGAAAATTGTCATCTGTTTACTTTAACGCATTTGACCAGTGGTGGACCAAGTACTTGAGTAATAGTACAGGTACCCTAATAAAAGGGTTTTTATTCCTATTGTATGCATAAAACCCCAGTATGGCCAGGGCTTGTAGGCTATTTAGTAGCCTAATATTGTATTATTTGTCACCATGGTTTTGCTTTAAAATGTAAAATCAAACACACTTACTGGTTTATCCAATGTCTTACTGAAATAAAGTGAATATCCATCTATCCTAATGGAAATATGAAGAAGCCTAAATTAATGATGTAAAAGTACAGAGCCCTGCATGACTCTGGAAATATAGTCAACTATCGGCCTATAGAAAATATCTCTCCACTGCAATGCTAGTAATTTCATGCAGTCCTGCTCACTAAAAGTGGCACTGACTTATCTACTGGATGAATTAATAAATACAATATAGCTAAATCTCAAACAGTGTACCAATCATTTATATCAGCAACATATTTTGAGATAACGCCCAGCCCTAAAACTGCTCAATATTAAAGCTTATAGACAATGTTACTTTTTGTAAAGCTGCTTTGGATGTGCATTGAGTGCTATACAAATACATCTGACTTGACTTCACTTTATATAGACCTAGGTCGATATATGTTGTGGCCATGAATTAAGAATTTGTTCCCCAAACTTAGCAGCACGCATATTTCATGGTGTTCTGCCTGAAGCAATTGTTTAAACAGTAAATTCATCCAACTCGATTCGTCTTAAGTTCATCAAAACATTAGCCAATTGTCCAACGCAATCAACCAGACTGCACTATGGGGTTACTCATTTAAAAGGTTGATTGAAAAGAATCAGCTTGTTCACGAATTGGACAGTGCTATTGCGCCTTGGAGCGGGTTACGATTTCTTCAGTTAAAAATAACAAGGAACCACAGTCTTTGTGCATATTTTATTGCTTTGCTGTGTAATAATGACCTTCTTGTGTTTTTCAGAGAAGAACTCCAGACGGCCTCCTCAGGCCTACCTGATCCTGGCTGGTGCAGAACCACTCACCTTTACCAACATCTTCCCTTATTGGGAGAAAGACCCAAATATTAAAGTACAGGTACGTTATGCCACCCACAGCTTTCAGAATGCTAGAGGTGTAGAGTTTACTTTTACTTTAACTGTTACCTTCACCCATATTTATTATTAAAAAGCATTTATTAAATAAATCACTTTAGGTAAAATACTCATTGTTTTAAGCCACAATAACTCAAGAAATATATACTTTGAAGGTCAATATAAATTTAATTTATATTTAATTTAATATTTATTTCATTTATTCATTTTATTTACTCAAATACATTAAACTAGCGATGTCACGGTACCAAAATTCCAGTAGTCGGTACCAATACCATAAAAATTTTACAGTACTCCGTACCAATTTGGTACCACAGCAAAAATTTTTATTTTTTATTTTTTTATTTAACTATTTTATTTAAAGTGTAATTAAATTCAATGAGTTTATTATTTATGATGATAATCATTATAAGTAAATAATACATAAACATTTAAAGGCTGTATGCTGTTTAAAAGTCAAAGTCAAAAGTAAAAATCAAGTGAAAAATAAGCAACGATCTAAGCATAATTATTATTATTAGTAGAGGCGTATTATTATTATTATTATTATTATTATTATTATTATTATTATATATAGACAGCTAAATCTACTGTACAACAGTAGCCTAACATATTCTGTCAATTTCTTCACGTTAAACCAAGCTTTTATTTTGACGGGTTGCTGTGAAGACCTTTGAGTGTCTGTGTTCATGATATGACCGAATTCTCAAATGAAACGGTAAATGCTCATGAAGTGATGGTATATGCATTTGTGTCCTCATATAGTGACACACGGCAGAGACTACAAAGATAGCGAGCGAGTGTCACGCGTGTGCACACGCCCGTCATTCACGCAGAGACGCAGAACATGCAGGAGTAATATTGAAATAGTATTTTGCAGTTTAATATTCACAGACACTAGTATATATTCGGCTACAGTCTAGAGCCCTGCGCTTAGATAAACACTGAACGCAGCTGCTGGTACCGGATATACTCGGGAGTTGGTACTACAGAAATGCTAGTATCGTCACATTTTTTTAATTTCAGTACCGACTTGGTACCGAAGTACCGGTACTTGTGACATCCCTACTTTAAACCCTGCAGAATGCTGCAGAAGTGTTTTTGCTTTAAAAGGATTCTCATATATGAATCATATATGAATAGATGTTCAATTTTTAATACAGCCCAAAGGTCTTTAATATTGAAGCCTATGGATGATGAAACTCTGTTTGAATGTCTGTGCAGGTTGAAGGAGCCCATAATAAAGTGATTCTGGTTAAAGACGCCCTGTCTAAACTCAGCAGGCTGCAGTACACTCTGGAGGAGCTCACTTCCAAACCCCTGCCAGAGGGAGTGGACCCTCTGCACATCGAGTGCTACCTGTCAGATAAAGATTTTCAGGTAACAACCCTACATTATGATGCTCACACATACCCTTTACCAGTGGTGTCAAACCGATAAAAGCCAAGGCATGGTAACTTCAGATAATGTCATGCAATCTAGCAATATTGCGTGAACATATTAATACAATTAGTGTAAAATGACAGGAGAAAGACAAAAAAAAGTGGATAAACCCTAACCAACAGCATCATCCAATTAAAAAATCTAAACAATCTAAATGTTTTGGAACATGGCAGATTAGAGTTGCTGATAAAGAGGGTATGCATGTGACCTCACCGTCGGCCGGAGTGCCTGCGGTTACGCCCACTGAGTGGCAAAAGTTTTTTTTGGTTTTCAGCGTGAATGCTGCGAAAAACACACAAAACCAGTCCCGGCGCCAGAGGCTTGGCCCATCCCTGTGCCCCCCTCCGGACCGAGGGAAACGGAATTGATAATAGCGTGTAATTTTCTCACTCTTACAATTGCTGCCTGCTGCTTCTGCTACTGATTGCTTTTCTAAAGGTTGCCCATAATTGCTGGTCTAGGATATGTTTTCTTCATAATAATAGTATATTATTAGCAAAAAAGATTATCAGCATCACTGATTAATATAACGAAAATTTGTGAGATTGCGTTCATTGAATGACTGACAGCTTTTAGTGATTATAAAGGTAGCGCTCTTTGCGCACTGTCTAATGTTAGGTCTAATTTTTTATATATATAAAAAATAATTAATAGGCCTATAATATGTTCAGAAAAAATGTTTTCTATTCTTAACAAGCCACCACATACACCCTTCAATACATAGGTCCATCTGCATATAAATGCGGGATTTACTCTCGAAATTGTGATGACTTAGTGATAAATATTTATGTATCGAAATCAGGCTCCTATAAATGTCAGGAAAATACGATTCCTGGCTGCATGTCAATAACCATGGATCACTGGATCTTTGGTAAGTTGTAAGGAACACTTATATCGGGTCAAACCTTTAGTTTAAACTGATAACTGATTTGTTTTACTCTGTTTGTTTTCCCCTATTAAATCCAGTCATGCAGAAGCTCTTCTGCCACTCAGTTCCGACTGAGGGGGAGTGTTCCGGCAGGAATGTGATGTCAATGCATTCATCTGCTTGGAGTTTATTTACCCTTTCTAAACTTGTTTTTCTTTTACTGTCTATTAGTTTAGTTTACACAAAAATGAAAATTCAGTAATTATTTACCCTGATGTTGTTTTAAAGCGCTGTTTTGAAGGCACACGGTAAAGGTTTGATAAAAGCCTTAACCTCAGCCATTGCGATCATTTATGTAAGTGTGGAGCGATGCACCCAGGAAAAGCAGCATCACACGATAGTTGTGTGATATGGCTCTATATCAGCATGGCTATGATTTGACCATATTTGAGCCCGCATTCAACTGCAGAGCCATAAGCAGTTTCTGGGCAGCCGCGCCAGGCCAGCTGCCTCAGACCGGAAGTTAGACTGGAGATTATAGCCTCATTAAAGGCAGGGTTATTGGTGGAGTGCTAGAGTTTGTATTTGTGGTTAGGGCTGAGCGATATGTATGTTCTACAATATTGTAAGTGCGGTTTTGTGCGATCTGACATTATCGAGTATGTCCCTTACGGCAAAAACCAAACAAAAACGCACCATCCATACACTGTGTGATTTTCCCTAGTAGCTTACACCATTGTTTCCCAACCCTGTTTCTGGAGGCACACCAACAGTGCACATTTTGAATGTCTCCCTTATCTGACCCATGTATTTCTGGTCTTGGAGTCTCTACTAACAAGCTGATGATTTGAATCAGGTGTGTTTGATTATGAAGAGTTAAAAAATGTGTAGTGTTGGTGTGCCTCCAGGAACATGGTTGCGAAACACTGGGTTAGACCACTATGTGCACATTTTGGGGCTGTTACACAACACCGTTTTCAACTAAAAACATAAAACTTTTTATGTGTTTTGGCCGTTCATTTACACGTCAGTGCCTTTTTGGGGACCTGAAAACGGGTTTTAAAGTGCAAGTTTTTGAAAATGGTCTCATTGTAAACAACAAAAACGCGAATTTGTGAAAACGATGACGTCATGCAAATGCGTATTACATGTTCAGTCTATAGTGTTTAATCTTCATCTATTGGCCTAGCAGCAGAATACAGCGTTTTTAGTCGTTTTCACGGATCTGTGTGAATGTGGATTGTGGTGTCGCCTGTACTCTATTTAGCTATTATGCTGGGGGGTTTTTTTCTCCGAAATATCAGCATGATTGTAAATGTGATGTTGATTTTATACTGCAGTTGAATAAACAAGAAGAAGAAGTTAAGTAACTTTTTTTTTTTTTTTAAACATTTTTGACACTATTGCCTGTTTTTGCTTTATTTCGCCAATGACAAACAATGCCACAGCAGAACTGTTTTGCAACACACAGCAGCGTTTTGTTACGGATTATTAATAGTGATTTGCTGCCACCTACTGTCGGTTTTATTTTCAGATTTAAAAATAATTAAATTTATCAATAGTCTGTTTTTTTAAAAACATCAACAAAAAAAAAAAAATAGTAACTGCAGGTTAAATGCATTTGTCACCATTAAACAGTCCATTAAAAATTATTTTGTTGAGACTGATTTCGATTCTTTGCTAAAAGCCCTATAGTGTCATATTCCTATTTAATTTATTTATTAAATGTAAGATGATGCTTACATTTTATTAGGTTAGAAAAAATTGCCCCATAAAGAAAAAAATTTCCATAAAAGAAAAGTTAATTTCTGTCATTGCTCTGAAACTAACTGCACAGAATATGAAGAATATCAGTCTGAAATTGGGTATTTTGTGCAATGGTATAATGTAAATCACCTTACTGTAAATGCTGTAAGGAAATAATAGTAAATCATTCATAATAATATCACTGAGCAGGTGGATGCCTATAGTTCCACTATGTAAAAGCTACTGTTGCAAAAAAATAATTTATACCTGTATCTGATAACATTTTAAATAGTAAGATGTAGTAATTGTCATGGTATTCTTTAAAATGATAATGTTGTTGTCATGTGTTGGACTCAACTGCAATAGTACACAACATACAAGATAAATTTCCTGAAATGGACAATACTCTGTAAGAACTGTAAGAATAGTCAAAGCTTTGGGAGTCAGCTGTCAAGGTACCAGCACAATAACACACTCAATGAATTATTGTCTAATTATTGTTATAGACAAAATGCCAGAAAATATTGAGATGATTTTTTTGCCAAATCACTCAGCCCTAGTTGTAGTAGGTTTATGATTATGTGTGGGGGTGCGGTTAGGATTAGACAATCAGGTAGCGGCTTTAATGAGGTGGGTATTGGTAATAATTTGGCAGGGAGTCGAAATTAGGTGTTCTTATATGCATTTACATTTATGCATTTGGCAGACTTGCATTGCATTCAAGGTACACATTTTTACATTTTGTCAGTTCTTGCTTTCCCTGGGAATCGAACCCATGACCTTGGCGTTGCTAACGCCACGCTCTTATTGTTTGAGTTACAGGAAAGCTGTATATTTAGATAATTTTATATTTTTTGTCGTAGCATCCTTAAAGATGTACCTAAGATGTAGGCCTAATATAAGTCTCAGGTATCCCCAGAATGTGAAGTGTAAGGAATTAATACAAAATTACCATCGCACCATTAAGTGTAAGGAAAAACATGCTGTTTTTGTGCATATATCTTTGAATGCAAATGAGCTTCTGCTCCCCACCCCACTTTCCAGAAGAGGGTGGAGCCTTCAGAGCTTGACTTGTGCCTCGTATATGCTGCAAAAAAACTAAAGCATCTGTTTGGTTTTTGTTAACGTTACGGTCACACTCACATGACATTGCAGTTCTTCATCATCATGAAATTATTTATTATCTGCATGCGTTTTAAAGCCATATCTGTCTAAACTTCTGATATATGGCTTTCTGAGCGCACACATCCGAAGCACGCGCACGAAAAAGCTAGATGTCAGACGGCACATCCCGTGAGTATTAAACGAAGTTCCCAGTCGGTTATGTCTATGAACATAAACGCCAAATAAAGAAATCGCATGTGTATATTAGATCTATGTATTAAAGTGAAAGCAGGTAATATACAGTTTAACAGAGCTGTTAATATGAATCAAACCACAAAAGAAAAACACTCACAGCTCTTGATTTGATAATATGCTGCTGTTAAATGCTTTGGTGAGGTAAACATGGAGGACTGTGTACAGCTTACTCAGGACGAGGTGCTAATGGGCAGAGTCTGTCAGCAGTTGTGGGCAGGTATGGCATTAAATTCCTGCAAAAAGTATTGCGATCATGGATCAAAAAATAATATGCGTGAATCAAACATTTTAAAACGCATGTAAAAAAATATATTGCACAAACTGAAAAAAAAGAATGCAAAATGATCAGAATAGCAAACAGCATGGTCACGGATCAAAATATAATAAAGCGTGAATCCAAAAAATTAAAAAGCGCATAAAAATAACAAGCATAAATTAAATCATTAAAAAGTATATTGCACAAATCTTAAACTTATGTTTATATGTTCTTAAAAGTTGTTTTCCTTGGTTTTATTAATCTGTACTTTATGCTCTTACATTTACAGCTTATATTATACTCTTTTGTACGCTTGTGCTGTTTTTCTCTCTGTTCATCTTTCCACATTCTGCACTTGCTTTTCCAAATATTGCAGTTCGAGATTCATGCAATTTGTAATTTAACTAATCCTGCTAATCCTAAACTAATTTGTAATTCTGCACTCCAGGACCGACATTGCTCATCCATGTTATAGATTAAATATGAAAGTAAAACGGGCAGTAGGTGATGGCAAGTTACGTCTTTATGAGCGAGTCATTCATTCAAACATCTCCTTCACATCGGGAATTTATTAACACTGCTGTGTTGCTCGGAGACGCACAACGCTGTTCTGCTGTGGCTTTGTTTGGAACTCTCTTCGTCAAAATAGTGCAAAAAGGGAAAATATCTCTTTGATAATTTTTTATTAACTTATTGTTATATTGATTTGTACAACAGATCAATAAACATTTGCAGTCGCTCTAATATTGGGGAAAACGCTCTTCGTATGATATTGCTTAATTGTATAATTTTAGAATCTGTGCTAAAGTGTAATAAAATTTATAAAACCAATACCCTTGTCAATGACATACTATAAAAAAATAAAAAAAAATACAAATCTGTTTACAGGAAAACAATACATGACAAAATATGCAGACAGTTTACAATTACGAGCAATATACAATCATCTAAACAATTGTGATTTATGATCTATGCGTTTTTGAATTGACTGAATGGTCTATCTGCATTGAAGTTGCGGAAAAATTAAATATCAGCTCTTATGGAAGGCCTCTCAGCCAATCATATTCGAGGACTGGAACTAACTGTTTTACAAGTAAGGAATAATTGATGATGGGCCATTGAATTAGTAGAAAAATAATGCACATCCGAGGTGGTAATGCCGTTATAACTAGGGTGTGCGTTATTTTTCTAACAGTTGATTACCTGTCCCAAAACTCACACTAAGGGTCACTAGTTCAGTCTAAAATGGTCATAATGGAAAGCGTCATGAAATATCAGCAAATGCTAAATTTGGTTTAATGGTTTTCTAATGTTCTCTCACACTGACAGATTGTATTTGTTTTGCAGAGTGTTTTGGAAATGACACGGGATGAATTTTACACCCTACCAAACTGGAAACAGCTGAATCTGAAAAAGAGCAAAGCCCTCTTTTAAACAAAAAGAAACGTTTGTCTACGATCTGTTGTATATTCACTTAAAGTAATTACTAAGGAACTTTTCTCTGTTTGTTTTTCACCAATATGTACAGTTGTTGTTTTTGTTTTGTTTTTTAACAGATGAACCTACCTATGGCTGTAGCAGTTTCATATTTCAATCATCAGTAGCTTTTGGTTACAAGACTTTTCTACTCATTTTAAGTTTGCAAAATGTGTACGTTTTGGGAAGGGTGTGAAGCATATCATCATAAATCTATATCTCGCTACTCACAAGCTTGAATTTTAAATATGTATCCAATTTTATTGTTTCACCCCGTTTAACCCCGTTGCTATCAAACTGTGACCTTAATGCATTAAACACTAATGGTGACAATTTATGTAATCAGTCACTGAGCTCTGTGCAAGATTCAAAGTGGAAAGTGAATAGCTTTTTAAGCCATAAGGTGTGCACATATAAAGCGCACTGCTGCCACAGGAATTAATGACTATTATGCAGTATTATGTGACTGTGATCTTTTTAATGTGGCAATACAGTTACAGCAATATTACAGATAAATCAGTATGTATGTGGATTCTCAAAAGATATGAATGTGTTATTTGTCCAGTACCAGAATTATGCCACTTGGTTGACAATAAATGTTATTCAATATCATACCACTAGGTGTCACTGTCTTTTATCCATTCTCATTGTCTGATAATAATTTGCAAGACTATTTCATCCTCAAAAGATTTTAAGCAAATAGTTTAGTGTTTCATATTTGTTTTTATTACCAGAGATGCAGACACCTTGATGATATTATGCAAAAACCAATACCATTTATTTTTATTTTTATTATTTACTTTGAAAGCATTTCAAAAACAACCTAAATAGGCATATCTATACTGGCAAAATCTGTTTTAAAGTGTTTCTGTGTCTTGAGATAAGGTTTAATGGTGTTGTGTTCTACACCAACACTGAGCTGGAGGAAATGCTCTTGGCAGAAAGGGGAACAAATGAAGCGACAAATCAGCAATGTGTGAATCACTGATTACCGGAACTTTGACAAAATTACTGGGCAAGACTAGCACCAAAGTTCACTTACTTGATTAAAAATACAGTAAAATGCTAATATTGTGAAATATTACAGTTTGAAGTAACCATTTTCTGTTTTAATATATTAAAATATTATTAATTCCTGTGATGACGGCTGAATTTTTAGCAGCTATTACTCCAGTCTTCAGTGTCATGTGATCACAATGATTAATCACCCTGCTGGCTGATTAAAAGTGTGTATATGTATATGTGTGTGTGTGTGTGTGTGTGTGTGTGTGTGTGTATATATATATATATATATATATATATATATATATATATATATATATATATATATATATATATATATATATATATATATATATATATATATATATATATATATATGTATATATATATATATGTATATATATATGTATATATATATATATATATATATGTATATATATATATATATATATATATATATATATATATATATATATATATATATATATATATATATATATATATATATATATATATATATATATATATATATATATATATATATATATATATATATATATATATATATATATATATATATATATATATGTATGTATGTATGTATATATATATATACACTTAATATATATACACTTAATATATAATTATATACTTAATATATAATTATACACACACCGATCAAACATAACATTATGACTAATATGTAATATGTGACCCTGGACCACAAAACCAGTCATAAGTCGCACAGGTATATTTGTGGCAATAGCCTATTAAGTAAAGATCATGTTCCATGAAGATATTTTGTAAATGTCTTACCGTAAAAAAAAAAAAAATATATATATATATATATATATATATATATATATATATATATATATATATTAGTAGTAGTAATATGCATTGCTAAGGACTTCATTTGGACAACTTTAAAGGCGATTTTCTCAATATTTATATTTTTTTTGCGCCCTCAAATTCCAGATTTTCAAATAGTTATTCCTTGGCCAAATATTGTCCTATCCTAACAAACCATACATAAATGGAAAGTTTTATTCAGCTTTGGATGATGTATAAATTTAAAATATTTAAAAAAATTAACCCTTATGATTGGTTTTGTGGTCAAGGGTCACATATTGTGTTGGCCCCCCTTTTGCTACCGAAACATCCCTGACTCGTTGAGGCATTGACTCCACTAGACCCCTGAAGGTGTGATGTGGTATCTAGCACCAAGATGATAGCAGCAGATCCTTTAAGTCCTGTAAGTTGCGAGGTGAGGGCTCCATGGATAAGACTTGTTTGTTCAGCACATCCCACATATGCTCAATTGGATTGAGATCTGGGGAATTTGCAGGCCAAGACAAACTCGTTGTGCTCCTCAAACCATTCCAGGACCATTTTTGCTTTGTGGCAGGGTGCATTATCCTGCTGAAAAGAGGCCACAGCCACCAGGGAATACCGTTTCCATGAAAGGGTGTACATGGTCTGCAACAATGCTTAGGACTCAAGGTTTCCAAGCAGAACATTTCGCAAAGCATCACACTGCCTCCGCCGGCTTGCCTTCTTCCCATAGTGCATCCTGGTGGCATGTGTTCCCCAGATAAGCAACACACACACACACACCCGGCCATCCACGTGGTGTAAAAGAAAACGTGATTCATCAGACCAGGCCACCTTCTTCCATTGCTCCATGGTCCAGTTCTGATGCTCACGTGCCCACTGTTGACACTTTAGGCGATGGACAGGGGTCAGCATGGGTACCCTGACTGGTCTGCGGCTATGCAGCCCCATACACAACAAACTGCGATGCACTGTGTATTCTGACAACTTTCTATCAGAACCAGCATTAACATCTTGAGCAATTTGAGCTACAGTTGCTCGTCTGTTTGATCGGACCACACAGGCCAGCCTTCGCTCCCCACTTTCATCAATGACCCTTGGCCACCAATCGCTGGTTCACCACTGTTCCTTCCTTGGACCACTTTTGATAGATACTGACCACTAAACACTGGGAACACCCCACAAGAGCTGCAGTTTTGGAGATGCTCTGACCCAATCATCTAGCCATCACAATTTTGCCCTTGTCAAACTCGCTCAAATCTGCTTGTCTATTTTTCCTGCTTCTAACACATCAAATTTGAGGACAAAATGTTGACTTGCTGCCTAATATATCCCACCCACTAACAGTGTGATGAAGAGATAATCAGTGTTATTCACTTCACCTGTCATAATGCTATGCCTGATTGGTAATATTGTTCTGTTCACTTTCATATGGAGAAGAGCAGCTTGAACATTTTGCTAAACATCTGCTTATGCTTGTTTGAAATGACATGTTAAGAAACATTGAAAATGTAACAGTTTGTTAAAGTTAAATCATACACAGCAGTAAAGATTTGATGAATAAAAAAAAAGGGTAGTATTGCCGTGCTGCCTCATACCATATGCGTCATATGAGGCGAAAGCTCTGCTTTTACACTCCACAGCACTTTGATTAGCTTCTCAGCCTTTCACACATTAACACACACAGGTGAATTCATCACCACAGATGGTCGAGCCCCAGTCTGTCTTTCAAAGAGGCAGATTACCAGATTACCATCTAAATTTATTTAATTCACAGAGTTATAGTACCATGTTGCAGGGAAAATTACAAGTGGATCTTTGAGACATGAGCCACAGGAGTAGATTTTTGGAACAAACTGATGTAGTTGTATTTCCTAGAACGTTAAAGCGATGTTATGGCTCCGCAATCTGCGTTAAGACTATACCCTAACAAAAGCAAAAGTGTTCGCTTCGCTTTTTTTTTTTTTTTTTTTTTGCCTGGAAAAAAGGGGAACAAAGAAAAAGAAACTGTAAAAGAAACTAAGAAAATATTCTACACAGCCTGAAATTAAATGCAGTCATGTCCTTGAAGTGCTAATTGGCTGATAATAATTATTTCAAGAATGACGAGCAAAGCAAAGCTCAAGGATAAAACACCCCAGGTTCCACGCCAAAACAAGTCATGTCTTCTTAAGAATTGAAGCGTCTTATCAATATTCTCTTCAAACTCAAGACTTTTATCCACTATTGATTATGGGCCATAAATATTAGACCTCTTCAAGGACCATGAGCAACTCAGATATTGTACAGACTCAATTAAACCCCTTGAGATGGTCTTTCTAATGCGTGAGCGATCAAAACTTCACCATTGAAGCTCTGGAGTGAGTCTCACAGGCCGTGCTGTGCAGTTCAGTTTTTAACACGAGTGCAGCAGGCTTGCTTGCGCCCCTGCAAAGGAACCCCTTTTTAATAGACCCTTTTCACATTTCCGGGTTTCTCAGAAGCGGAAGTCGTCATAGTTGGGTTAACTTTTATAGCGGTGAATGAGAGAATACATTAAATATTTTTTGGTGTCCCCATTTGCTCAAATAGCAAATGAAAAACTCCACAATAGTGATTTCACAACTTTCAAAAAGAGGGGGGAAAAAAATAGTGAAAAGAGAGAAAGATGTTAATTTTACCATCACTCCCATAGACACTGTATTAGAAACACCCTCACAGCAGTGGTAACTTGTTTTTGCAATTTGATTTAAAAGTAATAGAATATAAAGTATTAGTTATAAATGTACATTCATAAAAATTTTTTTTTTTAAATTTGCAGGACTTACAATATTGATGACCGTTAAAATGCTTTTCACAGACATCACAGTCTTTGAAAAGGGTCTATTTAAAAGCAGCTATCATATTTTTCAAAACCCATTTACATTTTGCATTTGCTGAAGTAATTTTTATATTTCACTCAACCAGGATAAATTATTTAAATATTATCTGGAAAATATTTCATTTTGAGTTGACAGTATATCTTTTTTCCTACCCACTATTAGAATATATTACTAATAGCATAGCTATGGATTGTATGAAATGTATTATTGTTATTACTTCTTTTAACCACTATGCTGCAAATTGTCTACCAAATGAAGTGAAAGAGGCTACTAGCATTCATGTTTTTAAAAGGCAGGTTAAGACATATCTTTTAAAGTTGCTTATCAGTATAACAATATTGTTATTTTATGTTTTCATTTTACCCTCTGATTCTCTTAGCTGATTTATTTATTTAATTTTTTTGTTTTGTTTTATTTATATTATTTTATACTGATATTGAGGTGAAACTGTATTGCCAATTTCTTTATTTTACATTGTGAATCTTTTATAGTTGTTTTTGAATGTTTTTATATTGACATAAAAAGTGAAATTGCATTCCCATTATTTGTGTTTATGCTTGTGAAGCACTTTGAGTAGCATTCCATGTATGAAAAGTGCTATACAAATAAATGTTTAAAGGGGTACTTCAGTGCTGGGAAGATGAATGTGTATTTAAACTGGGTCATTTATGTAGTAGAAATGTGAAATTATTTTTGAATTTGGTGCCTTCAAATTCAAAAATAAAAGACAGAGACAGAAGATGTATTTTTGTCTCATGTGGATGACAGACAACAACTCCCAGAATGCACTTGCTTCGCTGCCCAACGAGGCCACTCCTAAAGCCACTGCTACTGGTTATCACTTGCCCACCATGACACCGCCCCCACCGTCATTTTCATAGTAATAAAAATTTTGTTCAGTTAGAGAATAGACACCACAATTAAAAACTGAACGCGTCTCAAGATTCAAGAGTTTTATTTGTCACATACACAGTTATACAGAACTGTGAATATACACTCACCTAAAGGATTATTAGGAACACCTGTTCAATTTCTCATTAATGCAATTATCTAATCAACCAATCACATGGCAGTTGCTTCAATGCATTTAGATGTGTGGTCCTGGTCAAGACAATCTTCTGAACTCCAAACTGAATGTCAGAATGGGAAAGAAAGGTGATTTAAGCAATTTTGAGCATGGCATGGTTGTTGGTGCCAGACGGGCCGGTCTGAGTATTTCACAATCTGCTCAGTTACTGGGATTTTCACGCACAACCATTTCTAGGGTTTACAAAGAATGGTGTGAAAAGGGAAAAACATCCAGTATGCGGCAGTCCTGTGGGTGAAAATGCCTTGTTGATGCTAGAGGTCAGAGGAGAATGAGCCGACTGATTCAAGCTGATAGAAGAGCAACTTTGACTGAAATAACCACTCGTTACAACCGAGGTATGCAGCAAAGCATTTGTGAAGCCACAACACGCACAACCTTGAGGCGGATGGGCTACAACAGCAGAAGACCCCACCGGGTACCACTCATCTCCACTACAAATAGGAAAAAGAGGCTAAAATTTGCACAAGCTCACCAAAATTGGACAGTTGAAGACTGGAAAAATGTTGCCTGGTCTGATGAGTCTCGATTTCTGTTGAGACATTCAGATGGTAGAGTCAGAATTTGGCGTAAAGAGAATCAGAACATGGATCCATCATGCCTTGTTACCACTGTGCGGGCTGGTGGTGGTGGTGTAATGGTGTGGGGGATGTTTTCTTGGCACACTTTAGGCCCCTTAGTGCCAATTGGGCATCGTTTAAATGCCACGGCCTACCTGAGCATTGTTTCTGACCATGTCCATCCCTTTATGACCACCATGTACCCATTCTCTGATGGCTACTTCAAGCAGGATAATGCACCATGTCACAAAGCTTGAATCATTTCAAATTGGTTTCTTGAACATTACAATGAGTTCACTATACTAAAATGGCCCCCACAGTCACCAGATCTCAACCCAATAGAGCATCTTTGGGATGTGGTGGAACGGGAGCTTTGTGCCCTGGATGTGCATCCCACAAATCTCCATCAACTGCAAGATGCTATCTTATCAATATGGGCCAACATTTCTAAAGAATGCTTTCAGCACCTTGTTGAATCAATGCCACGTAGAATTAAGGCAGTTCTGAAGGCGAAAGAGGGTCAAACACAGTATTAGTATGGTGTTCCTAATAATCCTTTAGGTGAGCGTATACAGAATATACAACCGGCAGTGAAATGTAAACAGGTCCGCTCCATGGACAGTGCAAATTCACAGTTAAAAACACAAGGAGGAAATTATAATAGAAATAGAATAAAAAAGTAAAAAATAAAAATAATTATTCATTTTTTTTGATTATTCATATTTTATTGTCTTTTTGTTGTTTATTGAACAGACTCTTGAAGTCTGTTCAATATAATGTGAGTGAACTGAATGAAAGTCACGGCACAAACGCAGCAGGAGTCAGATTACATTCATCACGAGAGCGAAGAGCTGAGGTAAGCGCGGGCGCGGCATACATTCACAGCGCGTGTTCAGTCTGGCGCATTTTCAGATCATGCCTATGGAAGCTTAACTTTCATATGAATTAATTTGAAAAGTTGATGCCGTGCACATTTACATTCTGTGATTGAGATCCCAGTGGGCGGGTTGAAAACATGCGGAACTAGCTCCTTCTACTGACTGTAGTCTTTAGCCTCTGGCCAAAAATTCCTCCACTGACACAAAATGACGATATTTGCGCCATCGGAGGATTTTTTCCAGAAATAAAATGCATAAATCGCTCGTCTCTGGGGATATGAGGGGGTATGCTATTTATGTTTTTATGGGTGCTCATTCAATTAGATATGTTGTTTCTTCCTATATCAGAGTTGAAGTTTTGGGTTACATCGAGTTCAGAGTCCTCAGACGGGGTTGAAAGTCACAGCTGTGGACAGGGACCGCCTGCAGATTGAAGCTGCCGTGACCGTTAAGCATGTGAAGTGCAGATCTTGAGAAGGAGGTGCTTTCAAGCTCTCAAAAAAATCTCAGCTAGTGTCAGGGTGCAAAAAAACAGCTGCATTGACAGTGACATTAAGCCCTGATCCTGACAGGAATACCAAATGATGGATTGATTCACAAGGCACACAGATGGGGACACCCACCCCCACCACCACCACCCCTTTTTTATTGTTCGGATTATCTTGTCCTTTTTCTCTCTCAAGCCTGGTTTTGTTTACCTGTCTTCTACCTGCTGTGCCATTGCACCCCTTAATTTCCTGCCATCTTTGTTTATTATAGCAGGTGGTTTGCTGAAGGAGAGGAATTAGGATGACTGAATGCTAGGACAACTCTTTGAAGAATTTTTAAGCCATCTTTATTTTTGAGCAATTTAGCCTCACACTAAGTGGCTTTGTAAACAACTTTCCTCAATTAACAGTATAAGTGCTGCCTGTTGAGATGCGATTTACTTTCACAGTTGTTAGGACACTATCCAAGTTTCATAATCACACAGAGCAAGAACAATTAGCTTTCGGTGGAAATACTGTGAATTCATTTCTTTTTGAAACATCATGCTGATTCAAGCTCATGCAGTGCACCCCCAACCCCCGATTTTTTTTTTTTTTTTAAATCTTTGCAAATGAATTTGATTAATATTTATTTAATTATACTTTTTCACACAGTCTTAGATATTTATTGTTGGTAAACAAAACAAAAAACAATACATTTTTTTCGTTAAAATTATTTCCTTCAAAATTCTTCTAAAAAACGTAAACTATCAAGGACCACCACTTGTGACCCCTAAAAAAAAACTGTTTCCATGATGCCTCTGATTTGCTATCTCTTGGATGTATCAGTAGTCAGACTGCACTGAGTTCATTTATCATCACAAATCAGAGGTTGTTCTCTATTTTATGCAGATAAATCTGCTGTCCTTTATCCATGCTGTTTTTTGCATGCGTCTGTTGTTTTTCCTGCCTGGTGCATTAGCCTGGCACATCTATAAGTGTTGCTGAGGCTGCAGTTACTTGTCCTCTCCTCAATACTTGAGCAACACATTGCTTGTGTGTTGTTCAGAGTAAATTACCCAAGTTGCAGGGAATCTTCCTCTGCACTTTAACGCATGGCTCAAGATATTACGTGCTTGAATGGAATGGTGGCTCTTGGAACATACAGAGGCTTTTGTTATTGTCCACAAGGAGGTCTGAGAGGGTTAATCTGCCCTAGCCGGTGTGCCACTATTGCGTTTGCTTGTCTTTCTATTGTATTTTTCTTTTTGGCCAGTGCTGCTCTTGTGCAGACTGTTTGATGGTGAACATGAAATGGGGTTTAGACAGGGTAGAGTAATTTAATCTGCCACTTCTGTTATGGAGTGCCTTTTAAAAAGTGAATATTCTTGTTGTAATTTAAGGATTTAAGCAGACAAAGCTTTGGTCAAGCTTAGGCACGTAGACTCTTTTTCTCAGGGTATATTGTTACCAGTAGGTGGCAAGAAATTAGTTTTATGAATGAGTCACTGAATCGTTCATTCAACAGATTAGTTAACAACGAATTTTAATATTCAATTATGTTTTATATGTTTAATATTCAATTATGTTGGAATTATTAGAAGAATTTAAATGACAGTGGGTTACCATTGTGGAGAAGAGTGGAGCATTTGACATTATGGCTTTGCTGGAGGAGGTTTTAATGCTTAGCATTTAAGATGCTAATGTGTGCTTTTGCTAGCTAAAAGTTTGCCAACTAGCTAGTGCAGTATTATAATTAAGTTGCGTAATATTAAAATATATGAAATAGAAGTGGATGAATAAATATATAAAATTAAATGCCTGAATCATGTCAGGGAGCCACATAAAATTCATTTTGAGACTACTTAATTGGGTCACTTAAAATTTATTAATTTCATGATGTTAAAGTTACACGAACAAATTATGTTTGTTTACCTTAATCGATTCATGTGGGACTGATGTACACAATTGTGTTTGAGTCCCTCAGCTGTCCTCGGTGTGAAAAGATGGATCTTAAAATCGTACAGTCATTGCTGGAGAGGAATCAAATATGAAAAAGATGCTGGAAAACTGAAGAATGTGCAGGGCTTGGAGGGTTTTTCTGAAGAACATTGGGCAGTTTAACTGCTCAGGACAAACAAGGGACTCAAGAACAACCATTAAAAAAAACAAAAAAAAAAACAGCCGTGGCTCATCCAGGTAACGACACACAGTATTGAGATTTAAGGGTACATAAACTTTTGAACGGGGTCATTTTTATAAATTCAGGAATTTGTTTGTCTTGTGGACTATATGTAAACATTTTTTATGTAAAATATCTTATTCAGGACAGCACTAAATAAAAAATAACATGCATTTTGTATGATCCCTTTTATTTAGTTAAAATTATTCCCATTTTCACAGGTTCTGCAAGCGGTTCACATACTTTTTCTTGCAACTGTGTATGCATGTGCTTTCTGTGCAGTTCCCCTAAAGAGCCATTATACATGTGTCAAACTCCTGCCATAATCCTCAGTTAAATGTTGAACAGTGTGCACCCTTCCTTTTAGTGTTTGCAGCGGTAACTCTTGCGGCCCTGACAAGGCTGTTCCCATAGTGTTCTTGGTTGTTGCCTGTCTCCCCATGGCTTGCATCTCACTGCAAGTCGTGATTTAATGGTTCCCACATTTCCAGGCTAATGTCCAAATGTCCTTATTTTGAGCCTAATGTCCAAAAATGGTGTTGGCTGCAAAAGTATAGTGTGCTCAATGTTTTCATATGGCCATATACACCAATCAGGCATAACATTATAACACTGATTAGCGATCTCTTCATCATGGCACCTGTTAGTGGGTGGGATATATTAGGCATCAAGTGCACATTTTGTCCTTAAAGTTGATGTGTTAGAAGCAGGAAAAATGGGCAAGCGCAAGGATTTGACCGAGTTTGACAAGGGACAAATTGTGATGGCTAGACGACTGGGTCAGAGCATCTCCAAAACTGCAGCTCTTCAAGATTCAAGATTCAAGAGTTTTATTTGTCACATACACAGTTATATACAGAATATACAACCGGCAGTGAAATGTAAACAGGTCCGCTCCATGGACAGTGCAAATTCACAGTTAAAAACACAAGGAGGAAATTATAATAGAAATAGGATAAAAAAGTACTATATATATATCTGTAGAGTTATAAATAATCAAGTCAAGTAGAAGAAAAAAGTTAAAAAATAAGAATAAAGAAGTGGAATAAAATAAGTGAAGTAAACTGTGCAGTGAGTAAACTGTAGACTTATAAATATGTGGTTAACAAATGTACAAAGAGTATAATGTGCAAACAGGTTTATAACAGGTTGTTACACAGTAACAACGAGAACAGAAAGTGCAGTGCAATGTCAGTATGTCGATGTTTATCCTGAAGTGAAGTCATGTGATGTTAAGTGACTGAGTTCAGGAGTCTGATGGCCTGGGGGAAGAAGCTCCTCCTGAGTCTCTCAGCTCTTGTGAGGTGTTCCCGATCTGCAGTGGTCAGTATCTATCAAAAGTGGTCAAAGGAAGGATTACCTGGGGAACACATGGCACCAGGATGCACTATAGGAAGAAGAAAGCAAGCCGGCAGAGGCGGTGTGATGCTTTGGGCAATGTTCTGCTGGGAAACCTTGGGTCCTGCAATCCATGTGGATGTTACATGTACTACCAACCTAAGCATTGTTGCAGACAATGTACAACCTTTCATGGTCATAGTATTCCTTGGTGGCTATGGCCTCTTTCAGACACCACAGCACACCTTCAGGGGTCTAGTGTAGTCCATGCCTCGACAGGTCAGGGCTGTTTTGGCAGCAAAAGGTGGACCAACACAATATTAGGAAGGTGTTATGTGTTAGGTGTTAATATCAATATGCCCAATCGGTGTGTGATTGTGTGCTGATATTGCTTTAATAAATTGTCATTTTTTTCATGTTATTAGTTCAATCAGGAGCATGGCAAAATAACTTAATATGCCGTTTACATTTTCTTTCTGCCATTCTTTTTTTTTTTTTTTCATTCTTGCCTGTTTCCCCTCAACTGCAGTTATTTTCACAAAACTAAGCACCCTGTAAATCAGGAAAAACATCTTGTGCGTCTCCTTGAGTCCCTCAAGTGCTGCCTGTTCTCTCACACTGGCAGCAGATGTAGTACAGGACATATGTGCAGCGGTGTGTGAACAGGCTCAAGTACCCAGCAGCAGAGAGCCTGCTCGAGTGGAGGGTGGAGAAAAAGAAACAGATCAGTTGGCATGAAGCTGTGACACCAAGAGTTTCCAGTTTAATGAATGAACCTCCTCATTAGTATGACGGCATCTGCCAGAGGCACTGTCTTCAGTGAGGTTGTTTTCACTCATTTTATTACATATGACAAGCATAAGGAGAATCGTTAAACCTGACCATCACAGGCAGCATTTGCATTTTTGATATCTATGTCTCTCTGAAAAGACTCGCCAGCCAGAACACCATTATAATCCAAAGGCAGCCAAAGGCTAGAATTTCACAGAGCTTGTGATAAAAAGAAAAGGTGTGTTTGCGTTTCTGTGAGATTAAAGGAGCAAAGTCACCTTGGATTTGCCAAATAAGACATGTTCCTGGTTCACATAATCCTAACTCAACACAACTGTAAACCAAACTGTACACAACTGTTTTGGCTGTACATCAACAAAAGTTATAGTCCAGCTAAAGTAAATTGATTAATTTCCGTTGTAGGAGATCATTAGCTATTTACTTTGGGACCACTTACACGACACCATTTTTATCCAAAAAAGAAATGCATTTCGGCCATTCATCCGCACGGCAACAGTGCCCGGCAGCTAGAATATAGCTAGTGATACATGATGTCAAATTTAGTGGACAGGTAATTAATAAGAATTTCCTCCCAATCTAAAATCAATACTTGGAAAAATTAACAATGATATGTTACTTGATGTTCCACATACAATGGCTTGCCATTTGGTGGCAGTGTATAGGGTGATGCATTAGAGTCCACTATAGTGGTTGATGTGCAACTATGCCATCAAAACCCAAACATATGAAAGAAAATGGCTTTTTAGGGTATGTTCACACTTGGCATGTTTGATTAGAATAAAACGTACCCTGGTGCGATTGCACTGTTAGTGCGGTTTATTTAAATAAGTGTGAGCACTGCCATCTGAACCCTGGTTTGCACTAAACAAGCGGGCTGAGACTGCTGAAAAAATGGGTCTCGGCCCACTTCCAAACGAACTCTGGTGCGGTTCGAATGAAATATTCTGCAGGAGATTCCAACGACATACTTCCTTGTTGTTATTGTTATAGCTGTGGTGTGGACTTCCTCGTAGAATTAGATAACTAAAACTTTATAGTTATCATTATTTTTATGATCCTTAGTGTGACTGGGCCTGTACACACAAATCTAAAACTACAATATTGTGTAATTCAAAGTTTTAAATTACTAAGAAAAACACTAATGTGTGGATGCATCTCCACTGATTTGTCCAATAATATAAAAGGTATTTTAGATAATAAAATGTTTTGTTTTAAAGAATTCCTTTAACCTTGTCAAATAGTTAAACTGTGTAAAGAGTGTAAACTGTGATGACTAAACAAAAAAAAATGGTAAATGTTGATCACACGATAATGTATCTGAGGGAGTGATGGTAAATTTGAAAACCAAATTTGCTGTTGTCTCCCATTACCGCTAAGTTTCTCTAGAAATGTGAAAAGAATCTATTAAAATGGAAAGGAATTCAACACAGACAAAAATGAGAACAAATCATCATCATTTTTGCTTCATTTTCCAGGAATACATTTGAAGAATATAAAAGAATATATAAAAAGTGAATTTTGTTGGCCTCAAATCTAAAACTATTTTGATGGCTGTGCTAATTGTTTTCACAGCACTGAACTTACATTAATCAGTTTTAGAAATGTATTCTACATAGCCGGAAGTCAGTGACTGAAATGGGGGTTTCGCTTAGAAGCCTATCATCTTCGAGATCTAAGAAAGCGCCCAATGGCAGTGCCAATGCCATGGGCATGCGGAATTTGCATGCGTAACTCCGCCCCACCGTGTGGGTATATAAGGAAGTACGCAAAGCACATCGCATTATGTTTACCTGCTGAGGAGCCAAGACTGAACTCTGGCCGTTCAGCGGTACAGCGGAGTGGCAGAGGGACGTTACGTCTCCGTTCCCTCCTCAGGGAACGAGGGTTACATACGTAACCGAGACATTCCCTTTCGTTCAGTCACTCCGAGTAACGTCAGTGATTGACGAATGGGGGTCCCAATCTAATCCCGCCACTCGGCTGTCTTTCGGTGCCCTGTGTAAGTGCGAGCTCCCTGTCGTAAGGCTTAGTACGGACGAAGGACTCCCACTTATCACAGGAATACCAAAGTACACTGGGAAGCATATTCCAGGGGGAAAATGCACCAGGATGCCTGCCCGTGGGGAGGACTTAGAATACACATATGACCACTAGGGGCTGCATATGAAAGATTCTGGGGAACCAGCTGAAGGTGGACTTTTAACCCCAGGGGTGGCAAGTTTGCCAAGGGAAAACACCCGCTCAAGGAGGCTTACGGTGGAAATACACGTGTGGGGGTTGCCCAAAGGGGGAACCATGCACACGGAGGCACCTGGCCTGACACGAGGGTCTGGGCGAGTGGGCAGACTTACTGGTGTCGGCGTTGACAGTGCTGGAGGAGCTCAGGGCTTCCGGGAAGCTCACCTGAGGATAAAACTGCACGTATCCAGTCTGAGGAGTGGAATGGCAAGCCAGCAAAGACACCTGAGCCTAATCCATTACCGGCCACTAGTAGGGGCGAGTACATAGTCGGAAACAGGCCCCACTTGGAGATTGTAAAATCTGGCGAATGTGTTAGGTGTCGCCCAGCCTGCAGCTCTGCAGATGTCTGTTAGCGAGGCGCCATGCGCTAAAGCCCAAGAGGAGGCCACACTCCGAGTAGAGTGGGCCCTGACACCAAGGGGGCATGGACGCCCCAGCGTCTGGTAAGCCAAAACAATGGCATCCACTATCCAGTGGGACAACCTTTGCTTTGTCGTTTTTCACGGATCTCCACACCGAGGTGTCGAGATTGTGGAAGTGACCCATGTCTTCCCGTATGTTCAGTCCCCACACATCTGTGTATAGTAACATCGAGGGACTGAAAAGACATGGTTATGGTTTGAAAGTCGTGGGTAGAAGAGACGCTTGCGAGCCATCTCTCGCCCAATTCGGCATCGGCCATTAAAACCCCGTCCTTACCCACTAAGCCATTAAGAGCGACATCAGCACTAGTGGGCAAGGCATACTTGGCAGCGGGTCAGGCCGCCGCATGCCTGCACACGATGGCCATTGTGCAGGCATACCAGGCTGACCTGCTGAGAGACCTGGGAGAAAGCCAGGAGATCGGAGCGGATGTCATCAATGAGCTCCGGTCTTCAGCAGATTTAGCTCTCCGGGCCACCAAGGAGACAGCAAGATCTATAGGCCGCTCTATGACAGCCCTGGTGGCCACGGAGAGACATCTGTGGCTTAACTTTACGGAGATTAAAGAGAGGGATAAATCATTTTTGCTTGATGCGCCGCTATCACCTACGGGCCTGTTTGGTAATGCCGTCACTACTGTCATCGACAGGTTCCAGGAAGCAAAAAAACAGTCCGCGGCACTCAAGCAGTTCCTCCCCATAAGGCCTAGGCCTCAGGCACCGAGTGCGAGCTCATCACCCCGGGCGCAGCAAAAACAGAGGGTCGCCACCCGCACTCCCCCTCAGAAAGGGTGGGGCAGTGAGCAGCGCACACAGACGCAGCCTTCCAAGGCTAAGACAGATCTGAGGACCGTCATTATCTCAAGGAAGGCTGCGTCTAAGAAGCCCTGATGCCAGCATGCCTAGGGCTGTGAGGGTGGTCCCCCCCAGGGGCAGGCGGTGTTCACCTCAGTACATGGTACCCGTCTGCCTTCGGTGCCATCACAGGGTCAGTCCACCAACCCTGCCCGAGTGCCAGGGCGTGGAGGTATGCTTGCGCCCTCTGGGGAGAGAGGTGGTGCTGTCGAGCCAGTTGTTCCCTGCCGGTCCGCTGCTTCAGGGCGCTGCGTTGCGGTGCAGAGCACATCAGAGGCCAGCCTCGAGAGGCTGGTACCCTTAGTAGATTTCGTAGCAGAGTGGGAATCTGCCGAATATATCTCAGTGGGTCCTGCAGATTATAAAAAAGGGTTATGCCATTCAGTTCAGATGTCATCCACCCAGTTTCAACGGGGTTCTGCCCACGCTGGTGGGCCCCGAGCAGGCTCTGGTTATGACACAAGAAGTACAGACTCTTCTGCGAAAAGAGGCTATAGAAAGGGTCCCTCTACCAGACAGGGAGCCAGGGTTTTACAGCCGGTACTTCATCGTGCCAAAGAAGCATGGGGGGGCTGCGCCCTATTTTAGATCTTCGCGTCCTCAATCACTCAGTAGCAAAGCTCAAGTTCAGGATGCTCACACTCAAACAGATTGTGTCTCAAATCAGGTCCGAGGACTGGTTTGTCACCATAGATCTCAAAGATGCGTACTTTCATATGGTCCTCACCGCACACATTCATCAGGTTCTATGAGCTAGACAGCAATGCAACTCCGGGGGCTTGGGTGCTCGCCCCTTAGATAATGTACAGGCAGGCATCCGGCTCATATGGGGGCGTGGGTATTCTCGTTCCCATTGCGGTGACACAGCACAGTTCATGACACTGAATAGGGAACGAGACGCTACGTCACCCTGCCATACTCCCCGCATGCCTATAGCGTCTTGCTTCATCCTTATTCCAGAAGCTAGAGGCGTGTGTTTGCCAGTATGCTTTATAGTTTCCGGGTCTATGACGTCACCCGCCTATGACATTCCGTCTCTCTATTGGACTGATTACACACGTGCTTCACGACACAATTACGCAGAGGCGTTCCCATTGCAGTGACACAGCGTCTCGTTCCCTATTCAGGGAACTAAGGTTACAGACATAACCAAGATGTTTTTACAACATTTACAAATGTGACCAATCACGGAAAGTAGGGACACAAGTCGGTTCTGGGGCATTTTGAGTTATTCACAGATTCTGAAAGTGTAGTCTCCAAGCTTTCCAACGATGTATAACACATGGAAATCTAATAATATTTGGAGAAGTTTGAAGGTAGGCACTCAAAAAAGCTCAAAAGGGAGAAAACGGCCTCTAAAGATTGTGCAGTTCTCACCTGTTCTCACCTGCTGGGAGTGACAACAGGGCTCATTTACCTCTCATTTAAAAAAAACACTAACATACCATAATCTCTTTTAAATAAAATAAAAAAATAAAATAATATTAAACATTAACAAGTCTTCCAATTTTTTCATCCTGATAAAAATGCATACAATAACATTTTATTTCAACATTTACTCTCCGTATCCAGTCCTGTGCAAAGCATGATGAAAAGGGGAAATCCTGTTCCTAGTGCTATTTTAACACAACTAAAATCATGTATGTATTCTCAGCTCAAATGGATTAAGTAATGTGGTCGACGTGTGGTGGATTAACTTATTTTACTTAAGTAAATTGTAAATAGTAAATTGAACAAGCATCAAATGTTATTTTTGGCCTACTTAACTGAAACATGTTGTTTCAAGTCAGTTTAACACAATGCAATTTTGTTTGAATGAGAAACCTAATACAATGGTGTTAAATGAATTTTTTTAATAAACTGAACAGTATTGAAAAAACATTTTACATTTATTAGGCTTCAAAAATATAACAACTTTTAATTTAAGTGAACTTAAAACAATTCTCATATAAGCCCATAATAAATGTCATATTTACCTATGCTCTTCACATCAAACAGGTAGGAAATATACATACATTGAATAAAGATATCAAACAGTCTTCACTGCATAAATTATAAATGAAATATAGATTAATCCTTATTAAAGCTACAAAGGGTTTTTAGTCAAGAGCAGTGAGTAATTTTCTCTTTTACCTTTGTTCTTTGATTAACATTAATGACAGTATTAGTGGCTGCTGTCACTTTCAGACTGCCACTGCTGCACATGACGTCGATCTGACACGCATCTAATTTTCTCTCTTTAAGTTCATTTAAGACTCTGTTTAACTAATTTAAGACCGACCATACTCAACAAAATGGACATTTGTGTATGTCACATATACACGTACACAAATGTCTGCATTTGTGTGTGTGTGTGTTCTGCAGTGTTTTCCGCGGGTATTGTGTTCAGATAAAAAAGTGCTCAGGCGTCAGATTGGCTGTGGTCGTTGCGGTTGCTCTAGGGGCTCTGCCTGGTGAAGTGTGACAGTTAAAGCTGTCAACAGGATAAAGACACAGTAGCTGAGCTGAGAGATTGACCTGACGGACAGCCACTTACACTCAACAGAGTTAATCTTGATCCAATCAAACCAGAAATTTGTTAAATTCTCCTCACCCTGACTGAGAACGAGAAACTGGTGGCATCATTCATTAACCAATGCTTCATCTGAAGGCATTTTTATGTAGCCAAATTTCTTAACCTTGTGATACCTGATAAGTTTCCATACAATATGTCAGTTCCAAAACTTAGTGAACTGTCTATGGAAGCAAAAGTGGTAACCACTTAAATAATGCTGTCTTCTTTCTGTTTAGATTCTTAAGCAGCATTGTATGTAACATTAAGGGAGAGAACAATCCTGTAGTGCATTGTGACAAGCTCAGTGAAAATTTAAGGTGGCAGTTGGTTATAAATAATAAACAATAAAAACATTTTTGAGTTTTATTTTTCTCTTCTGGTGTCTTAACTTGCACCTTAAATCTTAAAAGGGATAGATTACCCCCTCATGGTGTGGAATACAAAAGAAGATAATTTGAAAATGTTGGTAACCAAACAGTTTTGGAATAGCTACACTATGTTGCCAAAAGTTTTGGGACACCTGCCTTTACATGCACATGAACTTTAATGGCATCCCTGGTTTAATATGGAGTTGGCCCACCCTTTGCAGCTATAACAGCTTCAACTCTTCTGAGAAGGCTTTCCACAAGGTTTAGGAGTGTGTTTATGGGAATTTTTTACACAGGTGGCTTATTGCACAGGTGGCAACCTATCACAGTACCACGCTTGAATTCACTGAGCTCCTGAGAGCGATCCATTCTTTCACAAATGTTTGTAGACGCAGTCTGCATGCCTAGGTTCTTGATTTTATACACCTGTGGCCACTGAAGTGATTGGAACACCTGAATTCAATGATTTGTGGGGGTGTCCCAATACTTTTGGCAATATAGGGCATTTTGAACTAGTGAAATAGTTCACACTGCCCGATTTTAGCCCCGATTTTGACTCACCGACAAGTTTTGCGGAATCAGGTTTTGCTCGTGCATGTGAGTGACAATCACGCAGTGTGAATGATCAAAGACGTGTTCAGAGAGATTCGCCAATGAGTCGCCGACGCCTGTGAGAAAATATCCTAAATATCTCGACCTGTTGGCGATTCAAAACCCTGCTGAAATGAGTTCTGACTGAAAAATACATCAGCGATGACCTACAGCCAATGAAAGAGCAAGATACAGGGAAGAGGGAGGTTCAGGGAGGAGTTATAGACCAGAATATCAGTATTTTAATATATACACTCACCTAAAGGATTATTAGGAACATCTTTTCAATTTCTCATTAATGCGATTATCTAATCAACCAATCACATGGCAGTTGCTTCAATGCATTTAGGGGTGCGGTCCTGGTCAAGACAATCTCTTGAACTCCAAACTGAATGTCAGAATGGGAAAGAAAGGTGATTTAAGCAATTTTGAGCGTGGCATGGTTGTTGGTGCCAGATGGGCCGGTCTGAGTATTTCACAATCTGCTCAGTTACTGGGATTTTCACGCACAACCATTTCTAGGGTTTACAAAGAATGGTGTGAAAAGGGAAAAACATCCAGTATGCGGCAGTCCTGTGGGCGAAAATGCCTTGTTGATGCTAGAGGTCAGAGGAGAATGGGCCGACTGATTCAAGCTGATAGAAGAGCAACTTTGACTGAAATAACCACTCGTTACAACCGAGGTATGCAGCAAAGCATTTGTGAAGCCACAACACGCACAACCTTGAGGCGGGTGGGCTACAACAGCAGAAGACCCCACCGGGTACCACTCATCTCCACTACAAATAGGAATAAGAGGCTACAATTTGCACAAGCTCACCAAAATTGGACAGTTGAAGACTGGAAAAATTTTGCCTGGTCTGATGAGTCTCGATTTCTGTTGAGACATTCAGATGGTAGAGTCAGAATTTGGCGTAAACAGAATGAGAACATGGATCCATCATGCCTTGTTACCACTCTGCAGGCTGGTGGTGGTGGTGTAATGGTGTGGGGGATGTTTTCTTGGCACACTTTAGGCCCCTTAGTGCCAATTGGGCATCGTTTAAATGCCACGGCCTACCTGAGCATTGTTTCTGACCATGTCCATCCCTTTATGACCACCATGTACCCATTCTCTGATGGCTACTTCCAGCAGGATAATGCAACATATCACAAAGCTCGAATCATTTCAAATTGGTTTCTTGAACATAACAATGAGTTCACTGTACTAAAATGGCCCCCACAGTCACCAGATCTCAACCCAATAGAGCATCTTTGGGATGTGGTGGAACGGGAGCTTTGTGCCCTGGATGTGCATCCCACAAATCTCCATCAACTGCAAGATGCTATACTATCAATATGGGCCAGCATTTCTAAAGAATGCTTTCAGCACCTTGTTGAATCAATGCCACGTAGAATTAAGGCAGTTCTGAAGACGAAAGGGGGTCAAACACAGTATTAGTATGGTGTTCCTAATAATCCTTTAGGTGAGTGTATATTTACAATTATATCAAACAGAAACAAATCACAAACATTTGCTTGATCAGCCACACATTGCAAAATGAATGATTTACCTCAAACTCTCTTTGCAGAATACAATCCTTGCTCCCTGTGTTTTTCCAACCATTTCCTCCACCATCATTTTTCCTCCTCTTTCTCCTTTTCGCTGCAAATCAGCACACAGAAGTTTGGATCGCAAACTTTCTGTAATATATAATTTTTAATAACAATTCCAGTCTTGCGCGAGAACTCCGGTCTGACGCACACGTGATCTTGCGTCATTTACTTCTCATATCTTGCACTTGTTTGGTTGTGAAATGTAATTTGCGCACCGGAGAGAGTTGTCGGTGACTCTTCCTATTGTAAAGTTATGCAGTGTGAAACCTCCTGTCGCCAATCCATCATGCAGTGTGAACACAGCAGTGACTGAATGCTACCCCAGATAGTCATGCAGTGTGAAAAAGAGCAGTGATCCAACCAGTTTGAAAATCGTGCAGTCTGAACTCTGCATTACCCATGTAGAGCGTTCCAGGGCTGCATTTCCCAAAAGCATCCTAAAGCCTGAGTAAATCGTAGACACCATTATTGCCAATGGTTTAGACTATCTAAAAACCCGATTCCAAAAAAGTTGGGACACTGTACAAATTGTGAATAAAAACAGAATGCAATGATGTGGAAGTTTCAAATTTCAATATTTTATTCAGAATACAACATCTTTTTATGATGCGCCAAATGTTTTCTATGGGTGAAAGATCTGGACTGCAGGCTGGCCATTTCAGTACCCGGATCCTTCTTCTACGCAGCCATGATGTTGTAATTGATGCAGTATGTGGTCTGGCATTGTCATGTTGGAAAATGCAAGGTCTTTCCTGAAAGAGACGACGTCTGGATGGGAGCATATGTTGTTCTAGAACTTGGATATACCTTTCAGCATTGATGGTGCCTTTCCAGATGTGTAAGCTGCCCATGCCACACGCACTCATGCAACCCCATACCATCATAGATGCAGGCTTCTGAACTGAGCGCTGATAACAACTTGGGTTGTCCTTGTCTTCTTTAGTCCAGATGATATGGCGTCCCAGTTTTCCAAAAAGAACTTCAAATTTTGATTCGTCTGACCACAGAACAGTTTTCCACTTTGCCACAGTCCATTTTAAATGAGCCTTGGCCCAGAGAAAACGCCTGCGCTTCTGGATCATGTTTAGATATGGCTTCTTTTTTGACCTATAGAGTTTTAGCCGGCAACGGCGAATGGCACGGTGGATTGTGTTCACCGACAATGTTTTCTGGAGGTATTCCTGAGCCCATGTTGTGATTTCCATTACAGTAGCATTCCTGTATGTGATGCAGTGCCGTCTAAGGGCCTGAAGATCACGGGCATCCAGTATGGTTTTCTGGCCTTGACCCTTACACACAGAGATTGTTCCAGATTCTCTGAATCTTTGGATGATATTATGCACTGTAGATGATGATATCTTCAAACTCTTTGCAATTTTTCTCTGAGAAACTCCTTTCTGATATTGCTCCACTATTTTTGGCCGCAGCATTGGGGGAATTGGTGATCCTCTGCCCATCTTGACTTCTGAGAGACACTGCTACTCTGAGAGGCTCTTTTTATACCCAATCATGTTGCCAATTGACCTAATAAGTTGCAAATTGGTCCTCCAGCTGTTCCTTATATGTACATTTAATTTTTCCGGCCTCTTATTGCTACCTGTCCCAACTTTTTTGGAATGTGTAGCTCTCATGAAATCCAAAATGAGCCAATATTTGGCATGACATTTCAAAATGTCTCACTTTCAACATTTGATATGTTATCTATATTCTATTGTGAATAAAATATAAGTTTATGAGATTTGTAAATTATTGCATTCCTTTTTTATTCACAATTTCTACAGTGTCCCAACTTTCATTGGGTCTGTATCTACTAGGCAGTTGCCTATGTAGTTCACTAGATTTTGTGACAGTGCACAACATTATTATGAGCTGAGTGTGTGTGTTGTATCTTTTATGGGCTGCACAGTGGTTACATGTTTGCGACGCCTTACACCATAATAGCTAATTGAGTTTCCCAACTAAAGTGCTAACCAACTCCGCTAATCTTCTGGGACCAGTAGATAATTAAGTCAAACAGTCCACTCAATTATACATTCTCAAGTGTATTCAGACACTCACACACACATACCCCTAAATTATTTCAGTGGAAACTGTTCAGTGTTCCACTTTTTCTCCCCTTAAGACAAAAACATAATTAGGCACCATTGTTTATCACTCTTGCACTGCAGAAAATAGTTATCTGATCACACTTGACTTCAAAGGGGGTCATCAAAAAAAAAAAAAAAAATCCTCAATATTATTTTTTAACAGGGCTTAATATAGTGAGTGGTTTATATGCACCTCATTGTCTTCCAACTCTAAACTGAACCCTTAGACGTAAATGAAACCTGTGGCTGATGACTGTTGTGCTGTGGGTGCTGGTAGCACATGTCTGTGGATGACTGTTGTGAGTGCTCAATAATAAGTACAATGCGTTGGTGGAGGCTGCAATTTAATACCTGTGTCCAAAACACAATGAGTTTGATCCATCACAGAGAGAGATGGATGATGGAGGCTGGAGGGGGAGAATTAGTTAGGTGGGGTGTGAAAAGCACTGCGTGAACCCCTCGCTGTGTTTACTCCACGGGAATAATGAACACGCTGTTTCCAGAATGCTCTCAGTGGTTCGTAAAGTGTTGTTGATCATCTCTCCCGCTGATAGTGTGAGTGTTTTCAGTCCTTACCTGGCCCCTCTGACCTGTCTCTTCTCTCCTCCCTCATCACTCACCCACTCTGTCTCTCCACAGCTAAAGAGCAGATGGATGAAAGAAATGCAAGAGGGCTTGTAATTCCAGTAGGAAAGCTAGGCAAGGTTGTTGCAATTTACTCCTATTATTATCTTTAATAGAGCTATTCAGTTTTAGTACTAAAACCAGGAAGAGAATTTGTGTTTTCAAAAATAGGGTTTAACATTTTAGCGCATTGTAAAAAAAAAAAAAAAAAGAAATTCCAAAACACATTTCAGTCCCACCTCAACGTGAATTTTGAAACCATTGTGTACTTTGAAAATGTAAGTTAATAAGAATTGTAAACTACTAATTCACTTTGTGTGGTAACATTTAAAGGATTAGTTCATTAAAATGTCCTGATAATTTACTCACCCCATCTCATCCAAGGTATTCATGTTTTGTTCTTTTTCACTGCGTATGATGTCATCACGTCAGAAAGGTCACATCCGTAGCGTAGGTGGAAGTACCGGCCCAATGCCGAAATATCTCATGTTCTCAGTCCAACTTTAAAATTGTCTGACATTGTTGTTTTACCTTTATTTTTGTAAAGGGTTGATTTAGTCTTTGCACGTTAGTTTTAACACTGGGTCGGTACTTCCACTTATGTCATACGCAGAGAAGAATAACAACACCGAAGTCGTGCATTTGAGGTTAAAAAGTATAGAAATGTTTATTTTTGGTGTAGAAAATGACAGATGGTTTCGCTAGATAAGATCCTATTCCTCAGCTGGGATCGTGCAGAGCCCTCTGAAGCCCTTCAAAGCCCTCTGAAACGGCATTTATTTGGACCATCAACCTGTTGGTTGCCATTGAAAAGCATTATGTGAAAAAAAAAAAATTCCTGGTATGTTTTCCTCAAAAAACATAATTTCTTTTTGACTGAAGAAAGAAAGACACGAACATCTTCGATGAGATGGGGGTGAGTACATTATCAGGAAATGTTCCTAATGAACTAATCCTTTCATTATTAAAAATAATGGGAGGGGGTGGGGGTTCCATGGATGTTAAATGTTCTTCGATGCAAATAAAGATACACTTTGTGTAGCTGTTATGGTGCAAATTATTCACCTATTCTTGCTTGAACGAGAACAGATGTTTTACGGTGTTTGTTTTGAGCATATGCTCAAATTCAGCTTTCAATCAAGCACAGCTCAGATTGTGTTACTCGCGCATCAGACGTGAGCCTTGAGCTCCAGCGGGGAGTAAACAAAGACAAATCAAAAAGAGAAATGCCTCAAAGCATGAAATCCACCAATAGAAATCCCCTGAAATTTGCACTGTTCTCTATCGAGCTCACAATGCTACATGAATGACGGCATGTTTAAAAATTCATCAGCGTTTGTGGTATGCACTGAAGGACCTCAGGGCCACTTGCTTGAGAGTCTTAAACACAAGCAAAACAAACAAATGCACACAGTCATACACTCAGTAGTACAAGGATGTTGTTATGTCTAGCACAGTATTCCTTCAGTCGTCTCAGCAGGTTAATTTAAAAATCGAGGCTGACGGTTCAGGAGCTCAGTGGAACCACACAGGTTAAACAGGTGCATTGCACTAGGGGGATACTGGTGACTAAATTCATTTTCTGCTGCTTGACAAATGACTCTGTCATTCGGGAGGGAGCCAGCATCATACAAGGTGCCCTTGAAGAGCAAATAACCTCACTGTAATTTCTTTTATATGTAGATACAGTTGCGTGCAACTCTTTAATGTAATTATTCTCATGTATTCAGTCCAAAAATTCACGCACACAGGAAGACCCAAGGAGAAAGGTGTTGACCACACAATCTGACAGTGTGCTAATCCCATGAGGCCAGACCACTATGTTTTCACCCCTCAGTGTCATATCATTAGAGCGCCATGGCAACCCAGCATGTCTTGCAACCTGCCCCGCTATTAAGTTGTGTGTTGGTGATTCGTGTAGTGGGCAGAGAGAGGAAGTCAGCTGATTCATTTCCATGAATCAGAGAGAGTCATTAGCTTAACTGTAATGCCATGCCGTTCAGTACGTTAGAAGATTTTGCCCAAACCATGTGGGTGACAAGTACATGCAGTGTCTAGATAGCTAATGATGATACATTTATCTGGAGAGGTGCCAGTCTGCTGTTTATGTGTGTGTGTACGACTCATAATGTGTGTTTGGGTGTGCTGCTGTTTATTTGAGTTCTTATGGGGGTGATTCTTCACTTAGGGGTACTTTTGACTGAATAAAAACATCAGTTTTAAGTCTGGATAGAACAGAAGCCTAATATAGATCATTTTGACAAAAATTACCTTTCAAACATTTAAGAAATGTACAAATATTTTAAAACATTGAATAATTATACTCTACCATTTAAACTAGAATGGTTTTTTTTCCATTAGGGCCCAAGCACTGATTGCTCAGTCAATTCTTCTCCTTCTCTGAAATGAATCGCATTTTTGAGGACCTAAATATGCTCGGAAACTCATGAAACTTTGCACACACATCAGAAGTGGTGAAAATTTATGTCTGATATGGGTCGCGCTACGTTTCACATACAAGTATGAAATTCGTAGACACATGTAAGAGCCCAATACCTACAAAAAAAAAAGTCTCCTGGTGCAAAATCTGAAAACCAACAGGAAGTGAGATATTGTGAATTTTCTTTGCAAATTTTTTGAAAATCTTGCCATTTCCAGACTTTGTACTTTAGCAAACTCCCCCTAGACATTTATTCAGATCAACATCATATTTGCACAGTCTAATCCAAAAGCCTTGGTGAAGTCAAATTGCGAAGATCTTGAGTTTTCCCTGAAGGGTGTGTCCATCGCGGCCTGACAAAGTTCGATGTTTCACCATGAAACAGGAGGTTGTTATAACTCGGGCATACAATGTCCAACCTGCCCCAAACTTCACACGTTTTATTAGAGTCCTGGCCTGAAGACATCTACATGCCAATATTCAGTTACAGACATAGCGCCACCTGTGGGCAACAGGAAATGGCTTGTTTTACACTGTGATTAACTCCTCACAGAGATTTAACCAGAACAACATCATATTTGCACAGTCTAATCCAAAAGCCTTGGTGAAGTCAAATTGCAAAGATCTTGAGTTTTCCCTGAAGGGTGTGTCCGTGGTGGCCTGACAAAGTCTGATGTTTCTCCATGAAAGAGGAAGCTGTTGTAAGTCAGGCATACAATGTCCAATTCTGCCCCAAACATCCCATGTTTGATAAGAGACCTGGCCTGAAGACATCTACATGCATGCCAATATTTAGTTAGTCATAGCGCCACCTACTGGAAACAGGAAATGGCATGCTTTACACTGTAATTCATTCCCAGAAACACATTTAAATGTGCCATCAAGTCCCAAACATGCTAGGAACACGTTAAATCATGCATGTATGCAATTAACGCCAAGAAAAGAGGAAGTTGTTGTAACGTCTCGGTTACGTATGGTAACCCTCGTTCCCTGAAGGAGGGAACGGAGACGTACGTCGGACGTCACCGACGAATTGGGATCACTTCAGGGAGCCCCTAACAGCTTCGAGATATAGAGAACAGGCCAATGAGAATTGGCGTGCGAGATTTGCATCTCGCGCTCCGCCCAGCGTCAGCGGTATAAAGCGGAAGTGAAATGCACGCATACGTTTGTTTTTCACTGAGGAGCCGAACTACTGACTCGGCCTGCGGTGATGGTACAGCAATTGTGGCGGCGGGGCGTGCGTCTCCGTTCCCTCCTTCAGGGAACGAGGGTTACCATACGTAACCGAGACGTTCCCTTTCAGTCGGTCACGTTCGACGTACGTCGGACGTCACCGACGGCAATGGGATCCCTTTGGAACACGCCACAGTTGCTACCACTTCCAGCGCCCTGGGAAAGTCCTCAGACCCGGCTGTTCGGGCGGGAAATTCACGCAGGGAGAGTCAGCTGCTGTTCCGCAAGACCCACTCAGCCGACTATTGGATAACGCTGGGAAAGCGTGCCCGGGGCGCTGCGGAAGCCACATCATGCCCGGAGGAGTTACCATGTGGAGAATACACGTATGGACTGGCCGTGGGCAGTGCTACATCTGGAAGCCCCAGGGGTGGCTCCGGCCATTTAGGCGGGGTCCACACCACACTGAGACGGCAGAGAGGGAAAGACACGAGCTCGCCGAAGGGGAGACTTACCGTGGAGAATACACATATGGGACCGCCGTGGGGGTCACAACATATGGAACCCAGCCTAACACAAGTTCCACCAATGCATATGAGCGTTAGGCCTGGCGTCGGACGCTCCGCCACGTCCGACTGCCGAGGGTTGCGGAGGACTCGACAGGGTTCGCCATACTGGGGAACTTCGACTGGAGCATATAAGCGCACGTATCCGTTCCATGGGGAAGGGAGTGGCGCAGCAAGCCGACACTTTAGAACGGGCACTTCGGTGTTACTGACTATGGGAAGTGAGCACACAGGAAGATACCGGCTCTACACGTGAGCTATAGAACCTAGCGAACGTGTTAGGTGTCGCCCAGCCCGCAGCCCTACAAATATCTGCCAGCGAGGCGCCACGAGCCAGCGCCCAGGAAGAAGCTACACCCCTGGCGGAGTGGGCTCTTAACCTGAGCGGGCAGGGCACGTCTTGGGTTTCATACGCCAAGACGATGGCATCCACTATCCAGTGGGCCATCCTCTGCTTGGAGACAGCCTTTCCCTTCTGCTGTCCTCCATAACAGACGAAGAGCTGTTCTGAGGTCCTGAAGCTTTGCGTTCTGTCCACGTAAGTCCGCAGCGCGGACGGGACAGAGAAAAGCTAGGGCTGGGTCTGCCTCCCGAAGGCAGCGCTTGCAGGCTCACCACCTGGTCCCGGAAAGGAGTGGTGGGAACCTTGGGCACATATCCTGGCCGGGGTCTCAGGATTACGTGAGAGTTACCAGGCCCGAATTCCAGGCACGATTCATCGACCGAAAATGCCTGCAGGTCCCCTACCCTCTTGATGGAGGCCAATGCAGTCAGGAGTACTGTCTTCAGAGACAGAATTTTTAACTCAGCTGACTGCAAAGGCTCAAAGGGAGGCCTCTGCAGTGCGGTCAGCACCAGAGACAGGTCCCAAGAGGGTATAGAGAGAGGGCGAGGCGGATTCAGTCTCCTCGCCCCCCTCAGGAACCTGACGATCAGATCGTGCTTCCCTAAGGACTTCCCGCCTACGTAGTCATGATTGGCGGCGATGGCGGCCACATAAACTTTGAGGGTGGAGGGAGACAGCCTTCGCTCCAACCCGTCTTGTAGGAAGGAAAGCACAGAACTGACCGAACACCTTCGGGGGTCTTCTCGGCGAGAAGAGCACCATTCGACGAACAGGTTCCACTTCAGCGCGTGAGGTGCCTTGTAGAGTGCGCTCTAGCGGAAGTAATGGTGTCTACCACAGCTTGTGGCAGACCGCCTAGAACCTCCGCGTCCCGTCCAGGGACCAGACATGGAGTTTCCAGAGGTCCGGACGCGGGTGCCAGAGGGTGCCCCGTCTCTGAGTCAGGAGGTCCTTCCTCAGAGGAATGGGCCAAGGGGGGCTGTCGCGAGGAGCACTAGTTCCGAAAACCAAGTCCTGTTGGGCCAGTGCGGAGCGACCAACAGGACCTGCTCTCGTCCTCCCCTGACCTTGCACAGTGTTTGTGCAAGAAGGCTCACTGGGGGGAAACGCATATTTGCGTAGGCCCCGGGGCCAGCTGTGTGCCAGCGCATCCGAACCGAGGGTCCCTCGGTCAGGGAATAGAACAGCTGGCAGTGGGTGGAGTCCGGGGCGGCAAACAGATCTACCTGCGCGGCCCGAAGCGACTCCAGATCAGCTGGACCACCTGGGGATGGAGTCTCCACTCTCCCGGGAGCACTGGCTGTCGTGAGAGCTCGTCGGCCGCACGCGATTGAGCAGGCCCGAATATGAATGGCACGCGGCGACCTCAGATGCTTCTGACTCCATAGGAGGAGATGGCGGGCGAGTTGTGACATGCGACGGGAGCGTAGACCACCCTGTTTGTTGATGTACGCAACGGCCGCGAGTGCTGTCCGTGCGGACCAGAACGTGCTTGCCTCTGAGCGGCGTTTTGAAGCGGCTGAGTGCAAGACGAACTGCTAACAACTCCAGGCAATTGATATGCCATTGCAGTTGGGGCCCGTCCACAGACCCGACACTGCAAGCCCGTTGTAATGCGTGGCACCCCAGCCGGTGGATGAGGCATCCGTGGAGACAACAGCATGCCTGGACACTTGTTCTAGAGGCACGCCTGCCCGTAGAAATGAAGGGTCCGACCATGGGCTGAAGGTTTGGCGGCATCTCGGCGTCACTTGGACACGGAGAGTTCCGCTGCGCCACGCCCATCTCGGGACCGGTCGTGGAGCCAGCATTGAAGCGGTCTCATATGAAGCAATCCCAGCGGCGTTACTGCGGCTGCGGGCGCCATATGCCCCAGGAGCCTCTGAAAATGTTTCAGTGGTACCGCTATCCTGCGTTCGAACGAGTTCATGCAGTTCAACACTGACTGGGCGCGCTCCTCGGTGAGGCGCGCCGTCCGGGCGACGAGTCTATCTCCATCCCGAGAAAGAGATCCTCTGCGAGGGGCAGAGTTTGCTCTTCTCCCAGTTGACCTGAAGCCCCAACCGGCAAAGGTGACGGAGCACCATGTCCTGTGTTCGCACAACTGCTCTCGCGACTGGGCAAGGATCAGCCAGTCGTCGAGGTAGTTGAGAATCGCGAACACCACGCTCTCATGGGAGCAATGGCGCCTCCGCGACTTTCGTGAAGACACGGGCGACAGGGCCAGCCGAAGGGTAGGACCTTGTACTGATATGCTCGTCCGTCGAATGCAAAGCGTGGAGGCGGTCTGTGTCGAGGAGAATCGAGACATGAAAGCACGCATCCTTCAGGTCGATCGCTGCAAACCAATCTTGGGGACGGACGCACCTGAAGATGCGTTTCTGCGTTAACATCCTGAACGGCAGCCTGTGAAGGGACTGGTTCAGAAGTCGCAGATCCAAGATCGGTCGTAACCGCCGCTTTTCTTGGGTACAATGAAGTGCGGGCTGTAGAAGCCGGTCTTCATATCGGCTGGAGGGACCGGCTCTATCGCGTCCTTCGCCAGTAGGACTGCGATCTCCGCCTGGAGCACAGGGGCATTCTCCTTCGTCACGGAGGTGAAGTGAACGCCCCTGAACTTGGGGGGACGCCGGGCGAACTGAATCGCATAGCCGAGTCTGATAGTGCGGATGAGCCAGCGAGACGGGCTGGGAAGCGCTAGCCAGGCTCCCAGGAACCGTGCAAGCGGGACCAACGGCACCACAGACGTGCCACGCAGCGGGGGCAGCGCGGCGGCATGCAGGGACCCGATACGGGCGGCATGGTAGCGGCCCAAGGTGGGGTCTGAGTGTGCTGTGCAACACTTACCTGCTTCCGCTGAGGGGGCACGCGAGTGTGGGAGGCCGTTGGTGAGCGTCCCAGACACAGCCGGCACCCCTGCTGGCGATAAGAGCGCGCCTGAGGGTGACAAGGCATGGAAGCGTCGAACACCGCCAAGCGCACTCTCTTGGCACCCAGAGATTCCGAAACTGCTCTTTATTGACAATTTGGGTGCCGCTAGCACTGGGGCTAGCGGCGGAACAGGATGACACAATATCGCCCCCGGCCCTCCTCGGGGGGAGGTGCTGCGGCCGTCTCGAAGAGCAGTCTCCTCCATCTCTGGGTGGCCCGTCTCAGGGTCTCTTCTGACGGCGCTTGCCACCTGGCTTGGCAGCGGCCTGGAGCGGGCTGGGCGTCCTTCCACGGCCGGCTCCACGCCGGCGCCCGGTGGAGGCTGCTGCTGGGCTGGGGCGGGAGCGGGGGCAGCGGCGGGCGGACGTCCTCGGCGACGAGCAGGCGGAGGTGCTGCGGCGGCGGCGGGTGGAAGGCAGCAGCTGACCGCCGGGCAGGATGTATTTTATGGCCTCCGTCTGCTTCTGGGTGGCCGAGAACTGCTGGGCAAAGCTCTCGACCGCGTCGCCAAACAACCCGGCCGGGGAGATGGGGGAGTCCAGGAACCGCTCCACCGGAGTCCCGCTCCACCGGCGGGATCCCCACGTACCCCCTGGCTTGCCCGCCGTCAAGGGTGGTGAGGAGGGAGGAGCCACCGGGTCGGTTCCTGGCACTAAAGGGTGTCGACCACGACCTGGTGAGCTCCTCATGCACCTCCAGGAAGAAAGGTACCGGGGCGGGACGCTGAGAACCAGCGCGGCCGGCCCCGAGAAACCAATCGTCCAACCTAGAAGGTTCGGGACGTGGTGGAGGGTTCCACTCAAGCCCGACCTTTTCGGGCGGCCCGGAAAGCATAGCCGTCAACTCGGGTCTGACTCGACCACTGCCACTCTCCCAGAGGAGGCAGTGCAGCCGAATCTTCATCCTCCGAGGACTGGAACTCCCCCGATGCAGCGATCGACATCTGCTCCTCCGCCGGAGCTCCGAAGGAGACCGCGGACGCCCATGGGAGGGGCCAGCGGGTCCTCCGGAAGCTCAACCGGTAGCGGCGCTTGTGAGGGGTTAGGGGCCTGCGGAGGTACGCTCGGCGGGTTAGCCCTAACCGTAATCCTCAGGTCACCCCGGCCATTCGTCGAAGTAGATCTATTCTGGGGAATAGAGCTAGATCGAGGCATGGGTAGGGGGACTCCACCTTCACGAATGTAGGCGAGTCTCGACCTGGCGCTGCGATAGTCATGTTCCGCGGTGAGAACACGAACTATCCACAAAGGCTGCCTCAGCGTGCTGTAAGCCCAGGCACGTGATACAGCGATTGTGACCGTCAGCGGGTGACAGGGAACGACCGCATCCAGTAGCGCACGGGTGGAATGACATCTCGAAAAAGACGCAATGTCACACCCGTGTAGCTCTCTTTGTGAGGAAAAACGCTCTTTTTTTTTGTGCTGAAGCACTCAGGGGAGGACCGCGGCAACACACCGGGAAATAGTGCAGCCCGTGTGTGTGCACTCACACTCTCTTGCTGTGAGAACAGCAGTTGTTTTTTTTTCTCCTCTTAATGCAGCAGGGGGCGCGGTCGCGCTGGTTGTGCCGTCTCGCCAACACACGCGTTTCCCTCTCTCTGGCCTCTCGTTCTCTCTGTTCGTCTGTTCTCTCTCTCTCTCTCTCTCGTTTAGTTTCTTCATCAACGCCGTTCGCTCGAAGTGAATGACAAGCGTGCGTGCATTTCACTTCCGTTTTATACCGCGGCGACGCGGGCGGAGCGCGAGATGCAAATCTCGCACGCCAATTCTCATTGGCCTGTTCTCTATATCTCGAAGCTGTTAGGGGCTCCCTGAAGTGATCCCAATTCGTCGGTGACGTCCGACGTACGTCGAACGTGACCGACTGAAAGGGAACTCAGGCATACAAACCGGATTCCAAAAAAGTTGGGACACTGTACAAATTGTGAATAAAAATGCAATGATGTTGAAGTTTCAAATTCCAATATTTTATTCAGAATACAACATAGTTTATCAATTGTTTAAACTGAGAAAATGTATAATTTTAAGGGAAAAATAAGTTGATTTTAAATTTCATGGCATCAACACATCTCAAAAAAGTTGGGACAAGGCCATGTTTACCACTGTGTGGCATCCCGTCTTCTTTTTATAACAGTCTGCAAATGTCTGGGAACTGAGGAGACAAGTTGCTCAAGTTTAGGAATAGGAATGTTGTCCTATTCTTGTCTAATACAGGCTTCTAGTTGCTCAACTGTCTTAGGTCTTCTTTGTTGTATCTTCCTCTTTATGATGCGCCAAATGTTTTCTATGGGTGAAAGATCTGGACTGCAGGCTGGCCATTTCAGTACCCGGATCCTCCTTCTACGCACCCATGATGTTGTAATTGATGCAGTATGTGGTCTGGCATTGTTATGTTGGAAAATGCAAGGTCTTCCCTGAAAGAGACGACATCTGGATGGGAGCATATGTTGTTCTAGAACTTGGATATACCTTTCAGCATTGATGGTGCCTTTCCAGATGTGTAAGCTGCCCATGCCACACGCACTCATGCAACCCCATACCATCAGAGATACAGGCTTCTGAACTGAGCGCTGACAACAACTTGGGTTGTCCTTGTCCTCTTTAGTCCGGATGACACGGCGTCCCAGTTTTCCAAACAGAACTTCAAATTTTGATTGGTCTGACCACAGAACAGTTTTCCACTTTGCCACAGTCCATTTTAAATGAGCCTTGGCCCAGAGAAAACGCCTGCGCTTCTGGATCATGTTTAGATATGGCTTCTTTTTTGACCTATAGAGTTTTAGCCGGCAACGGCGAATGGCACGGTGGATTGTGTTCACCGACAAGTATTTCTGGAAGTATTCCTGAGCCCATGTTGTGATTTCCATTACAGTAGCATTCTTGTATGTGATGCAGTGCCATCTAAGGGCCAGAAGATCACGGGCATCCAGTATGGTTTTCCAGCCTTGACCCTTACGCACAGAGATTTTTCCAGATTCTCTGAATCTTTGGATGATATTATGCACTGTAAATGCTTCAAACTTCAAACTCTTTACAATTTTTCTCTGAGAAACTCCTTTCTGATATTGCTCCACTATTTTTGGCTGCAGCATTGGGGGAATTGGTGATCCTCTGCCCATCTTGACATCTGAGAGACACTGCCACTCTGAGAGGCTCTTTTTATACCCAATCATGTTGCCAATTGACCTAATAAGTTGCAAATTGGTCCTCCAGCTGTTCCTTATATTTCCAACATCATTTAACTTTTCCAGCCTCTTATTGCTACCTGTCCTAACTTTTTTGGAATGTGTAGTTCTCATGAAATCCAAAATGAGCCAATATTTGGCATGACATTTGCAATTGCAATTGCATTCCTTTTTTATTCACAATTTGTACAGTGTCCCAACTTTTTTTGGAATCAGGTTTGTACAATGTCTGATCTGTCCTAAGCTTCACATGTTTGATAATAGTCCTGACCTAAAGACATCTATACGGCAATATTCAATTATAGTCAAAGTGCCACCTGCTGGTAGCAGGAAGTGTGGCAGATCAGAATGACTGCCATTTTTCTCCTATATTTACCTGCTTAAATGCATGTCGCCCACTATTCGCTTTTTTCCTGAGGCCACCGGGTGGCAGTGACCCCAGGTGTGAGAGCCCTTTCATCGCTGCTTGAAGCTTTAATTAAAGTATATTTTTTTGAAAGAATGTTCATACGGGGTGCCAGACGAGCCGGTCTGAGTATTTCACAATCTGCTCAGTTACTGGGATTTTCACGCACAACCATTTCTAGGGTTTACAAAGAATGGTGTGAAAAGGGAAAAACATCCAGTATGCGGCAGTCCTGTGGGTGAAAATGCCTTGTTGATGCTAGAGGTCAGAGGAGAATGGGCCGACTGATTCAAGCTGATAGAAGAGCAACTTTGACTGAAATAACCACTCGTTACAACCAAGGTATGCAGCAAAGCATTTGTGAAGCCACAACACGCACAACCTTGAGGCGGATGGGCTACAACAGCAGAAGACCCCACTGGGTACCACTCATCTCCACTACAAATAGGAAAAAGAGGCTACAATTTGCACGAGCTCACCAAAATTGGACAGTTGAAGACTGGAAAAATGTTGCCTGGTCTGATGAGTCTCGATTTCTGTTGAGACATTCAGATGGTAGAGTCAGAATTTGGCGTAAACAGAATGAGAACATGGATCCATCATGCCTTGTTACCACTATGCAGGCTGCTGGTGGTGGTGTAATGGTGTGGGGGATGTTTTCTTGGCACACTTTAGGCCCCTTAGTGCCAATTGGACATCGTTTAAATGCCACGGCCTACCTGAGCATTGTTTCTGGCCATGTCCATCCCTTTATGACCACCATGTACCCATTCTCTGATGGCTACTTCCAGCAGGATAATGCACCATGTCACAAAGAAAATAATTTCAAATTGGTTTCTTGAAAATGACAATGCGTTCACTGTACTAAAATGGCCCCCACACACACCAGATCTCAACCCAATAGAGCATCTTTGGGATGTGGTGGAACGGGAGCTTCGTGCCCTGGATGTGCATCCCACAAATCTCCATCAACTGCAAGATGCTATCTTATCAATATGGGCCAACATTTCTAAAGAATGCTTTCAGCACCTTGTTGAATCAGTGCTATGTAGAATTAAGGCAGTTCTGAAGGTGAAAGGGGGTCAAACACAGTATTAGTATGGTGTTCCTAATAATCCTTTAGGTGACTGTATATCAGTCTGTGTGTAATGAATGAATATAATATACAAGTTTCACTTTTTGAATGGAATTAGTGAAATAAATCAACTTTTTGATGATATTCTAATTATATGACCAGCACCTGTTTATATATATATATATAACACATTCATAGAGAACACATTCATAGACTCCATCAATTGTGAAAAGGAAGACTAAGAAGGATCTCTCACATACATGACACATACATGCAGCATATATATATATATGTTGCATGTATGTGAACACACTTCTCTAGAGGCTGAGGATTATGTGATCATCATCATCCGAGGATGCATGGAGAGATCACCATGGCTCCCAGGACACCTCTTTGTGTGTGTGTGTTATCTGTGACTTACTCTCTAAAGTTGCTCGGTCAACACATTCAGCTGATAAATCCGGGTGATGTTCTTTTGGAGGGAGGACATGAGGGAAGGAAATCTGCTGATGTGTATTCACTTAACCCTTACCTGCCTTATTTTCTTATCATTTTTGCCAAGTGTTTCACTTTTTAAGAGGTGGAGTGCTAGGCAAAGATATCTTCACATTTACATTGTAAAATACCATTTGGAGAAGAAAGAAGTAAAATTAAAGCTGCAAGCAGCGATGAAAGGACCCTTGCACCCGTGCTACCGCCACCTTTAGGAAAACAGAACACAGTGGGCAATATGCATTTAAGTATATAAAAATAGGAGGACTAAGTCAGTCATTTGTATTTTCCACACTTCCTGCTACCAGCTGATGGCGCTATGACTATAACTAAATTTTGGCATGTAGATGTCTTCAGGCCAGGGCACTTATCAAACATGTGAAGTTTGAGGCAGATTGGACATTGTATGCTTGAGTTACAACAACTTCCTTCATGACGATAATAGCATGCTTTAGTACTCAGCATGTTTAGCACTAAAGCATTGCTAGCATGTTTTAGTATGTTGCGGTCCTGTGCTGATCAGCTCGCCGGGTTGTTTACATCTATCTTTAATGAGTCCCTCGCTACATCTGTGGTCCCCACCTCCTTCAAAAAATCCACTATCATCCCTGTCCCTAAGAACAGTAAACCCTCTTGCCTAAATGACTATCATCCAGTGGCTCTCACGTCTATAGTCATGAAGGTCTTTGAGAGACTAATTAAAAACACCATTTGCTCCTTCATTCCTGACACTTTGGACCCTCTTCAGTTTGCCTATCTTCCCAATAGATCGACTGAAGATGCCATCTCTCATGTCCTGCACTCCTCCCTCACTCACATCGACAGCAAAAGTGGGAACTACGTAAGGCTGCTATTTATTGACTATAGCTCAGCCTTTAACACCATAGTTCCCATTAAGCTAACCGCCAAACTCCTGGATCTCGGCCTGAATTCTTCTCTCTGCCACTGGATTGAGGACTTCCTCACTGGCAGGCCTCAGGTGGTGAGAGTAGGACAGTTCACCTCCACCTCCATCACCCTGAGTGTGGGAGCTCCACAGGGCTGTGTCCTGAGTCCCTTGCTCTACTCTCTCTACACACATGACTGTTTGTCCACACACAGCTCCACCTCTATCATCAAATTTGCTGATGATACTGTTGTCCTGGGCCTCATTTCCAACAACAATGAGACGGCATACTTGGACGAGATGGAGCATCTAACATCATGGTGCCAGGACAACTGTCTCTCTCTGAATGTTGGCAAGACCAAAGAAATTATTGTGGACTTCAGGAAGAGACAGCAACGGACATACTCCCCCTCTCATGATCAGCGGGTCACCAGTAGAGAGAGTGAGCAGCTTCAAGTACCTGGGTGTAAACATCTCAGAGGACCTGACCTGGACTGCTCACATTCAGACACAGGTGAAAAAAGCCAGGCAAAGACTGTACCACCTGTGCCAGCTGAGGAAATTCAGGGTTTCACCAGCTATCCTGAAAACTTTCTATTTAGGGGCGATAGAAAGTGTATTAACTCAGTGCAACACAGCGTGGTATGGGAACAGCACCAGTCATGACTGCAAAGCCCTGCAAAGAGTCGTGTGCGCTTGTCCGAGCGTATCTCAGGGTCAGCTCTCCTGTCTCTGCAGGACGTCTACACCAAACGCTGCAAAGGTAGAGCTACTAAAATCATCAAGGACTCTAATCACCCTGCAAACCCTCATTTCACGCTGCTGCCATCTGGTAAGCGCTTCCGAAGCCTGATGGCCAAAACTGAGAGACTCAGGAGGAGCTTTTTTCCCCAGGCCATCAGACTCCTGAACTCAGTCACTTAACATCACGTGACCATCGATACACTGACATTGCACTGCACTTTCTGGTCTCGTTGTTACTGTGTAACAACCTGTTATAAACCTGTTTGCACATTATACTTCTTTGTACATTTGTTAACCACATATTTATAAGTCTACAGTTTACTCACTGCACAGTTTACTTCACTTATTTTATTCCACTTCTTTATTCTTCTTTTTTTTTTTACTTTTTCTTCTACTTGACTTGATTATTTATAATTCTACAGATATATATACAACTAACCACCTAATTACAACTAATATATATATATATAGTACTTTTTATTCTATTTCTATTATAATTTCCTCCTTGTGTTTTTAACTGTGAATTTGCACTGTCCATGGAGCGGACCTGTTTACATTTCACTGCCAGTTGTATATTCTGTATATAACTGTGTATGTGACAAATAAAACTCTTGAATCTTGAAATCACAGTGTTAAACACAGCACTTCCAGTTGCCAGTGGGTGGCGCTATTACTATAACTGAATATTGTAGATGTGTTCAGGGCAGGACTCTTCAGTCTGGGGCAGATCAGACATTATATCTTCCTGTTTCATGGCATTAATCGCATACATTAGCACGTAGCTAAGTGTTGCATGATTTAACGTGTTTCTAGCATGTTTGGGACTTCATGCCATATTTAAATATGTTTCAGGGAGCGAATTTCAGTGTAAACCATGGCCCTAAGATTAGACTGACCATATATGATGTTTATCTGGTTAAATCGCAATGAGGAGTTAATCATCATGTAAAACAAGCGATTTTACTGTTGCCCACAGGTGGTGCTATGACTGTAACTGAATATTGGCATGTATATGTCTTCAGGACAGGACATTGTATGCCATATTAGTACTGTGCAAAAGTCTTAGGTTTGCTAGTATTTTTACACACAAAAAGTGGGTTTAAGCCAGTTATTTATATCTTTTGCTTTAGTGTGTCAGTAGGAAATATCAGTTTACATTTATAAATTAATTGCCATTAATTTTAATAATCCAGTGAGATTTTTGTATGTATAAAGAGTCTGACAATAGTCTCTATGCTCCACATGGAGATCTGATCTCATCTTCATTGAGTCTGTCTGTGATTACATGAAGAAACATAAAAAAAACTGAGATGGACTAAATTCAGAAGAACTGTGGCAACGTCTCCAAGACACTTGAAAAAACCTTCCTGCAAAACTACATGAATAGGCATAGGAATAGATGAGGTGACAAAAGCCATTTTAAACGCAAAGGGTGGTCACCCCAAATATCGATTTGATTTAGTTAATAGAAGTTAATTCATAAATAAAAGCTATTTATGTTATTATTTTTGACAGCATTCTCACTTTAAAGCATTCTGACAAGTGCCTAAACTTTTCACAGTATTGTAGTTTTGCAGGCAGGTTTCCTCAAGTGTCTGGGAGACGTTGCCTTAGTTTTTCTGGATTTAGTCTGTCTCAGTTTTTTCTGTTTCTTCATGTAATCACAGACAGACTCGATGATGGTGAGATCAGATCATACCGGCTGCTGTCAGACTTCTTGTGCATAAAAAAGCCAAAAACCTAAACAAAAATCGAATTATTACAATTAATTGTAAAATGAATGGTTGGAAATGTAAACTGACATTTCCTACTGACACACTAAAGATATAAATAACTGGCTTAAAAACATTTTTCGTGTGAAAATACCAACGTGCCTAAGACTTTTGCACAGTACTATATTATTAGGATTATTAGGAACACCTGTTAAATTTCTCATTAATACAATTATCTAATCAACCAATCACATGGCAGTTGCTTCAATGCATTTAGGAGTGTGGTCCTGGTCAAGACAATCTCCTGAACTCCAAACTGAATGTCAGAATGGGAAAGAAAGGTGATTTAAGCAATTTTGAGCGTGGCATGGTTGTTGGTGCCAGACGGGCCGGTCTGAGTATTTCACAATCTGCTCAGTTACTGGGATTTTCACGCACAACCATTTCTAGGGTTTACAAAGAATGGTGTGAAAAAGGAAAAACATCCAGTATGCGGCAGTCCTGTGGGCGAAAATGCCTTGTTGATGCTAGAGGTCAGAGGAGAATGGGCCAACTGATTCAAGCTGATAGAAGAGCAACTTTGACTGAAACCGAGGTATGCAGCAAAACATTTGTGAAGCCACAACACGCACAACCTTGAGGCGGATGGGCTACAACAGCAGAAGACCCCACCGAGTACCACTCATCTCCACTACAAATAGGAAAAAGAGGCTACAATTTGCACAAGCTCACCAAATTGGACAGTTGAAGACTGGAAAAATGTTGCCTGGTCTGATGAGTCTCGATTTCTGTTGAGACATTCAGATGGTAGAGTCAGAATTTGGCGTAAACAGAATGAGAACATGGATCCATCATGCCTTGTTACCACTGTGCAGGCTGCTGGTGGTGGTGTAATGGTGTGGGGGATGTTTTCTTGGCACACTTTAGGCCCCTTAGTGCCAACTGGACATCGTTTAAATGCCACGGCCTACCTGAGCATTGTTTCTGACCCTTTATGACCACCATGTACCCATTCTCTGATGGCTACTTCCAGCAGGATAATGCACCATGTCACAAAGCTTGAATCATTTCAAATTGGTTTCTTGAACATGACAATGAGTTCACTGTACTAAAATGGCCCCCGCAGTCACCAGATGCCAGATGCCCTGGATGTGCATCCCACAAATCTCCATCAACTGCAAGATGCTATCCTATCAATATGGGCCAACATTTCTAAAGAATGCTTTCAGCACCTTGTTGAATCAATGCCACGTAGAATTAAGGCAGTTCTGAAGGCGAAAGAGGGTCAAACACAGTATTAGTATGGTGTTCCTAATAATCCTTTAGGTGAGTATATATATATATATATATATATATATATATATATATATATATATATATATATATACATAAAGACCTTGTGTTATTCAGGGTTGCAGTCAAGGTTTTGTTGCTCTGGTTTGTAGTTTATGTCCTGAAGAACAGCAGAATCAAACCTGCTCCTCCAGCAGTCTCCTAGTAAATAAATCATTCATACAAGCATATAAGAGCTTTGCTTGACTCAACGAACAAATACAATTCCCTGTTAATAGGTTGCTCTAGAGAATAATGCATGAATGTGTAGATGTGCGCATCTTGTTATGATCTATTTAGGTCTAAAATAAACTGTGTTGACCAGAAGTGTGTATACTATATTTGTACATTTTGCCTCTTCACATGGTTCTATAAAAATAGAAGAATTGTCTCTAATGGCTATTTTGCAACAACAAGAAAGTTGCAAAAAATAAAAAATAAAAATAAAATAATAATAATAATAAAAATAAAAGGTCAGGTGAATGGCAGTCTGTTTGCATTCTAAATAAAAATTGTACTGCTAGATTAACAAGTCTTTTACACTCATTTAGAGAGCCATTGAGATTGAGGTAAGTGTCTTTGAATCAGGCACAAAGTGAGCAAGGACCACCATTGGTTCCCCTTCGAAAAAACTGGCTCATAAGACCACTGCTGCTAATGACCATCATCTATTCTTCCAGTTTTTAAATGCATTTTTTTTTTTTTTTTTTTTTTTTTGATGACATGCATTATAGTCTAAAGTTTTATGTAAAGGTCAGTCACACTTGCAAGTTAAATGTGTTGAACTATTGAGCAAATCAATGTGTTGGAGTGAAATTGTTGTGGCGCAGCTTACCTGCAGATGCGGCTCATTGGCTGGCAGTCATAATTGGCCAGTTGCTCAGAACAGCTGCCCGCTCATGTAACCCAATAGAGGCCTGTCTGCTTATGTAATGTCAATATTAGCTTTTCTCATTAACAGCTACATTTTCAAAGCCAAGCTCTTTGGTCATTCATTTCTTCTGCAATCATACAAGGCCAGACACTTTTTGTTCCAGCATACATATACAACATGTATACAAAAGGATTTGATTTGATATATTAACATCACTATCTGCTTGTTTAGTCTGCTGTCACACATGACCATTTCGGGTTACAACCACTTTTTCAAATGCCAAACGCAAACGACAAACATGATTCTAACTTTTGTCTCCATGCCAAAATCTCAGTTGGCCGATTCATCTTTTCTGAATAATTAAAATATTGGTGACTTGAATGCTGTGAGCCCGGAGACTGTATAATGTACACTGTGAGTTTTGGAGCTTACTGAGTGACTATGTTTACATGGACAGCAGTAATATAATTATTGATCTTAATATGAATAAGACAATATTCTGATTAAGGTGTTTACGTGAGTTACTTTTAGAATATTCTGTTCATGTTCCCGTTTTACATGTTATAGGTAGAACATATCGATTAATGGCACACGTCATTACATCCCCATGCCATGCAGTTCGACGTTCCCTCAAGATTTTCACGCATCAACATACAGTTTGTCATGTTATGGTACCATATACAGTTTTGGCCGTTCCATTTTTACATTTTATGAAAGCTTCAAGGGCAGTTAATTATTTGTCATGCTATACATGCAAATAGACGACAGCGGATACGAATTCTCCAGCAAGGGGCCTCCTCTGCCACCGCTACAAACTCGGCAGTACTGGATGACAGTACAAAGTAAGGACTGGTGGGAGAGAGTTGCTTGAAGCCAATGCTCTCTTGTTTGCCGTCAAATGGTTGACCACTGCCGTGTGCGTCCTGTCGCAAAATGCAAAAACTCCTACACGACATTAGTTGATTAAGGTGTTTACATGTATATAATGCACTTCGATAATGCGACTAAAATAGGAATACTCCACATCTTAATTCCATTTGTGTTTACTTTGAGTATGACTTTAGCCGTATTAAGGTAATTAGAAATTAAAAGCTTAGCTTAAAGTTGTGCTATAAATGAATAAACTAGTGCTCATAAACAGCTGTTGAGATGGAATTCTCACTTGAACCTGAGTAAAGGTTTGGACATGAAAACATTATTTGTGAAATTACGACTTAAGCAGATAGCACCACTGAATGTACACTACTACCGTTCAAAAGGTTTGTGTCAATACAATGTTTTATGTTTTTGAAAGTCTCTTATGCTCACCAAAACTGCTCACCAAAATTTATTTGATTAAAATGTAGTACAAAATGTTGTGAAATATTATTGCAACTTAAAATATCTGTTTTCTATTTTAAATATATTTTGGAATGTAATTTATTCCTATATGATGGTAACGCTATTACTCCAGTCTTGGAAACCATGATGTTTTTATTTGTATTTTTATTGATGAACAAAAGAACAACATTTATTTGAAATGGTAACATTATAAATATCTTTACTTTCACGTTTGATTGATTTAAAGTGTCCTTCCTGAATTAAAATATTAATTTTTGACCCCAAACTTTGAAATTGTATGTTCAAATTACCAGAAGTATGAATCCATAAATAAAACCCACGAAAGAAGGGAAATGCTGGGAACAATTAAATAACAGGCATGAAGTCCTCGATTAATTATTAAACATAGTGTGAGACTAAGAATATTGCCAATATGAGTGATGGTTTGTATTACAATGAACCAGAGGCTAGTTAATTTGTATGATTATTAAAGCTGTTGTCATTTTATGTCTTAAAATATTACCTATCCCAATTTAATGTGAAAACCTAAGTAAGCATTTCATGTTTTGATATCTCAAAATCTGAACAGCATCTCTGTTATTTCAGTTTAGAGCCTCTAGTGGTGCAACAATTACAATTAAGTATACCTTTAAAAGTTTAGTTCACCCAAAAATGAAAATTAGCCCATGATTTACTCACCCTCAAGTCATCCTAGGTGTATTTGACATTCTTCTTTCAGATGAACAAAATCAAGAGTTATATTATAGCCAGTTTTTGGTGGCTATAATTATAGAGTTTTATAGAGTTATATTATAGCCAGTTTCATGGTTCTCAGTCGGAAAAGGGTGGCTTGCCCACTTCAGGTTGGTGGAGAGTATTTGCCTCAGGTGGAGGAGTTCAGGTATCTTGGGGTCTTGTTCACGAGTGAGGGAAGGATGGAACGGGAGATTGACAGACGGATCGGTGCAGCTTCTGCAGTAATGCGGTCGATGTACCGGTCTGTCGTGGTGAAGAAGGAGCTGAGCTGTAAGGCGAAGCTCTCGATTTACCGGTCAATCTACGTTCCTACTCTCACCTATGGTCATGAGCTGTGGGTCATGACCGAAAGGACAAGATCCCGGATACAGGCGGCCGAAATGAGCTTTCTCCGCAGGGTTGCTGGGCGCTCCCTTAGAGATAGGGTGAGAAGCTCAGTTACTCGGGAGGAGCTCAGAGTAGAGCCGTTGCTCCTCCACATCGAGAGGAGCCAGTTGAGGTGGCTCGGGCATCTATTTCGGATGCCTCCTGGACGCCTTCCCGGGGAGGTGTTTCGGGCATGTCCCACCGGGAGGAGGCCCCGGGGAAGACCTAGGACACGCTGGAGGGATTATGTCTCCCGGCTGGCCTGGGAACGCCTCGGGTTCCCCGGAAGAGCTGGAGGAAGTGGCTAGGGAGAGGGAAGTCTGGCCGTCTCTGCTTAGACTGTTGCCCACGCGACCCGGTCCCGGATAAGCGGAAGATAATGGATGGATGGATGGAAGAGTTATATTAAAAATGTCCTGGCTCTTCTAAGTTTTACATTTTTGAAGTCCATAAAAGTGTATCTGTCTGTAATAAAACGGCTCCAGGGGGTTAATAAAGGCCTTCTGAAGTGAAGCGATGCGTTTGTGTAAGAAAAATATCCATATTTAAAACTTTATAAAGTAAATTATCTAGCTTCCGGTGAATCACCTTCCATATTCACCTTATGGAAAAAGTGTAGCGCCCACGCCTCTCACAGTTCAAAATACTTATGCTACGTCTGATGACATTGCACACCAGTTACTCTCGTCAGACTTAGCATAAGCATTTTGAGCTGTGAGAGGCGCGGGCGCTACATTTTTTCCATGTGGAACAGTTTTATTATGGACAGATGCACTTTTATGGACTTGACCCAACAATCATTGCCATTATAAGGCTTTGAAGTTCCAGGACATTTTTTATATAATTCCGATTTTATTCGTCTGAAAGAAGAATGACATATACAGCTAGGATGACTTAAGGGTGAGTAAATCATGGAATAATTTTCATTTTTTGGGTGAACTAACCCTTTAAATTGCTAGATGGGTCAGATGGGATGTGGGACAAACTATTTGTTTATATGGAGTAGCTTTGCTTTTTTTATTTGAAATTATTTGCCAAAAAGGAGTATTTGGAAGTGGAGTAATAGATGATCAGAGCTGTATACGGCTCCTTGGCCTCTGCTGTCCTTGGCTCCTGTCTGCCTTGCTGCAGAGAGTTTATAGCTCTGTACAGCTTTGCTTTTGAATCTCTATTTGATATCTTTTCTTTGATGTTTTTACTGCTGAATATAACTTACTCGTCACCATATATTGTTTAATATTGCCTATCACATTAAACTTGACATCTAGTTTTTAATCTAAATCACTATCACAACGCGTTAGCATTTTCACTAGCCTGTTAGCCTGCCATACGTGCATCCGGGTCTCCCGTTTTGTCTCTCGTGCCTTTACTAATCCATCAAACAACTGTGGTGAGTTGGATTAGTCAACAGAGTCCATCAAACAATCTGTGGTAAATTGGATTAGTCAACAGAGTCCATCAAAAAACTGTGGTGAGTTGGATTAATCAACAAAAATGGTAAGCCATGTCATCTCCTGTTATTGTCACTTGCACTGCCTGCTATATGTTCTATGATATAATGTTCAGTATATCCTTCTCTGCCAGCGAACAGGGCTTCACATGTGATAAATATAGGGAGATAGTCAGGCCGACAGAGAAGATTTCAGAACATGTGAACTCTGAACTCTGTACATTGTTCGGTTCCGGCTGTAGAGCCCCGGCAGCAGGGCAACTGGGTGACTGTGAGACTGCATAGTCGTGGATCAAAAAAACACTCTTCCGTTCTGATTAGAACATCAAACTGGTTCTCCCTGCTCAGTGACGCACCCACTGAGAATCCTGTTGAAAGTGCCATAGTTATTGCCAATTCTATTACACGGAACGTGAAAATAGAGACACCAGCCACCATAGTCACATGTTTACCGGGAGCCAGAGCGTTTGACATCAAAGCAAATTTAAAAGTGCTGGCTAATGCTAATCGTAAATTCTCTAAGATTATTATTCACGTCGGCACTAATGATGTTCGACTTTGCCAGTCGGAGATCACCAAAATTAACATTAAAGAGGTGTGTGAACTCGCAAGTACGATGGCAGCTAAAGTTTTTTGTTCTGGTCCCCTCCCCGTTAAAAGGAGTGATGAGATACTTAGCAGACTATCATCACTCAATGGCTGGCTGTCTAAGTGGTGTCCGCAAAATAACATAGGGTTCATAGACAATTGGAGAAGCTTTTGGGGCAGACCTGACCTGTTGAAAAGAGATAGCATCCATCCCTCCTGGGATGGTGCCACTCTTCTCTCTAGTAATTTGGCACATAGTCTTAGATCTAAACCTTGACTAACTAGAGCCCAGGTCAGGAAGCATCACAATCCCAACACATAGAGACTCTTTCACCTAGATATTATCACATAGAGACTGTGTCTGTTCCCCGAATTAGCAAATACAAAAAAAAAAACATAAAAACCATTTAACAGTAAAAATGTAATTGATGTTCAACAAACAAACAACAGATATAATACAGATGAACAAATGATAAAGCTCTGGCTGCTGAATATTCGATCCCTTTCCCCAAAAGCGCTTATTGTTAATGATATGATTACAGATAATAATCTAGATGTGCTGTGTTTGACAGAAACCTGGCTAAAACCTGATGATTACATTACTTTAAATGAGTCCACCCCACAAGATTATTGTTATAAACACGAGCCGCGTCTGAAAGGGGGAGGGGTTGCTGTAATTTATAATAATCAAATCAAATCAAATCACCTTTATTTATATAGCGCTTTTAACAAGTCCAATTGTTTCAAAACAGCTTAACATTGTTAACAGGAAAATAATGCAACAGAATTTGTACAGCCGTTCTGGTGAAACAGTGATGTTATCCGGCTAATTTCAAGTATCATATAGTGTCAATGCGGGCAGATCGGTAATATAGATGAAATTTAGGTGTCCCCAACTGAGCAGGCCAAAAGCCAGAGGCAACGGTGGCAAGGAACCAAAACTCCTTCAGGGTCAGAATGGAGAAAAAAACCTTGGGAGAAACCAGGCTCAGTCGGGGTGCCAGTTCTCCTCTGGCCGACGAACAAACAGTGTATGATTATAATTCTGGCAACATAGCAGGTCTTAATTCATATTAGGTAAATAGATATTCGTAAGATTATTCGAAAGATTGGAGTCATCACGCCGAAGACGGGTTTAATGAGGATGTTGTGTCGATGCAGCATTTACGGGGGGAGTTTATTTGACATGTTCTCTGCAGACATTTCAGGGATGCGTTGGTCATGTCCAGCCATGTCCATTGTAATAATATCTTCAGTATTATTCAGAAGTCTAGTTTCAAATATAATTCCTTTGAAGTTTTGGTGCTTTATGTAACATTATGTAGTGAAATTGATAAATCCTGTTTGACATTTGTGCCTGCTACTATATACAGGCCACCAGGGCACCATACAGACTTTATCAAAGAATTTGCTGATTTTCTATCAGAGTTAGTACTGGCTGCAGATAAAGTACTAACTGTTGGTGATTTTAATATCCATGTAGACAATGAAAAAGATGCATTGGGATTGGCATTTAGAGACATTCTAAACTCTATTGGAGTTAGGCAACACGTGTCAGGACCCACTCGCCGTAATCATACATTAGACCTAATATTGTCACATGGAATAAATGTTGATACCATTGAAATTCTGCAGCAGAGCGACGACATCTCAGATCATTACCTAGTATCATGTATACTTAATGCAAAGGCTGCAAAGCCGTCACCTCACTTCAAATATGGCAGGACAATCACTGCTGCCACTAAAGATTGCTTTGTAAATAATCTTCCTCATCAGTTTCATCTCCTCAGCATCCCAGATAGCCTAGAGGAACTCGATGTTGCAACAGAAACTATTGACTCTCTCTTTTCCAGCACCCTAGACACAGTTGCTCCCCTGCGCTTAAAGAAGATTAAAGAAAATAGTCCAACGCCGTGGTACAAGCATACTCGGGCCCTTAAAACAGCAGCCAGAAAAATGGAGCGCAGCTGGAAGAAAACAAAACTGGAGGTTTTGGAAAGGGAAGGGAACATGGGAACAAACACAACCCTAGGTATTTATTTGATACAGTGACAATTAACCAAAAATTAAGCTTCAACTTCTGATGTTTGTAAACAGCACAGCAGTAATGACTTTATGAACTTCTTTATGTACAAGATTGATAATATTAGGAAAAAAATTATAACCATGTAGCCGTCTACTACAGTATCACATCAGACAGTGCATTGTAGTGTCACTGAGGAAAAATTTCACTCATTCACTGCTATAGGAGAGGAAGAATTGGCTAAACTCATTTGTAACGTAATGAACGATCAGGGAAGAAGGAGGCAGGGACCGGCGAACATTTAACAACTTTAATCAAAAATAAACAAACAAAATACAATGCCGGCAGCAGCCCCTCACGGACGACTGCCGCCTAAAACAAAAACATAACATAAAGTCCAGGCCTGGTCCTCTCTCGTCTTACACTGTCATCGCTCCTCCTTTTATGCTCCCGTCACTCCTCCATGAGATGAGACCGGTGTGGCGCACAGCTGACGCTCATTATCATTCGCCACCGGCCCGTTCTCACGGTCCCTCACCTCGCCTCTGTTTTACCCCCAGGTGCCGCGGCCGCCGGGAGCATGAGGAGTGACAGAACGAGAGAAGGGAGAGAGGAAAAAAAAAAAAAATTCTACTCTGGTTCCTGGACACACTGTCGCTTGGTCCTCAGCCCGCCGAGAGGCTCTTCCTCGGGGTGCCATGTGATGGCACTGGACGCTTGGTGGACGGCTCGATCCTTCTCCGCCCCCTGGCGGCCGGCGGTGGCTCCTTCTACTGAGGGAGCCGGCAGCGAGCCCCGCGACCCCTGCTACTCCCCTACATGGCGGACGGCAGCAGGCTTCGGCCGGTGACTCCTCCGCTCCCTCTCGGACGGCAGCCACCCCACCTTGACCCAGGGGCATGGCAGCGAGTTCTCCGTCCCACCCCGATCTTCACTTGCTCCAACACCACCGCCTTGGTCAACCACTCGCGGTCTTCCTTAATCCGCGCTGCCCGAACTCCTCAGCACCGCGATCCCCCTCAGCAGCAAGGTCTCTCCGACAGCATGTCCATCCTTCCTCCCGGGTTTTCGGCACCAATGTAACGTAATTTAACGTCATTATCATTCGCCACCAGTCCGCTCTCACGGTCCCTCGCCTCGCCACATCGTTAAATCATCAAAATCAACAACATGTATGCTCGACCCTATACCGACTAGGCTATTAAAAGAGATGCTACCAGAGGTCATAGATCCTCTTTTTAATATCATTAATTCACCTTTGTCATTAGGATATGTACTGAAAACTTTTAAGTTGGCTATTATTAAACCACTTATTAAAAAAACGCAACTTGATCCTACAAAATTAGTCAAGTACAGGCCAATCTCAACCCTTTCTGTCAAAAATACTAGAAAAGGCAGTGTCCTCACAATTATGCTCCTTTTTAGAAAGAATTGGTATTGCTGAGGATTTCCAGTCAGGATTTAGACTGTATCATAATACTGAGATTGCTCTCATCAGAGTTACAAATGATTTACTCTTATCATCCGATCGTGGCTGTATCTCTCTATTAGTGTTACTCGATCTTAGTGCTGCATTCGATACTATCAACCACAACATTCTTTTGAACAGACTTAAGAATTATGTTGGCATTAGTGGAATTGCATTGACATAGTTTAAATCATACTTATCTGACCATTATCAATTTGTAGCTGTAAATGAAGAGATGTCACAACGATCACAAGTTCAGTATGGAGTACCACAATGTTCAGTGCTAGGACCGTTGCGTTTCACCCTGTACATGCTACCACTGGGATATATATTAGGAAGCATGGCGTTAGTTTTCATACTGTCTAACACTTGATGGCTGCTCTGTCAAATCCTCGTCGTCAGTTAGGAACCTGGGTGTGCTCTTTGATACCAATCTTTCATTTAAAAGCCACGTTTCTAACATCTGTAAAACTACATCTTAAAAATAGATCTAAACTACGGCACATGGTTTCAATGCAAAATGCTGAACAGTTAATTCATGACCTCAAGGCTAGATTATTGTAATGCTCTACTAGGTGGTTGCCCTGCTCGCATAATAAATAAACTGCAGCTGGTCCAAAACGCAGCAGCTCGAGTTCTTACTAGAACCAGGAAGTATGACCATATTAGTCCGGTTCTGTCAACACTGCACTGGCTCCCTATTAAACATTGTATAAATTTTATAATCTTGCTACTTACTTGCAAAGCACTAAATGGTTTGGCTCTTGACGCATTATGCTCTATCACGTCTATTGCGGTCTCAAAACTCTGGCCAGTTGATAATACCTAGAATATCAAAATCAACTGCAGGCGGTCGATCCTTTTCCTATTTAGCACCTAAACTCTGGAACAGTCTTCCTAGCATTTTTCGGGAAGCAGACACACTCTGTCAGTTTAAATCTAGACTAAAAACGCATCTCTTTACTATGGCATACACATAGAACATTATCAATTTCTATTATTCAAATCAGTAAATGATTGTTAGGCTGCATTAACTAGGTCAGCCGGAACCAGGAACACTTCCCATAACACCTGATGTACTTGTTACATCATGAGAAGAATGGCATCTACGCTAATGTTAGTGTCTTGTTCATCCCGAGGTTTACTGCAGTCAGCCGGATCCGGGCCGTATCCAGACCAGATAGTGGACCTGGACATGACCAACGCATCAATGAAATGTCTGCAGAGAGCGTCAATTAAACTCCCCCCTGTAAATGCCGCATCGACACAACATCCTCCTTAAACCCGTCTCCAGCGTGGCGACTCCAATCTTTCGAATAATTTTACGAATATCTATTTATCTAATATGACTTCTGATCTGTAATGTTGCCAGAATCATAATCATACACTATTTGTTTGTCGGCCAGAGGAGAACTGGCACCCCAACTGAGCCTGGTTTCTCCCAAGGTTTTTTTCTCCATTCTGGCCCTGAAGGAGTTTTGGTTCCTTGCCACCGTCGCCTTTGGCTTTTGGCTTGCTCAGTTGGGGACACTTAAATTTCAACTATATTACCGATCTGCCTGCATTGACACTATATGATAATTGAAATTAGCCGGATAACATCACCATTTTCACCAGAGCGGCTGTACAGCCGAATCAAATTCTGTTGCATTGTTTTCCTGTTAAAACTGTGAAGCTGCTTTGAAACAACTGGCATTGTAAAAAGCGCTATATAAATAAAAATGACTTGACTTGACTTGCTGATGGATGTAACGTGAAAGTCCATCAGGCAAATTTTGGGTGATCTATTTTGTCAAGCAATTTTGTTTTATTCGAAAAACTTTGACACATGTGAAGTGAAACCTTACTGCAAGATTTATTAACACCCCAGTGGCAATTTTAATTTATGATGGTGAGCGATTTTATGTCTGAGCTCCGGGGCTTGGTAGATTGCTGCTCAGCCAGACATAAAATGCATGCTTTCATTTCTTATATATATATATATATATATATATATATATATATATATATATATATATATATATATATATATATATATATATATATATATATATATATATATTTTTTTTTTTTTAAATCTGCCACACTCAACTCAAAATAGCATGTTGGTTATAGAGTTACCCAGAGGGTGTTGTGTTGTCCAGTTTGGAACCTATGGAAGGAAACATAAACTGTACAAACAGATATGTAATATTGATTGGGATTCAGGCATTATTCCAGCAGGCTTTTAAGTTACTCATCTGTGATAAGCTGCGATGTCTGATTCAGGTTATCTTTCTTTTAGTCTGTAGACCAGTGTTTCTGTGTTTGTCTGAGATCAATGAAAATATCGATGGATATTTCTGTGCCTACTGTGCAGATACATCTTTGATTGAGCTATTACTTTTTGTTCCCTACTGAAATGTCTGTTTTAGGGATTTTGGAGGAAGATATTTAAAACAATGTTGGTCAATGTAATTATTTGTCATTGTTATTAGATATTTTGCTCTCTCTATCTGGCACATGTTCTGGCACTGGAAGAAGCTCTGCATTATTGCATGTATTTTTAAATGGATCATGCATTATTAAACTGTCCATTCTGGTGATCTCCCCCAGGGTTTGTTATTATTTTAGTTCATTTAAATTAGACCATCGCAAAACTATTCTTCAAAGAAGATGAAAGATCTGAAAAACATGCTGGCTATGACAGATTTTCTCTGGGTTCCACATAGTCTCTGACCCTATAGGTGTTTATGTGTGATGCAACCTTTTATCCCTCTCAGTATCAGTACTTTCAGTATTTTCATTAACTGATGAGCTTGCATGTGTGTTGATAATTTTATTTAGATATAAATAAATTAGGGCTGCAACAACGTGTCGATGTAATAAATTATATAGTTTATGTAAATTAGACGATTTGTAGACCACTTCTATGCAGGAACATCTAAAGAAAACATCACACGGTTCTCTTACCTCAAACAACGAGGTGGCAACGTAAGTATTTGGATTATTACAGTTAATTGTAAATGTAATTCAGTCCCTCCATAGTTTTCATTTAACAACAAAATAAAACATTTCTTTATGCCGATAGTCTCGTATGCAGTGCTCCGATATGTAGTGTACTTGTGTTTTGGGCAACCCGAGTTCAAGTCCTGGCATTTCCGTTTCCAACAAATAAATATTTAAATATCTTATACAACAATATTAAATGTTAAATAAAAGGGGGGCAAATCTTTATCTTTTTCTAGAGTAACTTTGTGTACAGAGTTATGTCAGGACAGTCATTCACAACCTCAAATAAGAGAAGTTGAACTTTATATAAAATAGCTGATTAGAGAACATAGTGGTTGAAATAAAATATTCAGTGGTTGAAAATTGCTAAAACACTGTCCATATCATTAGGCATCTACAAATGCAGATCTGAACAAATTATTGTCACAATCTGGTAGCTGTACAAGCTCAAGGCTTAACGTTGCCTTCACAAACTACCAGAATTAACGTAAATACAAGTTTCGCAATTTAAAATTGCACATCAACGCCCTCTAATGTTGTGTTTACCACTGAGAAGTTTGGGGATAATTTTGATACCCAAGTTCCTGAGATAGGCAGGTTACAAAAAAAAGGGGGCGAATGATTGCTGCTGTGACTGCTATTCTTTATTAGGTTTTTCCATGACAGCTGCATCACCTTGTTTTGTCGATAAAGTAGTGCATATTTACATATATGAATAATTATTTGAAGCGTATGGTATGTATCATTCACAGCAAAAATCATCAGCTGACTATAGATATAGCGTGATGAATGTTTATGTGGTTATCAATGAATAGGACGCTAAAGTGCCAGATTTACTAACAACTTGCGGCAGCGCAAACCCTATTTTGGCACTAAAAAAGACTACCGTCAGGATTTACTAAAGAACACACAGGAATAAATTAGCACTGAAGAGGTGTGGACAGGGTTATTTTTGCGGCTGACCTTATTGCATATGCATTTGTTGGAGTTTCCCTTTCAGGAGCAAAATTCATGGGAGGAGAGCGTTTAAATGAGTCACACGAGGTGATTTACAAAGGTTTGCGCTCATCAAATTTACTAGCCTTTGCGCCATTATTTACCACCCAAAAAAGTGCGTCTTAAACCAGATGCTAATGGGTAGATTCCACTGGTCATTATGGAAATGATCTGGCTGTGTCTGTGTTCATTAATTTGTTCATTAACTTTAAGAACTGTCCACTCCCATTGGTGCTTTTATGGAATAGAGCTCTCATGCTAATTTGGCCTGTTAAGTAAATCTGTTAAATTCTGTTTAAATATCATTTTGGCTTTAATAAGACTTTCCAAATTAATAGTCAAAAATAAACCTGGTGTCCTCCATGATTCATGTTCTTTCTGACAACAAAACGACAACGAGCTCGTAATCACAACTTCAGAAGTGGAAAGCTTCTGAAGTTCTGGATAGCATGTGAAGGCAGCATCATACACAAGCGAGGATAATCAAAAGAAACTGAAACAGGTGCATAACAATCAGTAACCAAGATAAATAACAACGGAAACAGGTGGACAAATAGACAGGAAAATCAAAAAAAAAAACACAAACACATCTAAACATACACACCAGGCAAAAGGCTAAATAATAGCCTACATAAATGATTGCCGTCTTGGATATTTTTCTGAATATATGGGACTTTGGCTTATTTACTGTATCCCCCAGAGTTAGATAAGTCCATACATACCATTTTCATCATCATGCATCTCATAACTCTGTCTGACGCACCCACCACTAGCCTAGCTTAGCACAAAGACTGGAAGTAAATGGCTATAGCTAGCCTACTGCTCAAAAAGTGTCAAAATATAATGCCAACATTTTCCTATTTATATGTTGTGATGTGTATAGTTACATCGTGTACAAATCACAAGGTTACATGAGACACAGCCATCTTATAAACGTATACATACTGGGGACTATATTCTCAGAAGGCGAAGCACTGCTACTTCTGTGGAATAAGCCAAAAGTGAATAAGCCAAAATTCAACGTGTTCCTTTAACCGTTAACTGATAAGATTATATTATTAAATTGGCATTAAATAAAAATACAATTGACGAGTCTCTGTGACCTGTTAAAAAAACTTTTTGGACAGTGGGTCCCCAGGAGCAGGGTTGAAGACGTCTGCTATAAACCATCAAGAAACAGTGGCGAGAAGAACATATGTGAAATGTTTACTTTAGTAAACTTTACCAAAACACACTACGAAAACATTGACACCAACATTGATACCTTACAAATGCCGGCTCCACCCATAATGCACTTCGGTTCTCACGAGTGTGACATCACCTGATAAAGACCGATACAGAGATAACGCCTCACTAGAGTGGCCAGCCTCGGGAAGCGCCTTTCATTTCCTTTCCACCAGTCAGGAGCTTGTACTACTGCTGTATTTTAATACCACATAGCATATTTTGCAAGTAACTTTGTCACCCTTTCTGTCGAAATGATCCCACACAGTAGGCTTCTTCTTTCCCATTGCTTCATTTTGTGAAATATGTCTGTGTAGACACGTGGTGATGCGCCTTCTGAGTTAACAAATACAGCATATTTTAACCATGCAGTAAACAAAAACAAAACAAAACAAAACAAAAACCTTTAAACCATTTAACTGATAGTATTAATCTGTCAAAATTCTTACTATCGGTTAATAGTTAAACGGTCAATATGACCATCCCTAATACATACACACATATACATTTACACTCACCTAAAGGATTATTAGGAACACCTGTTAAATTTCTCATTAATGCAATTATCTAATCAACCAATCACATGGCAGTTGCTTCAATGCATTTAGGGGTGTGGTCCTGGTCAAGACAATCTCCTGAACTCCAAACTGAATGTCAGAATGGGAAAGAAAGGTAATTTAAGCAATTTTGAGCGTGGCATGGTTGTAGGTGCCAGACGGGCCGGTCTGAGTATTTCACAATCTGCTCAGTTACTGGGATTTTCACGCACAACCATTTCTAGGGTTTACAAAGAATGGTGTGAAAAGGGAAAAACATCCAGTATTCGGCAGTCCTGTGGGCAAAAATGCCTTGTTCATGCTAGAGGTCAGAGGAGAATGGGCCGACTGATTCAAGCTGATAGAAGAGCAACTTTCACTGAAATAACCACTCGTTACAACCGAGGTATGCAGCAAAGCATTTGTGAAGCCACAACACGCACAACCTTGAGGCGGATGATAGAGTCAGATGGTAGAGTCAGAATTTGGCGTAAACAGAATGAGTACATGGATCCATCATGCCTTGTTACAACTGTGCAGGCTGGTGGTGGTGGTGGTGTAATGGTGTTGGTGATGTTTTCTTGGCACACTTTAGGCCCCTTAGTGCCAATTGGGCATCGTTTAAATGCCACAGCCTACCTGAGCATTGTTTCTGACCATGTCCATCCCTTTATGACCACCATGTACCCATTCTCTGATGGCTATTTCCAGCAGGATAATGCACCATGTCACAAAGCTCGAATCATTTCAAATTGGTTTCTTGAACATGACAATGAGTTCACTGTACTAAAATGGCCCCCACAGTTACCAGATCTCAACCCAATAGAGCATCTTTGGGATGTGGTGGAACGGGAGCTTCGTGCCCTGGATGTGCATCCCACAAATCTCCATCAACTGCAAGATGCTATCCTATCAATATGGGCCAACATTTCTAAAGAATGCTTTCAGCACCTTGTTGAATCAATGCCACGTAGAATTAAGGCAATTCTGAAGGCGAAAGGGGGTCAAACACAGTATTAGTATGGTGTTCCTAATAATCCTTTAGGTGAGTGTATATACACATATACATTATATACATATATATATATATATATATATATATATATATATATATATATATGTGTGTGTGTGTGTGTGTGTGTGTGTGTGTGTGTGTGTGTGTGTGTGTGTGTGTGTGTGTGTGTGTGTGTGTGTGTGTGTGTGTGTGTGTGTCATTCTACAGTAAAGAAAATGTTGTCTATTTACCCTACTATTTACCCTTGCATTGCAAACAAGCAGAGACAGTACAAACTAAGTGTGGCAATTCATTCACAATAGAAGAGGGTGGAATTACAAGGTTTGACTGACAGTTTGAGGATCATACCAAACCGCACTGAAACGGTGACCCTAAAACCAATCAATCTGATTGTCTCGAGTGCCTTTGGGTCTTGCTCCCTGTTTGTGCCATCGAATAGTGTGTTGATCAGTTACTTGTTTCTCTACACTCATTTTGGCCTGTTGAGGAGCACTAAATTCATGGGACTCACCGGCTGTGTGCTGAGGGCATTCATGATGAAGCTCTGCTGTGTGATTCGTCTGGTTTGGTGGTTCCACAAGTAACTTTGTTTCAAGAACTATAATCCTTTGTAAAAGTCTGTGGCAGTTTGTGCAGCAAGTAGATTCTTGAACTAGAAGAGACATTTTCTTATCCTTTTGAATGTAGGCAGCTGTGTTTTCCCTTCTCCGGAATGTAAGCTGACGGCAGTGGGAGGCTGGTCAGATGAAATATTCCACTTTTTTGTAGTAATCCAGTCACCAGAGTTTCTAATTTTATCATTGAAGTCAAGCTTTGTCGTTTGAGCACTGTGCTGATTTGCTGAAGTTGAAATCATGAGATAAAATATAGACGCGATAGAGCAAAGCACGGAGCAGTAAGCAAGAGTGTCTGACCAGTAGCTAAGCAGGAAGCAGAATAAATAACAGTTTAATAACAGAACAAAATAAATAACAGTTTTTTTTTCTTTTTAGTCTTATTAAGTGAAAACAATACGTGCAACTATAATCAAAGTACGCTCTCAATTTAAAGTGCAAACAGAGATCAGAGCTAAAGGTTATTACAACTACACAGCCCAGCCTAAGATTTGATATTGAGAGACAGGCTATTGTATGTTGCCTATTTTGCGTGCATCAGGGAGCTCACATTTTACTCTGCACATACTCTGTGTATAGTGGTGTTGCTGAGCACGTATTCTACAAGATAAGACATTATACTGCTGGGGCGGCAGTGGCTCAGTGGTTCATGTAGGTTGGCTACAAACTGGAAGGTTGGTGGTTCCATCCCCGGTTCCACCTGACTAAGTGTCGAGGTGTCCATGAGCAAGACACCTAACCCCAGCTGCTCCCGACGAGCTAGATGGCGCCTTGCATGGCTGACACCGCTGTCGGAGTATAAATGAGTGAATGAATGGGTGAATGTGAGGCAATATGTAAAGCGCTTTGGTGGCCATGGGTCTGTTGAAAGCGCTATATAAATGCAGTCCATTTACCATTTTTACCATTTATCAGACACTTAGGCTCTGTTATGCAACAAATCCTCCACCATGGTCTTGTCTGTCATCTCACCTTACTCTCGTCACATGATCAGTGAACTGTGATTCCTGCTGCACTGTGTGTATGACTGCAGCTCGTGCTTGATGAGCAGAGCAGACATTTACAATAGTTACAGTTGAAGCAACCATTACCCAACTGAATTAAATGCTTTTTATTTCTATAAAAAAAAAAAAAAGACAGTGGATGCGGTGCCACGGTGGGCACCGAAATGTAACGTAACGTAGTGGTGGCATATTATATGCTAATTTTACCCTCACACTCCATCATGGTGATACTGGGAGACAGCTTTTCACCTTGATGAGAAAACTTGGCACCTCCAAATCATTGAATTCAGGTGTTCCAATCACTTCCATAGCCACAGGTGTATAAAATCAAGCACCTAGGCATGCAGACAGTTCTACAAACATTTGTGAAAGAATGGGTCGCTCTCAGGAGCTCAGTGAATTCAAGCGTGGTACCGTGTTAGGTTGCTACCTGTGCAATAAGTCCATTTGTGAAATTTCCTCACTGCTAAATATTCCATTATAACAAAGTGGAAACAATTAGGAACAACAGCAGCTCTGCCATGAAGTGGTAGGCCACATAAAATCACAGAGCAGGGTCAATGCATAATGAGGCGCACTGTGCGAAGAAATGTAAACTTTCTGTAGAGTCAATAGCTACAGACCTCCAGACTTCTCTGTTTGGCAATCCAATGGACAAGTCAGGGTTTGGCGGTTGCCAGGAGAACAGTACTTGCCTGACTGCATTGTGCCAATTGTAAAGTTTGGTGGAGGGGGGATTATGGTGTGTGTGTTTTTTTTTTCAGAGGATGGGTTTGGCCCCTTAGTTCCAGTGAAAGGAACTCTTAATGCTTAAGTATACCAAGATATTTTGGACAATTTCATCGTCCCAACTTTGTGAGAACAGTTTTGGGGATAGCCCCTTCCTGTTCCAACATGACTTCGGACCAGTGCACAAAGCAAGGTCCATAAATTCATGGATGATCAAGTTTGGTGTGGAGGACTTGACTGGCCTGCACAGAGTCCTGACCTCCAGGTGTTCTAACCCGTAGAACACCTTTGGGATGAATTAGAGCGGAGACTGCGAGCCAGGCCTTCTCGTCCATCATCAGTGCCTGACCTCACAAATGCGCTTCTAGAAGAATGGTCAAAAATTCCCATAAACACACTCCTAAACCTTGTGGAAAGCCTTCCCAGAAGAGTTGAAGCTGTTATAGCTGCAAAGAGTGGGCCAACGCAATAATAAACCCTACGGATTAAGAAAGGAATGTCATTAAAGTTCATGTGCATGTAAAGGCAGGCATCTCAAAACTTTTGCCAATACAGTGTATGTGTAATATTGTACTATCCCCTGGCTCAACTGTTATCCAACAAACATGAGGAGTGACTGTGTCTGACAAATATTTTTCCTATTATTCTGTAGAATTTGTTATTCATTTTTAAGCCATTATACGTACCTTTCCAAATAAAGTATTTGGCTTCAGGCACATCTAAATGAAATCTGTTCATCATCAACTGTGTCTCCTAAAAATACTTAGATTATACTGCATAATTCATATGGATTGATTTTATTATGGCTGTGTACTGGAAAATGCTGCCTTCAGAGGACACATTTCAAGGTAGGAAGGCATCAAGGCATGTCCAAATCCAATGTTAGCTTCACTTCCTGTCTTCTGAGATACCTTCATCTGATCGATTTTTGAAGGCAGCATAGATATATCCTTCGTTGCCTTTGATATCCCACAATCCTATGGGTTCCATTCGGTAACAGTTGAGCTAGAAAAAGAAAGATTGTGTCTGAAAGTTGCAGTTGCTGGTCAGTTTGTGTGTAAATGTACGTTTTTGACCAAAGTTTCTAGTGAGAAATTACTACTGTAGTAACTAAATATTTGTTTAGTTCTCACCAAAGCTCACTTTATTTTGCTGTAGATTATTAAACTGTTATGTTGCCTCAGAAATCTGTCCAAAATCAGTTCCGTGAGGTACTTTCTTGTGCTTACGCTGCCTTACATGTCATTGCCTGATAATTCAGCGAGTCAAGTGCCTAGGTTTTCGGATAAAAGACAAAAATTATGAGAATATTGTAAATATCTTCAGTTGTGTTCTGACAATAAATGCTTTATTAGGTTATATGTTCCCTGTGCCATGTTTGGAATGTTTTGTTATTTCCTGTCTTGTGTGCCAGGTTTGTAGTTCTTTGTAGTTTTCTTGTTGATTTCCCATTGATTGTCTCCCCCAGGTGTCCTTATTACAATGTTAAGCTTGTTACTCTCACATACCCCTGTGTTTCCAATGTTGGTTGTTGTCCTTACCTGGATGCTGTGTGCTGTCAAGTCCAGTTCCCATTTTCCTTGGTTTCCTTAGTCTGTCTGGTTTATATGTTTCTTTGTTTTAATCTAAAGTTTTGTAAATAAACGTACACCTTGTGCATAGATCCTGCTCTCCCTGGTTGTCTGTGCTCACAGCACATTACATGCATACAGCAGTAAAGAGTGGATCTAAATAATATCTGTATGAGGGTCAATGACGTGACGCCTACATTTTCTGTCCGATAGCACAAAGTTAAGTTAAAAAGTTAAAAACTGGTTTAAATGCATAAAAAGATACCATATATATGTAGTACCTCTCCCATGTATGTACTCACTTTAATTTTTTCAAAAAACATTTGTTATTAGTATTTTTTCTGTTATTTAAAGTGTCAAAATATCATGTAGTGGGACCGTCCGGCCATAACTTCTGTTTTGGAAACATCTTTGAAATTACTCTAATATATACAAATTTATTTGCTTCACTATTTGGCATGATTTACAAAGTGTTTTGTAATCCTGCACAAAATTTCCAAGCATTTTTTAATTTTTTTATTTCTTTCATAATAAACAAACAAACATTGTCCGATGATGTCCATTTTATGAAATATCATGTGGTGCGACCATCAAGAAACTGCCAATTTTTGGACTTTATGTCTCCATTCAGAGACAGGAAGTTGTATCATATACCAATTTTCCAAGGACCCATTGAAGCAGCAAGCAGGTTTGTAACTCTCTCTCAAATTTGAAAAAAAAAAGACCTATTTAACGACTGGTATGCAGTTACCACATTTGAATATCATGTGGTGCAACCTAAAAAAAGTATTAAGTTATTTCTACAAATATATATTTTTATTATAAATTTCATAGTGACCTTTTGTGGAAATCTAGCTTGTTTTGTTTAGGTGGCCAATTCTATGAGTGAATTTAAAAATATAATGTGGTGCGACCAAATATCATGTGGTGCGACCACTGCAGAGTGTTTTCTGTGATAGATATATATCCTAGATTGGCAGGTTTTGTGCTTTTATGTTCAATTGATGGTTTATATATGTAAAGTACTTTATTTTAGTATTTTTATCCAATTTGGGTCATTTACAAACATTTCAGACGGTTTATTTTTCATCTTTGTATACTATGAGAATTTTTTTAATTTCATTTGAGTAATTATGCATTTATTACTAATTTATTATTTATTTATTTATAACTATTTATGTCTATTTTAACAGATGGCACTGCCAAGCAAAGAAAAAAACTCTATCGCCATAGGCAGTGTATTAACTCTGACCCTGCAGCAAGAGCAGAGTATCTTGCCAGGAGAATAGGAAGGTGTGTAAAAAAAAAAAATCAGCAGCATGATGATTGTCAAGTTTAATCAAATGTTTTTTTCACAAGAAGGCCACAAGTGTGACCCTGGACCCCTGCCTTTAAAGTTGTCCAAATGAAGTCCTTAGCACTGCATATTACTAATAATAATATGTATTTTTATATACTTATGGTAGGAAATTTACTAAATATCTTCATGGAACTTTACTTAATATTCTGATGATTTTTGGCATAAAAGAAAAATCTATAATTTTGTCCCATTGCTGGCTATTGCCACAAATATACCCATGAGACTTATGACTGGTTTTGTGCTCCAGGGTCACAAATGTGCATTTACTTAAAACTGTTCATGACAAGGAATATTACATGATTATACATGGTTTTGATCAAAATTAAATCAAAATGATTATTTTTCCATAATCTCCGTTGTCAAGTTAAATGAAATGTTGCACTTTTTTGCAATTAGATTTTTCTAAAAATATTATAAAATGTTTCTTTATGTTCATTAAAACAATTCTGTGAAATTACTAAAATCTATCCATCCATCCATTATCTTCCGCTTATCCGGGGCCGGGTCACGGGGGCAACAGTCTAAGCAGAGATGCCCAGAGATGCAGACTTCCCTCTCCCTAGCCACTTCCTAGCCACCCCGAGGTGTTCCCAGGCCAGCCGGGAGGCATAATCCCTCCAGCGTGTCCTAGGTCTTCCCCGGGGCCTCCTCCCAGTGGGACATGCCCAGAACACCTCCCCGGGAAGGCGTCCAGAAGGCATCCAAAATAGATGCCTGAGCCACCTCAACTGGCTCCTCTCGATGTGGAGGAGCAATGGCTCTACTCTGAGCTCCTTCTGAGTAACCGAGCTTCTCACCCTATCTCTAAGGGAGCGCCCAGCCACCCTGCGGAGAAAGCTCATTCCGGCCACCTGTATCCAGGATCTTGTCCTTTCGGTCATGACCATAGGTGAGAGTAGGAACATAGACTGACCGGTAAATCGCGAGTACCGTCTTACAGCTCAGCTCCTTCTTCACCACGACTGACCTGTACATCGACTGCATTACTGCAGAAGCTGCACCGATCCATCTGTCAATCTCCCGTTCCATCCTTGCCTCACTCGTGAACAAGACCCCAAGATACTTGAACTCCTCCACCTGAGGCAGAAACTCTCCACCAACCTGAAGTGGGCAAGCCACCCTTTTCTGACTGAGAACCATGGCCTCGGATTTGGAGGTGCTGATTCTCATTCCAGCCGCTTCACACTCGGCTACAAACCGTCCCAGTGCACACTGAAGGTCCTGGTCTGAGGAGGCACGACAACGTCAACGTCATCCGCAAAAAGCAGTGACGAAATCACGTGGTCCCCAAACCGGACACTCTCCGGCCCTTGGCTGCGCCTAGGAATTCTGTCCATAAAAATTATGAACAAAATTGGTGACAAAGGGCAGCCCTGTCGGAGTCCAACATGCACCGGGAACAAGTCTGATTTGCTGCCAGCAATGCGGACCAAGCTCCTGCTCCGGTCGTACAGGGACCAAACAGCCCTAAGCAAGGGGCCCCGGACCCCATACTCCCAGAGCACCCTCCACAGGAACGCCATGAGGGACACAGTCAAATGCCTTCTCCAAATCCACAAAACACATGTGGATTGGTTGAGCAAACTCCCATGAACCCTCCAGCATCCTGGAAAGGGTATAGAGCTGGTCCAGTGTTCCACGACCGGGACAAAAACCACACTGTTCCTCCTGAATCCGAGGTTCCACTATCGGCCAAATTCTCCTCTCCCCTGGCATAGACTTTCCCGGGGAGGCTGCGAAGTGTGATCCCCCTGTAGTTGGAACACACTGTCTGGTCCCCTTTCTTGAAAAGAGGGACCACCACCCCGGTCTGCCAGTCCAGAGGCACTGTCCCCAACCTCCACGCGATGTTGCAGAGGCGTGTCAGCCAAGACAGCCATTAACTAAGTCAGCCGGAACCGGGAACACTTCCCATAACACCTGATGTACTTGTTACATCATAAGAAGAATGGCATCTACGCTAATGTTAGTCTCTCTGTTTATCCCGAGGTTTACTGCAGTCAGCCGGATCCGGGCCGTATCCAGATCAGAGGATGGACCAGCGCCTGGACATGACCAACGCATCCCTGAAATGTCTGCAGAGAGCATGTCAAATAAACTCCCCACCGTAAATGCTGCATCGACACAACATCCTCATTAAACCCGTCTTCGGTGTGACGACTCCAATCTTTCAAATAATCTTACGAATATCTATTTACCTAATATGAATTAAGACCTGCTATGTTGCCAGAATTATAATCATACACTGTTTGTTCGTCGGCCAGAGGAGAACTGGCACCCCGACTGAGCCTGGTTTCTCCCAAGGTTTTTTTTCTCCATTCTGACCCTGAAGGAGTTTTGGTTCCTTGCCACCGTTGCCTCTGGCTTTTGGCTTGCTCAGTTGGGGACACCTAAATTTCATCTATATTACCGATCTGCCCGCATTGACACTATATGATACTTGAAATTAGCCGGATAACATCACCGTTTCACCAGAACGGCTGTACAAATTCTGTTGCATTATTTTCCTGTTATCAATGTGAAGCTGCTTTGAAACAATTAGACTTGTTAAAAGCACTATATAAATAAAGGTGATTTGATTTTGAATTTGACAAGATCCAGAGACTTGAGGTACTCAGGGTGGATCTCATTTGAGGTCAACAGCTGCCCATCTCCACAGTGTTGGTAGGGCACTGCTTCCCCCTCCTGAGGCAGTGAACGGTTTGCCAGAATCTCTTCGAGGCCAACCAGTCTTTCTCCATGGCCTCACCGAACTCCTCCCAGGCCCAATTTTTTGCCTCCACAACTACCCGGGCTGCAGTCTGCTTGGCCTGCCTGTACCTGTCAGCTGCCTCAGGAGTAGCTAGGCCCGATAGGACTCCTTCTTCAGCTTGACAGCATCCCTTACTACCGGTGTCCACCACCAGGTTCGGGGATTTCCGCCTCAACAGGCACCGGAGACTTTACGGCCACAGCTCAGAGTGGCTGCGTCAACAATGGAGGTGGAGAACATGGTCCACTCGGACTCAATATCTCCAGACTCCCTCGGGATCCGGTCGAAGCTCCGTCGGAGGTGGGAGTTGAAGATCTCTCTGACAGGGGGCTCGGCCAAACGGTCCCAACAGACCCTTACAGTACGTTTGGGTCTCCCGAGTCTGTCTAGCTTCCTCCCCCGCCATCTGATACAACTCACCACCAGGTGGTAATCAGTTTACAACTCCGCCCCTCTCTTCACCCAAGTGTCCAAGACATACAGCCGGAGGTCAGATGAGATGACCACAAATTCGATCATCGACCTCCAGTCTAGGGTGTCCTGGTGCCACGTGCACTGATGGACACCTTTATGCTTGAACATGGTGTTTGTTATGGACAAGCCGTGACTAGCACAGAAATCCAATAACAGAACACCGCTCGGGTTCAGATCAGTGGGGCCGTTCCTCCCAATCACGCCCCTCCAGGTGTCACTGTCACTGCTCACATGTGCATTGAAGTCCCCCAGTAGAACGATTGAGTCTCCAGTTGGAGCACTTTCCAGCACCCCTCCCAGAGACTCCATGAGGGTCAGGTACTCCGCACTACAGTTTGGCCCGTAGGCACATACGACAGTGAGAGACCTTTCCCCTACCCGAAGACGCAGGGAAGCGACCCTCTCATTCACCGGGTTGAACTCCAACACATGGCGGCTGAGCTGGGCGCATGGCGGCTATAAGCAAACCCACTCCAGCCCGCCGCCTCTCACCATGGGCAACTCCAGAGTGGTAGAGAGTCCAGCCTCTCTCAAGAAGTGTGGTTGCAGAGCCCAAGCTGTGCATGGAGGTGAGCCCGACTATCTCTAGCCGGTACCGCTCAACCTCCCGCACAAGCTCAGGCTCCTTCCCCGCCAGCGAGGTGACATTCCACGTCCCTAAAGCCAGTTTCCGTGTCCAGAGATCGGGTCATCGGGGGCCTAGCCTTCGACTGTCGCCCGTTCCACTACGCACCAACCACATATGATCCCTCCTGGCGCTCCACCAGGCGCTCGCATATGAGCCCAAACCCCAGGCCTGGCTCCAGGGTGGAGCCCTGGCTGCGCCATGCCGGGCGACATCTCGGTCCTGGTTTTAATATTACTCAATATTTAATCAAATACTCAATACTCAAAATTACTAAAATATTGTTTTAATCTATTTTTTTTCTATGTAATGTATTGTTTATTGATATCTTTAAATAGATTTTTAATAATATTCAAGATCTTCATGTCATTTGGAGCGACCGCTCATCATGTGGTGCGACTATTAATAGCAATAACTGTATTAAATTAAATAAAAAAATAAAAAAAATAATGTGGCTGAAATAAAAATCACTGATACAGAATGCTTAAGTGAATGTTTTTTATTTTATTTTTTATTATCAGTTTTATGCAATTTACAACAAAAATTAGTCTGTTAACTACATTTAAGAAGGCAACTCTAAAATAAAAAAACAAAACACATTTTTGACTATCTTTTGCAAAAACTCAAAATAAATGCTAATACTTTGTTTATAAAACAGTAAAATCACTTAATTTGAAATTTTAATATGAATAATATTTGTACACAACATTCTTAATGTTTGAACAATTGCAATAGATATTATTATTATTATTATTTTTATTTTTTGTATTTTAAAATTGGCCAGTTGAAAATCCTTATACGTCATTGACCCATGAACAGATATCCAAAGTCAGTCCCTTTCTCGAATTAATGATACCTTGAGTAATGGTTGAATCCATAGTAACCGTAAATATCAAGACTTTATTTAGCATCTTTAATAAGGATTTAATTTTTGTTCTCATTTCTATTCTAAATTATTCTGGGCAAGGTCCATTGCTCTCATCCTCTCAGATATGCAGCTATAATCTCTCCAGCTCTGTCAAGTTTTTTTTCTTCTGCCCAAACTCTTACCAGGAGTTTTGTCTCTCATGTGAGCATAAATGTATTTTGCACTCTGAACAGGACTAACATCTGCTGTGTGAATTATGTTCCAGAGCCCTTGAAGTGTCACTGATATGTCTTTTTTTACTCTGAGCCATATTGTTTCACCCATTGATCCCTGGTATTTTTAGAGGCATTGCTCAATGCAAACACTCTCTGAAGTAAGACTCAGATTACTTTAGATTGTTCCATTGACTATGAATATAAGTCAATGCTTAATTCCTTTGAGGTCACATCATTAGGCTGTGTTCTTGCCACCAGTCATGGTTTAGTTTAGTTTAGTTTAGCACTAGTACCGAACTGGATTAATTAGCTGCATTTCCACTGTCTCCCAGGGTTTGATTGGACCTCATCGGGGCCAGTGGCTAGAGTTTTTTGACCAGCCGAATACATTCATGACCTTGAGGTCATGAATGCATAAACATACAAATTCAATTTCAAAAAAGTTGGGACACTGTACAAATTGTGAATAAAAAAGGAATGCAATAATTTACAAATCTCATAAACTTATATTTTATTCACAATAGAATATAGATAACATATCAAATTTTGCAAGTGAGACATTTTGAAATGTCATGCCAAATATTGGCTCATTTTGGATTTCATGAGAGCTGCACATTCCAAAAAAGTTGGGACAGGTAGCAATAAGAAACTGGAAAAGTTAAATGTACACATAAGGAACAGCTGGAGGACCAATTTGCAACTTATTAGGTCAATTGGCAACATGACTGGGTATAAAAAGAGCCTCTCAGAGTAGCAGTGTCTCTCAGAAGTCAAAATGGGCAGAGGATCACCAATTCCCCCAATGTTGCGGCCAAAAATAGTGGAGCAATATCAGAAAGGAGTTTCTCCGAGAAAAATTGCAAAGAGTTTGAAGTTATCATCATCTACAGTGCATAATATCATCTTGTAACACCTCAGACCATGAACAGTTCATCCCTCCACCAGAGGGATCCATCACCAGAGTTCTAGTGACACTTCCTGTCTGTAGCCTCACTTTATAAGCCATGTGCTTCACTGAACACATTGCAAAGTATTGCCAGTTTATTCTGCCTTACCAAGCGGTTTCCATTGCTATTGTCTTTGCTACTGTTTTGACCTTCTTGCCTGCTACTGGATTTTCGCTTTGTCTATCATTTGGAGTTTCTTTGCTGTCAGCCTACTGTGTTTCTGAACCTTGCCTGTACTGCGATCACGTCTTTGCCTGTCGTTTTGGATTATTTGATCTGTTACTTGTGCTTTGGCAATAAAGTACCTCTGCAACATGGATTCTAATCTGCCTCCAGCTATGGGTTTGTTACACATCCAAAGATTCAGAGAATCAAGAACAATCTCTGTGCGTAAGGGTCAAGGCCGGAAAACCACACTGGATGCCCGTGATCTTTGGGCCCTTAGACGGCACTACATCACATACAGGAACGCTACTGCAATGGAAATCACAACATGGGCTCAGGAATACTTCCAGAAAACATTGTCGGTGAACACAATCCACCGTGCCATTCACCGTTGCTGGCTAAAACGCTATAGGTCAAAAAAGAAGCCATAATATAAGTTTATGATATGTGTAAATTATTGCATTCCTTTTTTATTCACAATTTGTACAGTGTCCCAACTTTTTTGGAATTGGGTTTGTAATAGCTGAACATCACTACTGTTGCTCAGGCTGAAAGGATAACAGTATAGTGAGACAGGAGAGATCACTCAAACATCCTCAGATCTCATAATTTCATGGAAAATTAATAGAAATGCTCACTCTTTCTAAAGAAATGTGAAAAATATGATATTTTATTAATTATTTTTTTCTAAAAATGAAAGCCTTTGGACTTAATGGAGTTGTTGTGCATTCTTGTGATCAAAAAGACATGGAAGCAGTTGCAACTGAATAGGTATGTGTTCTCTTTTTATGTGAAATGTTAAATACCAGTTTGAGTCAGCATGATTGATATGGTAATTAGACGCTATTTATACTTTATTTTGACAGATACATACTATTTGCATCTCAGTATTGTTGTACATTAACAGGATGCAATAATAACAAAGTGTAAATTATTATATTTATTAAAATTATTAAATGGATGCCACCTTAATGGGATAATAAAAGCCCTTCCTACACCTATGTAAGTATAGTATGTAGGGGACTCTGTATCAGGGAAACAGGTCTATTTAGCTCAAATGAATTTATGAATGAATTCATAGGGAATTTTAAAAAAGTCTATTTTACGGCCGAGCAAATTACTCATCCAGCGTTCTATTGCTGTCAACTCTACAGCGGATATTAATATCCACACAATAGTGAAACACTATTTTAGCCAGGTAACATATGAGCACATAACACAAGAACACTTATCTTTAAATACAAACAAAACTTTGATTACTCTAACACATAAAACTGATATCTAACATAAACACACAAACACACACACACACACACACACACACACACACACACACACACACACACACACACACACACACACACACACACATTCACACACATTGCAGAAAGGAAGAAAGTGAGGAAAGAATGAGTTTTAAGAGAGTGAAATGATGAACTCCCAAGTTTCTAGTAATATATGCATTTATAACACATGACTTGAATGAACCACCGATCATTAATTTAACCCTCCTATCGTTTCTTAGGTGGGGTTATTCAATTTGATATCATTGCACCAGTTCAGTTCGGAAAGAAAAGAAACTTAAGTAAAAGAAACGAAAGTGAGAGGAGAGTATTCAGATGGCTTGAAATGAAATCGTTAACCCATTTTCTCTGATCTTGGTCTGCCTCTGACTGGTCTCGGTCTCTGTCGTCTGACCAATTTGGACTCTTTAAGAACTGACTTGAACTGTTTTTGTTTTTTTCTTTAGTAGACTGATCCTTTGTTCGTGTTCTGAGATTAATACTCAAATATTGGCCCATCCTCCTGGATGGATTCTGTTGTCTCTGGTCTCTGGTCTTCCCGCTCTTAAGCAGAGTACTATTAGACATGATTTCTTATTATAAGAACACGATACATTCTAGACAAAATTCAATCAAACCATCTTTTGAAATATAAACAACAAAAAGATACCAAACTAGCAAAAAGATTCCAAGAAAGGTATACTTTCAGTCACTTGTTCAATACTTATACAATTACATGAATTGTCATATATATATATATATATATATATATATATATATATATATATATATATATATATGCATAATGGTCACGTGTGTTGGTTATGAACTATATAGAATAGAATTATGCAGTAGAAGGCTGTTTGAATGGAAGTCCGACAATCATCATTTTGTGGTTTGATGCAGTTTATACGTGACAGCATTTTCTGTGGGTTTTTCCTGTGGATTTAACCGTGTCACTCAGAGTTCATCTAAAGATCATTGAGACAACGGCGATCTGGTTTGACTCTTTTTCTTGGGAGTCAAACAACTTTGGCGTTATCTTTGTTTCTGTCAGAGTTTGCAGGGCAATAAAGTACTTAGCTTGGATTTTTGTGGCTTGATGCAGACTTTCCCGGTGATAGATGGTTGATTTTGTTTTGAGGGTCTGGAGTGTTGAGTTGGGTTTTGTGTGGAATTATGTTTGAACGAATCATCTGGAAGATTAATTTTGTCTGATGCACCCTCAATTCCTACACCTACTCCTTCCCTACTGTTATTAAACATTTTGTTAGGCACTTTATTTCCACTTGTCTTATTTTTTATTGAAAGTAAATGCCTTGGGAAAATGGAGAAGAGCGAGCTTGGCAAAAGGTAGATTTGAACCCGGGTTGATCGCGTCAAAACCTAGATCCTTGAGCCTTATGCTTTACTAACTACACCACTGAAGACATTTAAATATATGCATCTTTTTTATCTTGTTTTGGCCCAACCAGGCATTGTTGGGCGGGTTTATTGAAAATACCACTTGCCAACAAGGCATGCTATTTGCACTTTGTGTAAATAGACACTTCGATTAATACATTACTGTCACTGTAACATTTGTTTTTGGTTTTTTTTGTAAAAACAACATTAACATTTCATTTTTTATTGTAAAACATTGGTCAAATATCGATGCTGTAATCTAAAGTCTTAAGTAGAAACAGTGGAAACACAAGTTGATTTTGGCATCCGTGCTTGAGGTCCGAGGCTATTGGCCCTGCCAGGCATGTTGTTTGCCCTGGCTCGCACTGGCCCGACAATGGAAAAGCGGCTATTGATTTGGCAGTATTCCCTTTGAGGTCAACATCTTTTTGTAATCTTTACTTTCTGCATTACTGAAGCACTGATCTATGGCATCCCGAATTTATCTAACTGTGATTGAAAAAGCTAAAATCCTGCACTTTGCAGCAAGGTTAATTGGTTGTGCCAAAGGTGAATCTGCAAGGATTTTCACTTTCTCTTAAAGCTTAAGTCTTTTGTGCTCTCTCATATCAAGAGCAGTCTGGAATGCATTTGATGCAGCAGAAATTATTTCATCAGCTGTTTTTTTTTTCAGGTGTTTCAGTCACCTTTGAGACATGCATGACTGTAAACACATGCTTTGGAACATAGTTTGTCATATTCGAGTGCTGGATGTAAGTATTGGCTGTTTAGTGTTCTGTGACAACGTAGGATGTGAACCAAGTGACATCCTTGCCACATTCATTGTTCAACTTCACTAAGGTGAGCAAAATGAATATTTAAATTAGTCTGCTTTGATCACCATATTCACCTGTTTTACGGTTTACTGATATATAAAAAAAAAAAAAAAAATGTAACTCCAATACTGGCTCATTTCTGTCAATGTTTTGGCAATATTGTGTGTAAATCAGAGAGAAAGACATAATAAGCCAGACATAAGCTCTGTTTTGAATAATACTGTAGACTTTAATCTTAAGGTGTGGCATATGTTAGAGGCAGTAATGAATTTCAGAATAACTACAACAAACCATCAATCATGGATGGCATTATGCTGAACACTACATAAAAACTAAAATATAAAACATGGAGATGGGTCATTTTCCAATCTCTGTTTCCAATTTCTGCTTCTCTGTTTCACTTCAGTAGTTTTACGTCAGTTTCACCAATGGTCTAGGCCAATTGAATTACTTTATGCATTTGTCCTCCATGTCCCATTCAGTTTCTTGCATGACATTTCTGTCTCGTCAGAACTCCCTCTTATCTCTGCTGGTCTAATGACACTTGAGCAGAAAGAGTCATTAACTCTGATTTGATCATTCATGCTCCCAAGTGCCATTTTGTCCAGAGGCTAACAGGAGGAGAATGGGAACAATTGAGAGAAAACGGTTGTAGAATACTGATTCAGCATTGAAACAGTTCTTAGAGCTTAAGATTCTATCACAGTCCTATATTTCAGATTGCAGTACATTTGGCCTTGTACTGTTCCAAAATATAATCTTTGTTATGCATACTGATGAAGACAATTACAAAACAACAATGACTTTATTTTTGGAATATATAACATTGCTAATTACTGAATAGTAATAGGAAACAAAAACAAGACTGAACTGACATCCTGAGTGAATTGGCTTTTGGTTGTGTGTGGATCTTTATTCATTTAGGCTGACCCTGAGCAGATGGTGTTTGCCTTTGTCACTGGTTGCTATGCTTGCTTTTCATTAGAGAACAAGAGTTCCGTGTTCTTTCATTTGCGGCTTATACAAACGTGGATGGAGTGAAAGACAACCCCAGTCACTGCTTCTTAATTAGGACTGGGTCAGAGATGAGCCCTCACAGAGGTTGAGAATTGAGTTTAGTTTCTCTAAGCGTTAGATTTTTGGGCACTCAGTTCTAAATACGAGAAATATGACATTTACATTATAATCGCTTTTTATCAAAAGAATGTTACAGCTAAAGCAGTGTATTTTTCATTTTTCTGATGTGGTAGAAATCCTACATGACTAAAGATTTTTTTTGCAACATATATAGTCCATGAAGTTCTACTGGCCACTCTAGTGTTGCTAATATAGAATGTAACAGCATTATCATTATGGTAAATGCAATAGCAGAAAAAAAGTGCATTATTTAAGACAACCTTGATGCAAAATATAGATTTAATTTAAAATGTTCCTGTCTGCTCTTGATTTACCAGCATTATGTTTAGATGCATGAACCTCCCCCATGGAATACATGATAAATGGTCATGTCCCCTTTAGCTGATTCATTACAGCTGTAAAACAACGGTTCACTTTCATTAACCTCCTCCCACGCAGCATTAGATAAAATGTTCTGAAAACATGCATTATTAGTTCATTGTGATGGACCACCAGCTTGTGCCTCTATGAGGTCTCGCAAGGTTTCTCATGTAACTGATTGGTTTTAAGATTTCATACACCACTGGCCAAAGGGATCATGGCTAAAGCTCATCAGAAAACAATTAAATATTTAAATAAGTGCTTGGTTTTTTGGGGGGGTTTTTTGACTCAAAGTTCTCATTAGTGAATCTGTAATGAGCATAGTTTATCACACCTCTGTTGTGAAGATATTTTACTGCCAGGATGTTAATCAGCAGTTTAAGTCAGGTCATGCCTATTTAGTTGACTATCACAAGCTAAATGATAGTTTGTTTCATTCCTTAAAGGCACAATATGTAGGATTTTTGGATTAAAATATCTTGTGTACTTAAATTATCTCAGAATGTTTCCAAGAATGTTTAAATCCAGAGTATGCATTACCCTCGATTTCCAGTTTTATTTTGTAGAAACCATGGAAACACCAAAGACGCTTTAATAAATTATGTGTTTTATTAGACAACTGTTTGGATTCATTAATCGACAGAAAACGAATCATTGTTATATAACTCAACACAGTTATTGTTTAAATCTTGTTTTCTTGATTTACCGCGAGTACCATGTGTTTTTTTTTTTTTTTTTTTTGCACTGCAATGTGTAACAAGTGTCTCATAGTAGCTTTCATATCTAATATGACAAAAACAGCACTGCGTTCCACATATGCTTGACTGGAAGAAGCGGAAGTGCTTGTCTGTGGCATAATAAAAGCTCTGCGAAATCAAGGCAAGGTTTTGCATAAGCGACCTCTAGTGGCAAAAAATACATATTGTAGCTTTAAATTTGATCTTCAGTCTGTATATTATTGGAAGGGATTTTACGGCCACTTTTTTTTAATTTACTTTGCTACTTCGCTAAAATGGACTGTGGCAAAGTGGAAAACTGTTCTGTGGTCAGACGAATCAAAATTTGAAGTTCTTTTGAAGAACCCATTTGAAGACAAGAAAACTGGGACGCCATGTCATCCGGACTAAAGAAGACAAGGACAACCCAAGTTGTTATCAGCGCTCAGTTCAGAAGCCTGCATCTCTGATGGTATGGGGTTGCATGAGTGCGTGTGGCATGGGCAGCTTACACATCTGGAAAGGCACCATCAATGCTGAAAGGTATATCCAAGTTCTAGAACAACATATGCTCCCATCCAGACATCGTCACTTTCAGGGAAGACCTTGCATTTTCCAACATGACAGTGCCAGACCACATACTGCATCAATTACAGCATCATGGCTGCGTAGAAGAAGGATCCGGGTACTGAAATGGCCAGCCTGCAGTCCAGATCTTTCACCCATAGAAAACATTTGGCGCATCATAAAGAGGAAGATGCAACAAAGAAGACCTAAGACAGTTGAGCAACTAGAAGCCTGTACTAGACATGGGACAACATTCCTATTCCTAAACTTGAGCAACTTATAAAAAGAAGAGGGGATGCCACACAGTGGGAAACATGTCCTTGCCCCAACTTTTTTGAGATGTGTTGATGCCATGACATTTGCCAACTTTTTTTCCCCTTAAAATTATACATTTTCTCAGTTTAAACATTTGATATGTTTAAAGCTTTCCTGTAGCTCAAACAAAGAGTGTGGCGCTAGCAACGCCAAGGTCATGGGTTCGATTTCCAGGAAAAGCAAGAACTGACAAAAAATTTAAAAATGTGTACCTTGAATGCAATGTAAGTTGCTTTGGATAAAAGCGTCTGCCAAATGCATAAATGTAAATATGTCATCTATGTTGCATTCTGAATAAAATATTGAAATTTTAAACTTCCACATCATTGCATTCTGTTTTCATTCACAATTTGTACAGTGTCCCAACTTTTTTGGAATCGGGTTTTGTAATTGATTCATGTGGGACCGATGTACACAATTAAATCATGCAAATCCAACACACTTTTTTTCAGTATGCCTAAGGCGTCTTCGTGCGCACGTGTCGGATCTGTCAGTCAGCGTGAGTGAGATTGTTTTCATGGACAAAGGAAAGGTACTCCTCTCAGAAAAAGTACAAATAAAGATACTTTTAGATGTTCCATTCGACCGTAAGTGGACTGCGAAGTGGACTTCATTGGAGATTCCAATCCGAAGGGAGCAAACATGATCAGTTCGAAGGGTACTGCAAACGGCGTAGGGAAGAAGGGAACATCGATACATCATTTCACAGGAAGGGGAGAGTAAAAATCACCCAACTGTCATTGTGCGTCGCATCACCTGTCTGAACTAACGATGGAGCAGAGCCGTTCGAAGAGTTTTTAAACAGCTCTGCGGTGGAGGAGTTTACGTATGCATTTGAATATTCATAGTTATTATACAGACTAGAGTATTTATTAATGGTTATGGCAATAACTGTTACATTCGCAAATTTCGCATATATTTTATGAATATGTAAACAAATTCAAAGTGTTGAGAAGCAGCTGAGGGCTGTCATTTTTATATATTTTACTTTATTTACCTCAGGAATGTTTACTATGCAGCTGCACTTGGGAAAGAAAGTGCACGAGACTGCTACCATTGATTAAGAATACATATATACATAGTTAACCAAATCAAAATGTATTTTCTTATTGAATGACAGGTGCAGCTTCAAATCTGTTCATAGTCACTACAGGTATATTTAAACGAATAAAACTAATGGACAATGTTTTGATTATATTTTTTTAAATACATACTGTGTTTTGTAAATGTATATGCTTATTATACCCATATATGTTAGCTATAGTAATGTCTGGATCTGATATTACGGTGCTGTTTATAATTGAAATGTTTTTGTTGATCAGTATAGTAACGACTTTTTTTTATTTTTATTTTTTTACTTATATGAAGCCCCCTATTCGCTGTTTTCCTGAAGCCACCGGGTGGCAATGCCCCGGATGCGAGGGCCCTTTCATCGCTGCTTGCAGCTTTAATTTTATAGTTATATCCTTAACTGTAAGTGTTACAAATGCACACAAGTATTTCCATTTTGCGTGTAAGCTCATTCTGACAGTCTGTGTTAAACTTCAGTCTTTACTGAATGAACGCTGGCACGCGCATGCGCATCAAGTAAATGGTATGCATTAAAGAGGGAGACAATTAATATTCAGCACAAAAAATATTAATTTAGCTGAAATTTCTGTTGTTGAACGCTAAATTTAATTTTAAAAGTCAACATGTAATTCAAGTATTTTATGCGAGTAACTGTAAAGGGATAACAACATGTAATTGAATATAAACGTAAAACGATTCTAACATTTAGCTACAGGATAAAGAAATGGCAGTAAGGGGTTACTGTGTCCAGAGTGTTCCTGCAGAATATTCCTCTTATCTGTTAACACTGAGTTTGTGTTTTTATTTTTATTTATTATCTTTATTATTATATTCATTTTTAATGTAGGAATTTAAACTGTCCTTTTTTGCTTTATATCTCTTTTGCACATAGCTCTTTTGCATATAGCACAGATATAGATATTCACTACATGTTTTCAAAGCATTCAGTTGGCACATTTGTTTGAAGGATAGCATTGGGCAGGATGTGGATAGTTGTCAATAAAATAAAAAGAAGAAAATTGGGCTTTTATCCAATTAATTGGTTAAGTATAGAAATAATCGTCCAAGTAATCAGTAATCAAAATCATTAGTTGCAGCCCTAATTTGTATTTTTGTTCTGTTCTATTTTGTCAGTTTTGTTTATAATTTAGTGTCTTTGTTCTTATTGTATTGCTTACTTGTCTTCTGTAACAGACAAGTAAGCAATAGTAAAAGTTTTGAAGACTTTTACTTACATTAATTAACCTAGTATCAGTTTTTGCTGAAGTATTGATAATTGTGACATTTTAAAATTACTTATCATGAAATAAGACTTTGATCCACCCACCAATAATCGTGTTAAATAATCGTGATTTCAATATTGAGCAAAATAATCGTGATTTATGATTTTTACCATAATCAAGCAGCCCTACTGCCACTACATTAGTTTCATAGTGACCTAAGTAGTGTGTTTTTTTTGTTGTTTTTTTAACACAACAATTTGAAAAATCGCACCCAAGCGCATAGGACGACCTGAGTGAGTGTGATCTTGTGTGTTATTTCATGCAACATTTGCCACAGGCAGGGCATCAGCTGTCTCAGCTGTGATATCTTGCTTTGTCTGCGAGAGCAGAAAAGTAGCGTACTGTTGGGTCAGTCAGGATGAAATAGTGCAGAGTCTTATCCATCTGCACCATCTTCTCCTGAGATTCCACCCATGACAGTGCTCTAAATCACCCAACATGCACATACAGGAACGTTTTAAATCCCCCACAGAAGAAAGAAAGTCATGCAGGTTTGAAAATACATGATGGTTGATTTTTACTGGGGGTTAAAATATTGAGATTGGGCAAAATAAAATGTCAGTTCCTCAATATGGTTTAAAGGGAAAATTCACCCCACTCTTAATTATGTTCATAACCGTTTTGTTGCCAATTGATTTTCATTGTATGGACAAAAAAGTCTGTGACGATATGGATGTATCAAATATTTTGAATAATAGATGTATGAATCATTGACATAATTTTCTATGTCTGTAATGAGGGTGCCTAATCAGCTGTCAGAACTTTCATTAAATTACTTTGGGTCATTATAGACATGTCCTTGAAAGAAACTTTTAATTTTATTTAAATGAGGGTAGGGGACAGGACTCGGAGCAATAGTTAAATGATAATGCAAAACCTAATTAGGATTTTAGATAAACTGGGGTAGAGATTTTATAGTTGGGATTTCTGTAAAATGAGGTCTTTTGGCATTTTCCATTTGTCTTTTATCACACACAAAGATTTTTGTAATCTGTGCTACTTTTTCTCATTATAATTATTAGTAACATTAGATCTTAGATCTTAGTGTTTAGGATTTAAAATTCTTAAAGATTCAGTGAAATGTTATCTGCTTGTTGAATAAGCCATTACGTTCTGTTAAATATGCACATTTATAATAATACATCACCCAAAAATCCCAGCTGCAGCCTGATGGGAAAGTTCACTGTGCTCTCTCCATCCATAAGGAACAAAGCTTTCCTCTGTCCTTCATGAATACAGATGAGTGAAGGAGGAGCTGGCATCTGTCCTCGTTCCTCCCATCCTCTCTCTCGCTATCTTTTTCTGCGGTGACAAGTGTATAGCTCAGAACATGCTTCAGCTTTCCTGATTGGATTCTGAGTCAGAATAGACACTGCTGTCACTACCCCCGATCTGGCACTTGCAAAGTCTCACATTCCTGCAATTTCTGCAGTCACTGCGGGTTGCAGTTGTTCGCCATGTCCTGTTTTTTGATTGATCAGTTCATATAGGGGTCAGGCTGGGAGGCTTAATGTTATTGAAGATTGTGTAATGGTAATTTTGGAGGCACAGTGTGACTCATGGAGCCTTTCTCTGAGGTTTTTATTGGTTGTGATGAAGCTCTGACTGGCTTTAAATAAAAATAAGGTTCCATTGTGCAAACTACTTTAAGCCTTATATAAGAAGTTATTATTTTATATATATATATAACTATACACTAATATATACAATTTGGAGTTTGGAGATTTTTTAAAAATAAAATAAATTATTACTAATTTTATTTAGCAAAGATTAAATTGATCAAATGCGACAGTAATGGTATTTATAATGTTACAAATATTTCTATATCAAATAAATGCTGCTCTTTTGAACTTTCTGTTCATCAAAGAATCCTGAAAAAATGTTTCCTCAAACATATTATTCCTCAAAAATATTAAGCTCCCCATCTGTTTGTTTAACAGTGATAATGATAATACAACATTTTATTTTCTTGAGCACCAATTCAGCATATTATAATGATTTCTGAAGAATCAATTGACACTGAAGACTGTAGTAATGTCTGCTGAAATTTCAGCCTTGCCATCCCTGGAATAAATTCTATTTTAAACTGTATTTTTACCCTATATTTGATCAAATAAATGCAGCTTTTGATGAGAATAAGAGACTTCTTTCAAAAACAAAAAAATATCTTTGAACAGTGCTATACACCGATCAGGCATAACATTATGTCCTAATATTGTGTTGGTCTCCCTTTTGCTGCTAAAACAGCCCTGACCTGTCGACCCCTGAAGGTTTGCTGTGGTATCTGGCACCAAGATGTTAGCAGAAGATCCTTTAAGTCCTGTAAGTTGCGAGATGGGGCCTCCATGGATCGGACTTGTTTGTTCAGCACATCCCACAGTTGCTCGATTGGATTGAGATCTGGGGAATTTGGAGGCCAAGTCAACACCTCAAACTCGCTGTTGTGCTCCACAAACCATTCCTTAACCATTTTTTTCCAAGAAGGAGAATGCGGTATAAAGACACTCGCATTCACCTAAAGAGGTAACAAACGCACTCTTATGATAGCTTGTAATAATTCTCCAAGAAGGAGAATTGTATGGCCATCCAAAAACATGTATGCATACATTTATAGGGATTTTTGCTATTGCAATCACTGGGTTTAGGAGTTGGGCTTTATGGTTAGGTTTAGTCTTGGAGACCATGCTGAGGTCACAATAGCAACAGTAGGCTTCTCAAGCACTTAAGCTTAAAATTGGACTGAGAACTGAAAAACATAAACACATTTTGTTGTTGTTGTTGTTGTTTTGTTTTGTTTTTTAATTCAGGGAAAGAAAAAATACCTCACTTTTTTTTTCATATATAGTTAGCATCCGGCTGCACTGTGCCAAACGACAATTTGGGTTGATCGAGATGACCCCCAGCATACAGAAATTCCTTAAAAAAATTAGACCCCCTGAAAGTCATTGTATAATGTTCACACTGGCAACAAGCATAGCTCTTTTTTCTTGTCATAGTTGCGATGTTGTCCATCACAGTTCGAACATCAGAACCAGGCATCAGAACCGGGTCTCCTCGCAGAAGACCTTGGTTTGTGTGTGTGACAGAGGGATTCCTGCCGCTGTTTCGACTCCTTTATACATTTTATAAGCTCTTCACGAGTTCTTAACTGGTCAAAATACTGTCATATCACAGCATTGTTTTGGATGTTCGGTAAGTTCTGTCACAAAATATCAGGTTGCCAGCCAATCAGGTTGTGAACATATCCCTATGCTTTTAGGTTCGGTATCTTTAGGTTAAGAAACTAGAGGAAGGGTGTAAAGTTTTTTATTATTTTTTTTTATTTTTTATTCAAGTTGTGCATTGGGATTTGGTGGGCATATCATCTTCGTGACATGGCTGTTGTTGTTGTCTGTAGTCTGTGGCCAGACTGTCTGTCATATCCATTGTGGTGGTTGGCTGGCAGGACATTAGAGGGACAGTAAGATTTCCAGAGGTCCGGCCTGCTGTCCTGCCATTTCTCAGGCAGGCAGGATGCTCTGGGCCAAGCTGTTTTACTGGGTGAGTATTGGCACAGGCAAGTGCTTGGTCAAAACCCTAATGGCTATTTATATCCTTTCCCCTGTCGTAATGGAAAAAGGACATTATAAGGTCAATTTGTCTTTCAGCAGATTTTCTAAACAGTTGCTATCTTTCTAAAACAGAACAGAACGAACACCTGTCCTTGGTCTAGGTTTTATTCACCAAAATTAATGTAATTCTTTTATGAAAATGAACGGAGCAATTGATGGCTTTTTTTTTCCATTTACATATTATAAGAAAAATGTTTACCTCATATATATGGTTTTAGATGGTTTAATATAATTAATGTTTAGAAATGTCAGAAAATGTTTTTTAGTTCACCCTCTTCCCACCATGCACTGGAGCATGAATAATTATTCAACCCTCTACACACACAAGGGGTATGTCTCATTCAGTTCCCTAGCTCCCAAGCTTGTGAATCAGTATATCGTGTACATGAGTTTGGCACTGGCAAGGACAGTAAAAGAAGCTGGCTCACTACACATTGGGACACTGATGACTTTTTGGTGACGTGACAACGTCTATAATTCTTTTGAAGTTTTGGTAACTTTTCGTAACGTTATGTAGTGTAAATGATAAATTAAAATGATAAAACAGCTGTAGCAACATTGTTTTGAGGATTGTAATGCAACACTGTGTTGTCAAACTTCTCTTTTACATATATGCTACTAGTACATGGTGAAAGGATGGATGAACGACCATTACTCAGAATGTTGGTTCTGAAAACACTTACATCAGCAGTTTTGTGTGTTCTTCCAAGACACACCTCTCTAATGATCACCCAACCAAGATCTAGATGTTGCGCAAATTGAGCGTGAGGTCCACTGCATGTTCTAGAACCTTATGCACTCTCAGTATGTCTCGGCCAAGGAGCAAGAGAATAGCTGCACAGGGGTCGAACGCTGGGATCTCGTCTGCCACAGCTTTGTGTCTAGCAATCTCTGGTGATGATATCTCAGACCTGTCAACTGGAAGCATGTCACATTCAATTAAGGTAGGTAAGGAGATTTGGGTTTTTCCATCAAATGACTCCACAACAACAAGTTACTTGCATGTCTGCCTACTGTTTCCATCACTCCATAGCAGGTTTTCAAGGTGTATGGCATTCCATTTTCTTTAATGCCGGATATACTCTGACAAGAGAAATTTTGGGGCATGATGTTGAGCTTATACCATTTCCACAAATTTCAGTGCATTTGGATGTCATGGACAAGGAATCAATTGTTTGTTGCTCCCTACCTTGGTCACCTTGGCACATTTGTTAACTTTCCAAGGAGCTGGACCTGGATGTAAGGCAGACCAGTATCCCTTCTTGCTTCTATTGCAAAAACACTCAAGCGAGTTGTGTTCAACCAACTCTCTATGTTTCTTGAACAGAACAACCTCCTGGACAACAACCAATCCGGCTTCAAAAGCGGCCACTTGATGGAGACTGCCCTGCTCTCGGTTACTGAAGCACTGAGACAGGCAAGGGCAGCTTCCAAATCCACAGTACTCATCCTGCAGGATTTGTCTGCTGCTTTTGACACAGTTAACCACCAGATCCTCCTGTCAACTCTCATGAAGATGGGCATCTCAGGAACTGCTCTCCAGTGGATCAAGTCTTATCTCTCAGGTAGGTCCTTCAGGGTGTCATGGAGAGGTGAAGTGTCTAAGTCACATCATCTAGCTACTGGAGTTCCCCAGGGCTTAGTGCTTGGACCACTTCTCTTCTCCATCTACATGTCATCACTGGGATCTGTCATCCAGAAACATGGCTTTTCCTATTACTGCTATGCTGATGACACTCAACTCTACTTCTCATTTCAACCAGATGATCCCACAGTTGGTGTTCGTATCGCTGCCTGCCTGACAGATATTTCTGCCTGGATGAAGGAACAACACCTTTAACTCAATCTGGCAAAGACAGAACTGCTTGTGATCTCAGCCAACCCAGCACTTCACCATACTCTCTCCATTCAGCTTGGTTCATCATCCATAACTCCGTCCAGGACAGCCAGGAACCTTGGACTTGTGATTGATGATCAGCTAAAATTCACTGACCACATTACTGCAACAACCCGGTCCTGCAGATTTGCCTTATACAACATTAGGAAGATCTGACCCTTCCTATCAGAGCAGGCCACACAACTCCTGATACAAGCTCTTGTTCTCTCCAGACTGGACTACTGTAATGTTCTTCTAGCGGGCCTTCCAGCATGCACTATCAAACCCTTGCAACTGATCCAGAATGCAGCGATGAGAGTGGTCTTTAATGAGCTGAAGAGAGCGCACATCACGCCTCTCTTCATCAGTCTGCACTGGCTGTCAATAGCCGCTCTAATCAAATTCAAGGCACTGGTGCTTGCCTACAAGGCAACCACTGGCTCTGCACCAACATACCTAAACTCACTTGTTCAGACTTACACGCCCTCCACAAGCTTGCATTCTGCAAGTGAACGACGCCTTGTGGCGCCATCCGAAAGAGGCGTGAAATCCCTCACAAGGACCATTTCCTGGACTGTTCCCTCCTGGTGGAATGACCTGCCTGTCTAAATTCGAGCAGCTGAGTCGGTAGCCATTTTCAAAAATATATTAAGACACATCTTTTCCAGCAGCACCTGACCAATAAAGAATAGGACTTATCACTCTATTTGTTTTCCATATATATATATATATATATATATATATATATATATATATATATATATATATATATATATATATATATATATATATATATATAATTGTTCTGTCCTATGTGTTCTGTGCTTGATTAACTGAGACTTGTTACAGCACTTGCATATTGTTGCCCTTGACTGTTTTTAGTTGTTTCTACTGCTCTCATTTGTAAGTCACTTTGGATAAAAGTGTCTGCTAAATGACTAAATCTAAATGTAAATGTAAGGCAGTGGAATGCTGATTGCTGTTACATTCTTTACACTGTACAGGTCTATCACAGTCTTTGGCAAAATGTCTGGAGGACGCACAGCATCTGAAACAGATGTTCATGTCTTTGAGGTAAGTTTTCCTCTCATCTAACGTTTTGCCTCTGAAGCTTCGACATTTCCTCAATGGATGGGGTTTGTTATGCAGAGGACATTGCTTATCAGGATCATTTACCTTATTCTCTGAAGCTTTTAAATAAGCTTTTTCAGTATCTTTGGAGACTTCTCTTCTCCTGGTAGCTACTGTAGGTTTTACATATGGCTTATATGGGGGATTCTAAGGCCAACTTTAGCATTGTGAATGTGAACTGCTCTGATTCTCCTAGTTTGTTCGGAGGATGATGGCCCAAGCCATTTACAAAGCAAATCAAGCTCCTCTGTAGCTGTGAGATTCAAATCTTCAGTGGCACTAAGAAAGGATGCCTTCCAAGCCCCGTAGTTCTCTGGACGATCATCAAATTTTAATAAGCCTGAGCTTACCATCTCATGGCACATGCTCTCAATGTAAAATGCTGAACAGTTCGTTCATGCGTTCATGACCTCAAGGCTAGATTATTGTAATACTCTACTGGGTGGTTGCCCTGCTCGCATAATAAATAAACTGGTTCAAAACGCAGCAGCTCGAGTTCTTACTAGAACCAGGAAGTATGACCATATTAGCCTGGTTCTGTCAACACTGCACTGGCTCCCTATTAAACATCACATACATTTTAAAATCTTGCTTATTACTTACAAAGCACTAAATGGTTTAGCACTCCAGTACTTGAGTGAGCTCTTAACACATCATACTCCTTCATATTGCGGTCACAAAATTATGACCAGTTGATAATACCTAAAATATCAAAATCAACTGCAGGTGGTCGATCCTTTTCCTATTTAGCACCTAAACTCTGGAACAGTCTTCCTAGCATTGTTCAGGAAGCAGACACACTCTGTCAGTTTAAATCTTGACTAAAACCGATCTTCAACCAGATGGAACTGGGCAAATATTCTGACTGTTCAGATCTAATATGACTTCTGATTTGTAATGTTGCCTGAATCATAATCACACACTGTCTGTTCGTTGGCCAGAGGAGAACTGGCACCCCGACTGAGCCTGGTTTCTCCCAAGGTTCTTTTCTCCATTATGTCACCTGATGGAGTTTGGTTTCCTTGCCACTGTCGCCTTAGGCTTTTTGCTTTTGGTTTGCTCAGTTGGGGACACTAAATTTTCAACTATATTACTGATCTGCCCGCATTGACACTATATGATAATTGAAATTTGCTGGATGACATCCCCGTTTTCTCCAGACCAGCTGTACAGCTGAATCAAATTCTGTTGCAATATTTTCTTGCTTAACACTGTGAAGCTGCTTTGAAACAATCGCCATTGTAAAAAACGCTATACAAATAAAGGTGACTTATGCTGTATTAAGCAGACATGTTCAGTTTTTATTTGTAGTGTCTGTTCTCTAACTAAACTAAATTATTTTATTCCTATAAAAAAAAAAAAAATCAAAATGACGGTGGGGGTGGTGCCACGGTTATGCCTGAAAATCGGTAACACCAACTATCACAGCAAGCCAATTACCCATTATTATCAATCTAAATTAATCTACTGCGAAATATTGGAGCTTGTTACTGGGACATATTGGAGCTTGTTACAGGGACGAAAACAGACTTCTGTGTTTTATATCACTAGTGCAGTGTCCGTTCTTGGACATATAAGCCCTGCCCACATGAGGCGAGCCACTTCTTGTGTTTCCTGCCTTTATTAGAGAGAAGAATATGTTCAGCCCCCTCCCTCCGACGCTTCGAATATTCATTGTTGATTACTACCAAATTTTCAAAGCTCAAAAAATCGCATTCGGACCTGCCCTCATTTGCATAATGCTGACCTATGTTCTGCATGGACAGGACATCTTGCTGTAGCTCATTCATATGGATAACATGTTGTCAAGACGCTGTGCTCTCTGCTGTGAAAGTAAATTTGGTTTATTTTCACGTCCAAAGGATTAGGCTGCGAAGAATCAGTGGTTAAAATTCATCTTTACCACAATATCACATCAGTATAATCCCAAATATTTGCTATGTTCCCTCAATGCTGGATTCGTAAAACGGAAAATTTGTACAAAAGTTTGTAAGACCAGCTTCCTCCTCTGAATCACAACCTGTAAATATGATTCATTATTGATGTATATATTTCCTACCGGGTGTTCAAAATATGTTGTTTTGTGTTTAATATTGTGTAGGTCTCTGGTTAACTGGCTAACCTAGCAGCTGTGGGCCATTATTACCTAAAACTGGGTCTATTAATGCAGATTGTCTGTTGCTCTTACTACTTTGAGTAAAGATAAAGGATGGACCAAGATTTGTTTTGCAAACTTTAACGTTACATCAGTCATTTACGTTAGTGCTGGGCTATTGATACACGTGCACTGCAATAAATTAGAAATACACACATGGGTTTGTTGATGGACATATTCTTGTTAATGCTGATGGTGAGGAATTACAGTTGCAACATCTCATAATAATACCTCAAAATTAGTAGCGTATCACTGAGAAAAGTCCTGCTCAAAGGTATCTGTCATGATCCCAGCCTGTGTTTCCCTGTCTTGTGAGGACTTCTGTTATTTCCTGTCTTGTGCCATGTTTTGTAGTTCTTTGTAGTTGATTAGTCTCCCCAGGGGTGTCTTGTTAATTTGTTAAGCTTGTGCTTCAACTGTTGTTTGTCGGTCGTTGTTCTTGCATGTGTGTTCTTGTCATTGGTTCTGCCTGCCTTCTGTGGATACTCTCTCCTGGATTATCTCTGTTTATATGTTTAATAAATGTTCATGCTGCATTTGGATTCTCACTTTGCTTCATCCCTGCTCACACGTGACAGAACAACCGACCAAAATGAATCCAGCAGCACAGATTATGCTTCTCTCCGTCAGGGAGACAGGCCTATTGAGGATTACATCATGGACTTTATTGAGCTGGCACATTTTACTTTTTTGGATGAGGTTTGCCTCATGACTTTTCTTAAGGGGAGCTGCTCAGTTCAGTCATGTCATTTATCTAACTCTAATTGGACTCTGGAATTTTATATCAATCTGGCACTGCAACTGAGTGGTTCTGCATTCACTGTGGGACTCGCAGAGGATGAATGTAGCACTTCTGTAATGGCTGCCACACCAGTGTCTCGTCACAAGATGGCCACCATGCCAGAGCCCTCTGCCAAGATGGCCACCACCATGCCACAGCCCTCTGCCGAGATGGCCACCGCCACACCAGAGTCTGTCCCTGAGAGAGAAGTTCCTGAAAATGAGCCTATGTCTATTCCTGTCAATGAAGCACTGACACATTCTGTGTATGTGGGCTGCACACACATTGGCTTCGTCTCCCAACCAGCATCCAGAGGGTACTCCAGCCCCTGACCAGCATCCAGAGGGGACTCCAGCCCCTGCCCAGAGTCCAGTGTCAGCTCCAGCCCTTGCCCAGATTCCAGAAAGGACTTCCGTCCTGAGTCCAGAGAGGACTTCCGTCCTGGTCCTGAGTCCAGAGAGGACTTCAGTCCCGGTCCCGAGTCCAGAGAGGACTTTGTCTCCCATCCAGAGAGGACTTTGTCTCCCGTCCAGAGTCCAGAGAGGACTTTGTCTCCCAAGATGGCTCCATCCCTTGTCCAGAGTCCCGAGATGGCTCCAGCCCTTGTCCAGAGTCCTGAGATGGCTCCAGCCCTTGTCCAGAGTCCCGAGATGGCTTCAGCCCTTGTCCAAAGTCCCGAGATGGCTCCTGCTCAGACCGCTCCGCCCAGAGCAAACTTATAATTTTGTATGTCTCCATCATCTGTCACACCGGATTCAACTCATGAGCTCACTTTAACTTAAACTTTTTTTGATACTTTTGTATTATAAAGTTGTAAATGTAATAATAGTAATTTTCAAATTATTCCAAATAAACCTTGCATAAACTAAATCATGAACTACTGGTTTCTGTTTATTGAATACCTTTAACATTTTAGTGTAGTTTAGTGGATAACATGTAATTTTGGTATTTAGGGGTTTACTGTAAAATAAGGTTCCCCAAACAGAAACTATGCTAGCCCATATATATATATATATATATATATATATATATACACACTCACCTAAAGGATTATTAGGAACACCATACTAATACTGTGTTTGACCCCCTTTCGCCTTCAGAACTGCCTTAATTCTACGTGGCATTGATTCAACAAAGTGCTGAAAGCCTTCTTTAGAAATGTTGGCCCATATTGATAGGATAGCATCTTGCAGTTGATGGAGATTTGTGGGATGCACATCCAGGGCACAAAGCTCCCGTTCCACCACATCCCAAAGATGCTCTATTGGGTTGAGATCTGGTGACTGTGGGGGCCATTTTAGTACAGTGAACTCATTGTCATGTTCAAGAAACCAATTTGAAATGATTCAAGCTTTGTGACATGGTGCAATATCCTGCTTGAAGTAGCCATCAGAGAATGGGTACATGGTGGTCATGAAGGGATGGACATGGTCAGAAACAATGCTCAGGTAGGCCGTGGCATTTAAACGATGCCCAATTGGCACTAAGGGGCCTAAAGTGTGCCAAGAAAACATCCCCCACGCCATTACACCACCACCACCAGCCTGCACAGTGGTAACAAGGTTGTTGTTCTCATTCTGTTTACGCCAAATTCTGACTCTACCATCTGAATGTCTCAACAGAAATCGAGACTCATCAGACCAGGCAACATTTTTCCAGTCTTCAACTGTCCAATTTTGGTGAGCTTGTGCAAATTGTAGCCTCTTTTTCCTATTTGTAGTGGAGATGAGTGGTACCTGGTGGGGTCTTCTGCTTTTGTAGCCCATCCTTAAGGTTGTGCGTGTTGTGGCTTCACAAATGCTTTGCTGCATACCTCGGTTGTAACGAGTGGTTATTTCAGTCAAAGTTGCTCTTCTATCAGCTTGAATCAGTCGGCCCATTCTCCTCTGACCACTAGCATCAACAAGGCATTTTCGCCCACAGGACTGCTGCATACTGGATGTTTTTCCCTTTTCACACCATTCTTTGTAAACCCTAGAAATGGTTGTGCGTGAAAATCCCAGTAACTGAGCAGATTGTGAAATACTCAGACCGGCCCGTCTGGCACCTACAACCATGCCACGCTCAAAATTCTGACATTCAGTTTGGAGTTCAGGAGATTGTCTTGACCAGGACCACACCCCTAAATGCATTGAAGCAACTGCCATGTGACTGGTTGATTAGATAATTGCATTAATGAGGAATTGAACAGGTGTTCCTAATAATCCTTTAGGTGAGTGTATACTATTGGTTTTCCACCCCAGTGATGGCGACTTGTACCTTAAAAGGTACACATTTTTTTTTTTTTTTTTTGAGTGAACCGACAAGAGACTGAACTAAACAGTATACCTACACAGGAAAAAAATGAGTAAGTTAACAATGAATGTGGTAACAGATAGGGACACATATGGAAACTATGGGTACGTATCTCAATCAGCTCCCTAGTTCAGTAGTCAGGGCACTGATCAGCGAGTCGGTCATTTTAAGGGCTGTCTTAATCGCATAATCCTTCTAGTGCACTGAAATGTTCGCTCCCTAAAAAGTCCTACAATGCACCGCAAAACCCAGGGTGCATCAATGCTCACTATTTCCCTTAGCGGAAGTTCTGAAGCGTGAAACTTAAATCACGTGAGCCAACTCACTACACATAACAACCGTTAACAACGCACGGTATATGTTTTAAAAAATAGAAAGCATTATTTTATTATATTTCAGGATAAACATGTCAGACAGATAACAGCTCTGCTGTTGTTAAAATACCTGTAATGATGTTGTTCAATGAGGACATTGTCATGTCGATGGAAAATAATCATCAGTGACCCAATGTGTACTGAGTCAGCGTCCTTTACTGTCCTTACTAGTGCCTGAATTCATGAACATGATATACTGATTCACAAGCTCGGGAGCTAGGGAACTGATTGAGAACTAAGGAAGACAGTAAATGAACATAGGAACTGGGAGCACAAAACTAAGCTAAAACAAAACCGTGGCAACATGCTAACTTGTGAGTCTCGTTCTTTTGTCACGTGACGTGACAGCTGTGTTGGATACAGAAATTTGTTCATTCACAACCTTCCTTACAAACAAGTGCATAGTTTTTGTTTGTTTAGTTCAGTTTTTTAGATATAATAATTGATTTTCCTATGAAGACTGGACACATTGGGTTGGCTAGGATAGGCATAACATAAATGTTTATTGCACATATCTTCTGATGATTTTATAATAATAAATATATTACAACATGCAGTCAATAATACAAATGTAATGTTGTATATGTTGCAAGACGCTGAAGCGGTCACGTGACAAAAGAACGAGACTTGTACCCGAAGACTGACTCGAGAGATGACCTAATAATTTCTGTTTCTGTATTCAGCCTATGGAGACTTAAACGAACGACACGAACCCGAAGACTCGAGAGATGAACTAATCTTTTCTGTTTCCGGTGACTGTATGCGTTGCATACAAGGCTGTCATGGCCCAGATCAGACATGACGACGGAACGGCTCAAACCCGAAGACACAAGAGGTGTACTAATCTTTCCAGGTAGGGAACAGATGTGATTAAATGTGAAGTGACAAAAGAAAGAACGATTTGGATCGGGAGGTGATGTGAACTAACAGCCTGTATACATAGCCTGATTAAGACCCAGCTAAGCAATTAATTAATCATTTCTTTCTCAAAGTTTGGCCATGGCTGCATTAGCTTATAGTTTATATTTTATTCCAAAAGTACTAAATGTGTTGGAAAATGTAACATATCATTTTAATTGATCATTTAATTAAATGATTTGAAAAAAAAGATTTGTTCATTTTGCTGAACGAGATTCAAAGATCTGAGTCAGTAAAATTATCCAAACTTCTCACTACTACTTGTGATTTTATGTTTGTCCTACTAATTTTGGACTGCAACATGTTGCTCGTTTACAATCTGCAAACATTGTTAAATATCCGCATGGCTATCAACTCATCTGCCTTGGTATCCCGGCGATCTTCCCTGGAGGTGACAGTGTCGGAGGAAGCGTGGCAAGTGGGGTGGAATCGCTGCTCGGTTGAAGTCTCTTGCACATTCTCCGCCTGTGTGTATTGGACCCATGTCGGCCTACGAACAGCGCTTTGCCTGCGCCTTTACACGGCCCCTTTCCTCACATCGGTGGTTTCGACCTGTTGTTCTGTGCTCTTCATCTGTGCCTTTACGCAGCCTCTTTCCTTGCTTTCGACACTGCAGAGTGCACAGCGGAGACAGAGGGGATGAACCGAGGGCGGGGCTGAGCAGGGGGCGTGCACCTGAGACCTGCAGTGACTGATTGAATGACAGCTGTCAGAGACTCGCAAAGATGGAGAATGACTGGAGTGACAGCAGTAACTTTGCAACAGAGCGGTCATTCAAAGTAGAGGACTTTCCTCCCCCTTCGCCTGAAGTGGAGGAGGGTGAATTGTCTGTGGACCAGGACCAGAGCCTTATCAATTCGAGCCGCTGGCTCAAACTGCAGTCTTAACTCCCGATGCCAACCATGCTAGCGAAGCAGCAGCGCAAGAAAGAATGGGACCACTGACCTAATCTATGAACAGTCAAATCCATATATTGAATGCCACTAAAAATAGATTAGATACATGCAATACATGTATTTTCCTTCAAATTAAATGAATCAATAAGCAGCGAAGGACCAATAAGTTCAAACCTAATAGCTTATTATAAACAGATTTCCTCAAATAAAAGTTAGACTATATACTATATGTTGTTCACTACCACGGCAACCACACGGCAAAGCACGTCTCATGTATGAAAAAGTCTGTACACATGACGGGCAGCAAAAAAGTATATCAAGAAAAGCCTGACAACTTGTGTACTGACAACTGCATTATTTAACCGCATTTTCTTCATTAGAATGTTGATAGCAAGTGTCATGTAAGTTTCATTCATAATGTTTCTACTTCATGTAACATGAGAGTTCATACTGGCGTGAAGCCGTTCTGTTCTCCCGTGATCAATGTGGGAAAACATTTCTTAGGGCGTGGTGAGCTTGTGCTGTGGCGTGGATAGTGAGCCGTTGGAAGAACCATCATACGTCACGATGACCAACACCGTTCAGTAGGAAAATTCAACTGCAGTAGCCACCGTTCAACCTTTAGAGGGCAGCACTCAGACAGTTTTACACCATATATTGTAGAATTAAAACACTTTATACCCAAATGTCAAAACATTTACTCAAATTAATGAACAGCACTAATAAAGCCCCAGTCTTGCAGATCATTAACTAAAAAAAGTTGATTTAGGGTTTAGTTACCCTTTAACCTCCGACCACTAAACTGAACAACACAGCCGCAGGAAGCTACATCGCTACTTAAGGTGGCCTTGATCAACGTACGGTCAGTGACAAGACATTTATAATAAATTACTTCTTCATGACTCATGCCCTGGATATTTTATTCATTACTGAAACCTGGATTAAGCCTGGTGAGTTAAGTCCATTTACTGAATTTGTTCCACAGGACTGTAACTTTTGTAAAATTTTACTGTAAATGTACCGTGGCTATTTATCTCTGCCACTGTCTAACAACTAGCCCTCATTGCACCTTTGAAGTGCAGTTGCAGCTCACAATAGACAACTCACTGGTACTTGCCTGGGTTTATCGTCCGCGTCAGCTAAACAAGGATTTTCTCAATGAGTTTGTAGAGTTCCTGGGGGATATTGTTACCAGCTATGACAGAATATTAATTTTGGGTCATTTTTAACATCCATGTATGCTGCTCAATTGCCTGCTTCTCTTTATAAGCCACTGAGTCTGGCCACACTCATGTTCAGGGACATACTATAGACTTAATTTTATCACGTGGTCTGCCTGTATCAGACATTAAAGGTGTGATAAACTGGCTTTTTTAAATTTTTTATTAATGATGTTCGTGTGGTTTTTACATTCAAAAACATCATAATGAATAAATAATAGGCTATTTTCTACACTGATTTTGAGGCTTTCTCCTGAACGCTCGGTTTTGATGGGCGTGCCACGCACAGTAGACTTGGAAGTAAACGCCCACGGCTAAGATTGGATAAGATTTGCATATTTAATGAGCTTCTGCTCCTCTGTCAGTTCACATGAGGGAGAAATTGTTTTGAAAGCGACAACCGGAATGATTCTCTCACAGGGCTCGCAAAACGTCTTTATCAAACAAACACAATGATTTATCTCTCATCCACCTGTGACTGATTGGAATATTATTTTTTATCACTTGGCCCGCCCTATCGGTGGATATAAGCGTGAACCGTGCACACGCGCCCTTCAAAAATCAAGTCAAGAGAGTGAAGAACGCAGATCAAGAAAGGAATGTTATTTCACTATTTAAGATTCACTGGCCTGCCAACAGGCTTACATTTTGGTAGCCCGTCTGGAAAACACATAGCTCTGGGACGTTGGGCTTTTTGCGAGCCCTGGCCCATAATGTTACAGGTCCGAGTCTGATCCCGAATCGCAATGAATTAACAAATAAAGGATTCTCCAGCCTGTGACAGCGTGCTAAGGTATGTTCTGTTAGACATGTACACATAATCAAAACGATCTGTAACAATGCAATGTTTACTATCATGTTTTACTCACATAAGTGTGTTGCACCATTCCTGGTGGATTCAATATTTAAGGCACAGCATTGTGTTTTAATCTCAATATGTCTGCAAATCCAGTCTCGACTGGTTTTATTTACAAACGATTCCACAGTGAAATGAAGCAAATAAATGTCCACTCATTCCTAATATTAGAATCCAAAGGAAGCTTATGCAGGGACTGTGTTTTTCCACAACCAGGCAAAGCGCAATATCTTGCTATCTTGATCCGTTTAGCTCCACGAGTCGGTGGGCGGGGCTACAGAAGCAGGCGTACATATTTATCTGTTGAGGCGGCGTTTCTATTACGTCCCAGTTCTATTACGTCATTGATCAATATATATTTGTGACCTATCGTTTTCTGGGCCTGGTGTCAATAAAAGCTTTTCTTTGACTAACAAAGAAGTTTTCAGCTCTGAAACTTACAGGATATTCTTATATCACAATTAACTTTTATATATCAAAGGCTCAAGGGAAAGTTGATTTCTCAATTCAACAATTAATTCAAATTAAACATAAAAACAATTAAACATAAAAACTCTAAGCCTTGGTTAAATGACACTACTCGTTCTCTCAGACTGATCTGTAGAAGGGCTGAATGTCAGTGGAATAAGGATCGACTACAAGTTTCCTATGAAATATTAAAGAATTCCTCTCTGCATTCCAGCGAGCTGCTAATGCCGCCAAACGTAAATATTTTTCAGAGTTGATTTTATCTAACAGCAATAGGCCTAATGCCTTATTTTCAATAATTGATTCTGCTCTCAATCCCACTATTAATCAGTTCCCCGTGATGTCCGACTCTCTTTGTGAGGATTTTGCGATATATTTTAATGATAAGATCTCACTGATTAAATCTCAAATGCCTCTGTCAGCCTATATACGCCACTTGATGTCCCTGTCCCTGTCTACCTCTGCAAAGTCTGTTTTTGAGTCTATTCCTTTGGACTCCCTTAAAGAGATTGTTGCAACTTTAAAACCTACTAGCTGCTCTCAGGATGTGATTCCTACACATTTCCTTAAGCAAGTATTTCAAGCTATTGGTCCTGACTTGTTATCTATCATCAACAAATGTGTTCACACTGGAATCGTACCCGACTGTCTTAAACATGCTTCAGTTTTGCCCCATCTCAAAAAACAAAAACAAGCTTGGATCCTAGGCTGTTGAGTAACTTCCACCCAATCTCAAATTTACCTTTTACTTAAATTTTTTTTTTTAGAAAAAGTGGTTTTAAGCCAACTCCTGTCTTTTTTTTAATTATAACTATATTCATGAGAAATTTCCTGTCACAGTACCGAATTGGCCCTCCTAAGAGTCATGAATGATGCTCACCACTGATACTGGGCAATCTATGGCTTTGGTCTGGTCAACCACAATATTCTCATATCACATCTAGAAGCATGTGTGGGCTTCCGGGGTACGGTGCTATGGTTTCGCTCATATTTAACTGATAGGAGTCATTCTGTCTGCTTTGGGCAACAGTCTTTGTCTTAAATGAAATTGGGCTCTGGTGTTCCTCAGGACTCTGTTCTTGGCCCTGTACTGTTTAATCTTTATATGCTCCCTTTGGATTCTATTTTATGGAGATATGGGGTATCTTTTTATCTGTATGCTGATGACACACAAATTTACCTGCCTTTGAAGCGTGGTGATAAGCTTACTTTAAAGCCGATGTTGGATTGTTTGGATGAACTCAAACTCTGGCTCGCTAGTAATTTCCTGAGTCATAACTGAAATCATCTTGTTTGGTTCAAATGATCGCAGTACTTCATTTGTCATTTCAAGAATGATTTTGATCTTCATACGCTGTTACCATACAGTACCACCCATGTTCGGAATCTGGGAGTTTTGCTTGATAACCTTAAATATGATAAGCAGACAAGCTCTGTGGTTAAGTCCTGTTATTACCATCTTCGTCTTTCAGCCAAGGTTAAGCCCTTTTTGTCTGTTAAGAACTTTGAGACTGTTATGCATGCTTTTGTAACATACCTGATTAGATTATTGTAACTCTTTATATATTGGTGCCCCTCAGATATGTATCTCACGCTTGCAATTAGTTCAAAATGCTGCAGCATGGCTCCTCAAAGGGAAGCGTAAAAGTGAACACATTACAGTAAAAGTGAACACATTACACCAGTTTTTATCTTGCATCACTGGTTACAGGTTAAATGCAGAATTGATTTTAAGTTTTGTTATTTGTTTTTAAGTCACTGCAGAACCAGGACCTATTTGAACTATTATATCGAATGAATGAACGAATGAACAAAATGTCGCCGCCATGTTCGGTCGCCGTTCAGGTCGCTCCGCGAAGACTGTGCTTTTATTTACTATTTTACTTTCTTTTACTCTCAATTTTTACAAACTTATCAACTGCATTGATCTGCTATGACAGCAAAACTCTTTTGGACATTGGCTACCTCTACACTGGACTGTTTCAGGACACTTTCACCAATCCTCTGTGGCCATCTGAGATTCTTCGCAAACGCCGAGTTGAACAATGGACAGACGAGTCGAAGGCGAAGAATCAAGAAACACTGCGGGAAATGCGCTGGTATCCGTAACAGACTGAGGAAAAGTGGGCATTCAGCCCACCTCTCCCGAGCATTCTTCTAGCAAATGTTCAATCCTTGGAGAATAAGATGGACGATCTTAGAGCCAGGATCAGTTTTCAACGGGACATGAGAGACTGTAACATCTTTTGTTTGTCCGAAACATGGCTCACGCCCGCGGTCCCGGACACAGCTGTGACGCCGTCTGAGAACTTCTCTGTTTTTCGGATGGACAGAATGGCCGAGGCCGGTAAATCCAAAGGCGGTGGAGTATGCTTCATGATCAACAAGAAATGGTGCGATCCCAGGAACATCACCATTCTCTCACGGTCCTGCTCGCCTCATCTGGAACATTTAACAATCATTTGCCGCCCATTCTATCTGCCGAGGGAGTTTTCTGCGGTCGCCGCGACCGCTGTTTACATTCCACCACAGGCAGACACAGCGCTGGCTTTATCTGGCCTTCATGATGTTGCCAGCGGCATCATAAACAAACACCCCGACGCGGCATTCATTGTCGCGGGCGATTTCAACAAAGCAAACCTAAAGAAAGTCCTGCCAAACTTTCACCAGCACGTCTCCTGTCCTACACGAGGAGCAAACACGCTGGATCATTGCTACTCTCCATTTAAGAACACCTATAAAGCGCGGTCACTTCCAGCGTTTGGCAAATCGGATCATGCCGCCATTTTCCTCACACCCGAATACAAACAAAGGCTCGTTCAGGAACCCCCGGTGAGGCGGGAAGTTAAGCGCTGGTCGCCCCACTCAGAGACCGCGCTACAGGCAGCTCTGGATGATGTGGATTGGGACATGTTCCGAGCGAGTTTAGCTGACATAAGCGAGTTCACAGATGTGGCGCTTTGCTTCATCAACACGCTTACAGAGCAAGCCACGCAAACAATAACAATAACGTCCTTCTCAAATCAGAAACCGTGGGTGGACAATTCAATCCGCGCTGCAGTGAACACACGCACTGCCGCTTACCGCTTACAACGCCGGTCTCCTTTCAGGGAATATGACTGAATACAAATCATCCTGTTATGCTCTCAGACGTGCAGTTAAAGCCGCAAAACTCCATTACAAAGACCGAGTGGAGTCTCATTTCCAACTCAACAACTCGCGGCGCATGTGGCAAGGTCTGAGGTCCATCTGCTCGTTTGGATCTAAATCCTCTGCAGAGGTGAGCGCTGATCCGTCGCTTGTGAATGAGTTAAACTCTTTCTACGCGCGCTTTGACTGTAACCGCGGCAACGCGACTCTGCCAAGTGGCACGTCAGAGGGAATCACTCAGAGCAGCAACAATCACATGATCTCTGTCTCGGAGGATGAAGTTCAGAGAGCACTCAAGCGTGTGGACGTCAGGAAAGCTGCCGGGCCGGATGGCATTTCAGGTCGTGTTCTGCAGTCCTGTGCTGATCAGCTCGCCGGGTTGTTTACATCTATCTTTAATGAGTCCCTCGCTACATCTGTGGTCCCCACCTCCTTCAAAAAATCCACCATCATTCCTGTCCCTAAGAACAGTAAACCCTCTTGCCTAAATGACTATTGTCCAGTGGCTCTCACGTCTATAGTCATGAAGGTCTTTGAGAGACTCATTAAAAACACCATTTGCGCCTACATTCCTGACACTTTGGACCCTCTTCAGTTTGCCTATCGTACCAATAGATCGACTGAAGATGCCATCTCTCATGTCCTCCACTCCTCCCTCACTCACATCGAAAGCAAAAGTGGGAACTATGTTAGGCTGCTATTTATTGACTATAGCTCAGCCTTTAACACCATAGTATCCATCAAGCTAACCTCCAAACTCCTGGATCTCGGCCTGAATCCTTCTCTCTGCCACTGGATTGAGGACTTCCTCACTGGCAGGCCTCAGGTGGTGAGAATAGTCCCCTGCTCTACTCGCTCTACACACATGACTGTTTGTCCACACACAGCTCCACCTCTATCATCAAATTTGCTGATGATACTGTTGTCATGGGCCTCATTTCCAACAACAATGAGACGGCATACTTGGACGAGGTGGAGCATCTAACATCATGGTGCCAGGACAACTGTCTCTCTCTGAATGTTGGCAAGACCAAAGAACTGATTGTGGACTTCAGGAAGAGACAGCAACGGATATACTCCCCTCTCATGATCAGCGGGTCACCAGTAGAGAGAGTGAGCAGCTTCAAGTACCTAGGTGTAAACATCTCCGAGGATCTGACCTGGACTGCACATATTCAGACACAGGTGAAAAAAGCCAGGCAAAGACTGTACCACCTGCGCCAACTGAGGAAATTCAGGGTTTCACCAGCTATCCTGAAAACTTTCTATTTAGGGGCGATAGAAAGCGTATTAACTCAGTGCATCACAGCGTGGTATGGGAACAGCACCAGTCATGACCGCAAAGCCCTGCAAAGAGTCGTGCGCTTATCCGAGCGTATCTCAGGGTCAGCTCTCCCGTCTCTGCAGGACGTCTACACCAAACGCTGCAAAGGTAGAGCTACTAAAATCATCAAGGACTCTAATCACCCTGCAAAACCTCATTTCACGCTGCTGCCATCTGGTAAGCGCTTCCGTAGCCTGATGGCCAAAACTGAGAGACTCAGGAGGAGCTTCTTCCCCCAGGCCATCAGACTCCTGAACTCAGTCACTTAACATTACGTGACTTCACTTCACGATAAGCATCGATACACTGACATTGCACTGCACTTTCTGTTCTGTTCTCGTTGTTACTGTGTAACAGCCTGTTATAAACCTGTTTGCACATTATACTCTTTATACATTTGTTAACCACATATTTATAAGTCTACAGTTTACTCACTGCACAGTCTACTTCAATTATTTTATTCCACTTCTTTATTTAAATTTTTTTTTTTCTCTTCTACTTGACTTGATTATTTATTATTCTACAGATATATATATAGTACTTTTTATCCTATTTCTATTATAATTTCCTCCTTGTGTTTTTAACTGTGAATTTGCACTGTCCATGGAGCGGACCTGTTTACATTTCACTGCCGATTATATATTCTGTATATAACTGTGTATGTGACAAATAAAACTCTTGAATCTTGAATCTTGAATCTTGAATATCCGCCCTCACAGTCAAGATCACTCAGATCGGAGGACTCTGATCTGATCTCAGATCTGGTGATCGTGTTTTTGTGGTCATCGGCCCTAAGATATGGAATAGCCTACTGACTTATATCAGATCCGCCCAAACTCTGTCAATTTTTAAATCCACTTTGGAAACTTATCTTTTCTCAATTGCTTTCAATATTCCTTGATTTTCATATAGGTTTTCCATTTTATTATCTTTTATTATTTATCATTTTATGTCTATCTTATGTTTCTATTCTATTGATTGTCTCCTTGGCTTTTGTAAAGCACTTTGGTTGTTTTTAAATGTGCTATATAAATAAAACTGTATTGCATTGTATTAATAGCGATTTACATAACCTTCCTAGTGCACATCACCACCTATTTGGTGGTTGTGCAATATTTCTTTCAATCTTTTCGTTTAATAAGTAATCTTAAATTCACTGAGATTAAGGATTATATTGTTTGTTTGATGCTAATTAACTGAATGCAGATCCATGTGTGAGATGACAATAAAATAAATAATAAATATATTTGAACTGAATTAACATTTAAACATCACCTTGTTATATTAGTGCTTTAGAATTAATAAATAATATTGTATATATTATATAACTGTAAATATAACAAATTTAGTTATATCAATATAACTATATTAATTATATAACACACATCTAAATACCTCTTAAGCAAACTAATCCTGAACATAACCTGCTCAGGAGCCGGTTATGTTCAGAGAGTGAGTTGCTATGGCTACTTACATACTCTGAAATTTACCTCCGTTTTTGGAACCGAAAGTTGAATTTATCCGCTTACTTACCCTTAAACATACCCAGGTATGTCACATAACCTGCTTTCTAAAATACCCCCAGTTAATCTCTTGGTTGTATCCGTGTTTTGTTACTGTGTTTCATACAAGTTATTGAGATCTGTGTGTAGTGGGTTGTGGTGTATTTTGCCTCAGTGTTTACCTGATAAGCCAAAATGCATTATTCAAATTACTTTGCTTTGCTTATTGGTTTGACTTAAAAAGAAAAAAATGTGTTAGTAAATTGTAATAGAAAATACCATAAGATGCATGGGAGATGGAGATTTTAATAAACTGCACTAACACAGAAGATTTAAAATGGACTTTTCTGAAAGGGTAGAAAGCATTCATGCACTTCCATTCAGAAATGCTCTGGAGAGGGTCCTGCACTTAAATAATGAAGATTAAAGCTTGGTGCGTGTGCTCTCCACATTAGCAGGTCAAGGTTCTGACACACCATGTTTTACATTTCAAAAGCATGGTTATTACCTTTATTTAGTATGCATTTGCATTATATTTATTGGACACAGTATTCAGGAATATTAATAGATAGAAACATTATGTATCAGACCATAAGTAATTAAAAAATAAGCAAGCCAGCACAAGCAGTTCAGCCTGGGCTTTGCTCGTGAACAATACATTACAGTTTAATTATATATCAACATATAAGATGCCAGCAAATGTGCAATGAGAACTGTAAAGAGCTACCAACTGTATTGATATTTCAGGGGAGAGGCTTAAGAGATTAAATTAATTTTGATGTTATGTGACGGAGTAAACATAATAACCAGTACTGATTTTCTAGTTGGTTTACAAACACTTTCTCTTTCGGAAGTGAATACTAGTGTCATTCATACATCAGTTCCCGAATTGAGCATGTGGAAAATAGCTAGCTGTAACTTGTGTTTTCGGAAATTGTTAGGTAAAGGAAGCTAATTAAGCTGCTGCAGCAGAGAAGAATAATAACAGGGCTGATAAAGTGGGTTTTATTGACTTTGGCACAGAAACCCTTCACTGTAGTGCATCATCACAGGGATAACTCACCAAATCTGTAATGCACACAAACTCAGCCCACACCTCACATTCTAAGTTCCTTTTTCATTATAGCAAGCAATCAGACTTTTTGTGACTGGCTCAGTCTTTCAATGAAATAGGAGACCTTTGTCACATGAGCTATACTGTATATCAGTAAGTAAATGTAATCATAAATGTTTCATTTCTCTAGCACTTTTGTATATTTGTCAATATGTCAAAATCTATAATCTATTAAATATATTAGTGAACTTCATCTTCCACATAAAATTATTATATTATTAAATAAGATTTTTAGGTAAATAAACACACTGACATACACTGACAAGATTCAGAAAAGTTGAACATTTGTTTTTGCATCAGTATCAGTTCAGGGCAATATTTGAACTATATTATTATTAACAATATTTGTTGGCTAAAACGTTGTCCCCACCTTAATTTTTTCTCCTGATCCTAAAATCTTATCTCAGCACTTTTGATGAATGGCTACGCTATTTTTAATTTTGTCATTTCATCTGAATATCAACATTTCTGAGATTTAGTCAGTCGAAACAGTTTTGAGGTTTTGACTGATTGAAGTTTGTGTCTCTGGAAAATATGAGATCTATGACATGTATTATGTTGAATATCAAAGTTTTTGTGTCTATTTATTGATGAGATATTTGTGGACACATCAATGGTTTTAGATTTTTTTTTTTTTTTTTTTTTTTTGGGGGTAAAAGTTATAATTTTATTTTGAAGTAAAAAGATCAAATTAGACCTATTATGAAATTATGAAGTTGAGTGAAATCATTAAATTTGCATTCATAATGTTGCTATTATGACATTTTCAATTAACATACGGGCAATTAATAAATAATATTCATATGGCTGCCTGTATATAAGTCATAAAATAATTTTACTTTTCAAATTAATCTCTTTTACTTGTATTCTGCTTTTTCTGTCATTGGTTATTTAATTATTGTCAACTAAATTGTCAAAATAAAATTTTAAATACAATAGTTTATTTCATATTTTACATTTAATGACACTTTAAAAATATATAAATATTAATTTAATAAGAATTATATCAAAAGTAATTTATACATTCAATTAATGGCCAGAAGGGGCCATCTTATATATATATATAATTCATTTCATCATTTTTTTCCCCGTTTGATTATTCCTGAAAAGCCTATAGGCTGTTTAATAGACATTTTTCATTGACAAAATGCATTAAATTAGTGTGCATTAAATCAACTGTATCTGTTTTCCTGTGCAATTATGGTGGAAATGTTAAATAGTCATTAAAGTTTGTGTATGTGCAGAAATTGAATTTCAAAATTAAACGCTGATAAACATCTACTGGAGTGAGCTCTCCCCTGTAACTAGCTAAATGTAATTTGTCAGACAGATGTGTTTTCATCTATTAAATAGCATTGGGTTTTCCTTGGTTAATCTCAAAATAAATTTATGAAGCACATGTGACAACAAGCATTTGTTTTAATTGAATTGATTTCTCTTTAATTAGGTTTTTTCATCAGTGTGGTACCTGTCATTGAAGTCCAGCAGAATCTTATGACTTATGCTTTCCTCATGTAAATGCACTGAAACTTGGTTAAAGTATTTTATTAAATCAAGATATTAACAAAGGAACGGACAGGCTGTCTCCTGACCTTATGGAAAGCTATGGAGTGTTTTCAATCTTGCTGGATTTCTTCATCGAGCAGCAAATTCTCACAACTGAAGTTGTAACCCAAAGCAAAGCAGTTTTCATTGATTTAGATTCAGGGCCATAGCTGACTGTGCACTTTCTCTCGAATGCCAAAGGCCAAGCCTGCAGCGTAAATATGCCAGCAGCTCAGGGTTATTTCTTCGCCTTTTCGGAAGGAAGCTTGATGTGAAATAGACTTGCAGACACTTCATAGAATCTTTTTAAACCACCTTGAAGGGTAATCAGGGAATGAATTTTAAACAATTTACACAAATTACTGACAGATACTTAAAGATAAAAACAGGATTGTACTTCAAGCAGTTGGCATTGAAATAAGAAACAAAGTGAGTTTTTGACAGCTTCCACTGAGCATCTGTTAGGCTTTGAGGGGTGTAAAGTGTGTGTAGGTAAACACTCTCTGTACAGTATCTCCTCATCATTGCTTATTCACATGCTGAGCTGCTAATGTACTGTTTTTTTTAATGTTGTTGTTTTTTTTGTTGTTGTTTTTTTTTGGGGGTTTGACACAGAATTTACTAAGCTCATTATGTATTAATGAGCATCTGGATTTGTGTTCTAGAGCGCATAGTGAGCGTGACTATGGACACTATGCTGCAATGAAAAGCACTGTTCCTGCATTAGAAATGAGAACAGGGCTGTTTAGGACCAGGTTCATTGAGAAGTATGTTTTAAAACGTATCTGTAGCCCAAATGTTAGACCTCATAACACCTCATCCACATAACATCCAAGTATGAAGAGCTGTTTGAATATTAATATTTCCCAGCTATGCAGGATGCAAAAATCAATGAGAAGGATGTCTGAATACTCAAGCATTTATGGTGATTCGGTCCGCTAAGTCTTGAAGGTTAAATTGTGTAATTTTGTTTGTGGTTGTTAGTACATCCAAAGGTCAAAGAACATAGCTACTGGTCAAAGAAAAATGGCAGGTGTGTGTGTGGCTTTCTTTTATGGAATATAAAATATTTTGAAGAACACCATGAGCTGTAGATGCCCACCTCGCTAAGTATGCCGCCTCACGGTTGTTGAAATGAGGCCCAGTATCATTGTGTGGACAGTCATGTAGAGAGAGTAGAGCAGGGGCTCAGGCCCCGTGGAGACACTCAGGTGAGGAGGAGGTGGACTGGCCTATTCTCACCACCTTTGGCTCACAGAAGAGGAAGTCCCTCAATCCAGTGGCAGTGAGAAGGATTCAGCCGGCCGAGTGGAGGAACCAAACAACATTGGAAGCCAACTGACTTTCAATGGATGGACAGAAAATCAAACATTTCTTCTTTTATATTCCACAGATTCCAAAAGAAAGGCATACCGGTTTGGAGCGACATGAGGGTGTGCATGATGACTTTTGACTATTCCTATAAAGAGCATTCTTCATCATCATCGCTGTCATGTCCTTCATTGAACATGGTACATAAAAGTACCTTCATTCAGATGCATAGGTTCTATTTCCCCTTGAAAGGCATGTAATAAAGATACTGTAAATAAATTTTCTCTTACCATCAATACCAACTGCTGACTTGAAGCTATTCTCCTGACTCAGGGTATCAGACTTCTGTGATCATGATTCCCATTTTCTGTGTTCCTTTCTGAGCACATTTCTGCTTCTGTGCTGCTTCATCTCTAGAGAAGAGATTATTCAGATGTAACATTTGTCCAGAGTGATGTGATGGCGCCCAGCGATCAATGGTTTCGTCTCAGTCCTGACTGCAGAGTCTCTTGGCACCCAGTCAAACAGAGGAAAATAACCTTTCCATCAGAGCGAGGGTCAGACACAGTCCTTCATGATGGAAAAGCACTTTGTCTGCTTCACGACCCTGGACAGGTGATTGGAGTATTTACTCCTGACCTCTCGGTTATTGAGTTTATGAAATTAACTTGTTGAATTAAAAAGACAATTTCTTTGAAAATATGGAAATTTCATCATGAAAATTAGATTGATTTCCCAATGCTGAAATATATTTTGCCAATTTCCATTCCCGGCAGATATAGTATATATATAGTGGTTTATGAGGACATTGACTGAATTAGGAAATCTTTGCAATGCTGAAATACATTTAGCCAATCTCCATTCCTGGCAGATATAGTATATATAGTGGTTTATGAGGACATTGACTGAATTAGGAAATCTTAGGAAATCCCCCAACCCCCCGTACTGTATATAATTCTTGCTCATCATTTGCATTAATGGGGATTCAATTCATGCTCTCCCTACGTAACCCATCAGGATATGCTGTACTATTATTTCACATCCTCTCTGGAACCTCTGTGCATCTAATCAAGAGAGTAATGGTAGTTTATGGCATGTCCGTGTACACAGTTATTCTTTCTTGGAGGCTAATTGAATTACTTTGACTTCCTTCCACTGCCTGAGGTAAAGATCACAAGGTTTCCAAGGAGATGATAATTAGTGTTAGCTGTAGAGGATGCACAGGTCTCTGGCCCTAAACACAGATGAGACCTAACAAAAATACCATGATTGAAAGGTTCAATTACTTGCTAAATGTTTCATGCCTTGGTTTGACTGTCTGGGGCACTATAACTAACATACTTGTAGATGCCGGTCAGGAACACAAAAAATAATGTTTTCCAAGTTATTGTACTCTGTTGTAGAAATTAATAATTAATTTATTAAAATAGTCAGAATTGTTGGACAATAACTGCACAATAACTGTCATCTTTGCACCGAGTCTCCCAATGAAACAGTTAGAGAAATATTTGAAAATGTTCTCAAATGAGGAAAAATGTTCTTTTGAAAAAGAAAAAAGTTATTTCAGTTCTTTCTTAAACTAAATTGAAGGATGTAAATCAGTTATATCCCAATATTTTCTTTTAACATAAATATGCTTTTGAAAGTAAGTACATATTGCTGACAGAAATTACAAAAAGCCTTAAACATTTAACGTCTGTACATACTGTATCAATAAACGTTGTTCTAAATTCTTGATAAATAACTTATACTGTATAAATAAATACATGTGATATTTTGTGTTCATACTATAAAGGTGCTTAAATATTTAAAAGTAGCTGAAGCTTATTTGAATTCAAATTGAATTCAGAATATCTACAATACTCATATTATTGAGGGCAAAGCAAGGAGTTTGATTGTTGACCAAATGGATGTGGCTCTTCCATAAGCATGGAGAAGAGGAATCGCAGTATACTATAGTCCTTTTTAAATAAATATTATTCAATAATTAATGATTTCGAGAATTATCTCTACCTCCTAAGCCTCCTTGTTCATCTCTGTGTGAAAAATAAAGACCCATTCAGTGGTCTGCATTCATTCTGCGTAATTTAGGGGGGAGATTGTCCTCTGGTCGGCCACTGGAGGCAGGCAACGGGTTGAGGCTCGGCACTGGGACCGGAGCAGGCATTAAAAGCAGTCTGTGATGCTCCAGTTCTCCTGCCGACTGGGTGTGGGCCTCTGAACCCATATTAAGAGGTTTGAGCTGGAGATGAATTTCCGCCTCCCTCTGACCCACGAGGGATCCAAGCCTCTGCACCCTGAGGGGCAGGTCACCCATGCTGGAGGCCTTTTCTGTTGGCTGTGCGCCAGTTTTGAGGACCTCTTTTCCATTCTTGGAGCTCATACGCTGGAGCTTACTTGGTAATTTGGACCCAGGTTCTTCGGTGAGAGGAACCCCGTCTAAGGAGAAGATGCGCTCTCTGCGACTACGACCATCAAGGAACGTAGGGGAGAGAACAGGGCCAGGGGAGGGCAAGGAGGACTTCTCATCCTGCTCCTTCACACTGTATGGAGGAGTAGGCACCTCAAATGTGTTATGGAACTGAGAGTAGTCCACCCTGAAGAATCCCTCCTCCAACGACATGACAGGTAGGAAGCGGTGACCCCACAGCACCTCGTCCTCTGTGTAAGATGTTCTTGCCTGGCATGTCATGCCTGAAAGGGAAGCCATAGATTCATAATACAATGGAGATACAGAAACTGAATGGATGAATATAATACAATCCATTGGTCATGAACCATGTATTGCAGGCAGCATGAAAGCAATGTTTAAATAGGCTTATTTTATTTTATTTTTTTGCATAAAATGGATCTCATTCAAATAAAAATATATATATTAAAATATATTATACATTGAAGTCTCTATTTCAGATAAAGACTTAAATTTCTAATGACAGAATGATTTAAAAATGAATGGCTTAACGGGATCCAATAGAATTTGATCCTTTTTTATTTATTTTTTACTTTTTATTTTATCATTTATGTTCCAAAACATTGATAACTGCAATATATGGTGGCTGCAATTATTGCATCCATATCAATTCACTGAGAACAATGAGTGCATTTTCATGCATAATCTTCAACTGATAATGCATATAAACTTGAAATTGTGTAAGGACGTTTTTAACTGGTAATATCTGGTATTTTAAATGTACAACCTAGATTTTCCTAGGCATTTAAACGCTTGCTGCTATTCTGATTGGGTTTTTATGTGTGCATGTGTTGTGCTCATGTCACACTCAGTGTTGCTTCCTGGAAAACAATTCCTCATAACAAATTATTCATATTATTCCAAATAATTTAAGATGTAGTTTACTCACTAACAAATGCAAATCATATTTTGATGGGTGAAAAAAATTACAAAATGCTTTCCTGAGGGTAGTTTGCCAGACCAAAAATGTATGTGTAGTGTACTATGCCGTGGTGTACACCAGGATGTAGTGGCAACTACCAAGAAAAAGCCTATCTATTGTATTATTCATAATTTCATTCCCATTTTATATGCAACCTCCTGTGAAGAAAAAATGGGCTTGTTACCCAGAGGAAACATGGCAAGTTAAATAGGTCAAGCTGGAAAAAAAAAAAAAAATATATATATATATATATATATATATATATATATATATATATATATATATATATATATATATATATATATATATATATATATATATATATATATATTCTTCCTTCTCAGAACACTTTTTTATGATAATGTATGATACTAATAATGTAGGATACTAACCTGTAGTTTCCACAATGCCTTCTAGGATGACGACAATCTCAAACTGCTCGTTCATGAGGGAGCGCTGAGACAAGTCGAAAAAGGGGCTATTGGAATTGATCTCATGACATATTGTGAGGGGCGAGACAAGAAAGAGTTGGTCAGCACCCGTTCCAAATCCTACATCCAATTCCCGCTGATCCAATGGTAGAAACTCTCCCTCAGGGGTTTGACGAGACTAAAGCAAACACAGGGTGAGATAAGCAGTTATGACACATTCACAATTTCCCTTTCATATATTAGATTTGTACTATTACATTTAATCTTGGCATATACCTCAGAGGATTTTTTAAAGAGATCCCAGCCTGTGGTGCTCAGTGGGGAACTATAAATGAATTGTTCCTGTTGATAGTAATGTTTATTTGCACATGCTGCCTGTGCTGTTGTAGCCCTGGATTCTTTGAAGGAATTTGTATATTTGGATAAAAGCGTCTGCTAAATAACTAAACGTAAATTCTACAAAACCGCACAAACACACCCCAAAAATCAATGCTGAACACAGTTTGCATGATGCAATTGCCCAAACATTGCAGGTTGATTTTGTGTTTTAGGTTGTGCAGGATGTAGTAAACTACTGTGATCTGGTGTTTACTGGGACTGTATAACATCTGCAAACCAAGTTGAATCACTCATTCCTTTATAAAAAAACATCTTGCTGAATTAAGGTCTTTCGGCCTGGCCAAGCAGAGGGGTTGTGGGCACTTTTCAGCTGGTCAGGAGACCACCTGGCCAGCAAATGTTTTATATAAAATTACTTAAATTAAATGTTGTATCAATATCTTAATACAATTATTTTAAATGTTAAATACACTGTTTTTCTATGCTCACCAAGGCTGCATTTATTTGATTAATAATAATAATAATAATAATAATGAAATATTATTTAAATGTAAAATAACCATTTTCTATTTGAATATATTTTAAAATGTAATTTATTTCTGTGATACAAAGCTGAATTTGAATCACTACTCCAGTATTCAGTGTCACATGATCCTTCAGAAATCATTATGATATGAAAATTTTATCATAAATAATAAAAAAATTTTGAGCAGTGTTATGACCCGTTATATGAAGACGGGGTTGACGTGAACTTCTAGTTGGTAAAACAGGAGAACCTCCCCAGCCGACAGATCACCAAAGACACAAATCTAAATTCCACAAAAGTATAAATTTATTAAGGTTGAAAAAGTAATTAAATAAAGGAGCAATGGTTCAGGGTGCCCCAAGGCCAACATAACAAACAAAAGACACTTATAAATAAAACATGTATAAATTACCTCATGGACAAAACAAAATTACAAAGAGCCTTCCCTATCTCCCTAATAATAAACAAATCGCAAACAAAGTCAAAATAAATGGAAGGACACCCCTACGCTCCTAAAACATGAAATTAACCCAATTAAATCATCATAATCAAACAGTCAACTGAAGGGTTTGGGATCTGTCGACGGGAGAAGGCCTTCCGGAGCTGTTCACGCCACAAGGCCAACGCCAGAATGAGCTCCCCATCTTCGTTTAGCGGCGCCATTTTAAAGCGGCGCATCAGTAGATTCGCCAATCAGGCTCCTCCAACGACAGCCAATCCCTGCACACATATACAAAAAAAAAAAAAAAAAAACACAAAACAGATACCGAGGATCGTAACAAGCAGCAAATCATCATATTGGAATAGTTTCTGAAGGATCATGTGACACTAAAGACTGAAATAATGATACTGAAAATTCAGCTTTGCATCACAGTTATTTTACATTTTAATATTTCACATATAATTTTTTTTGTATTTTTAATAAAATAAATGCAGCCTTGGTGAGCATAAGATACTTCTAAAAACATAAAAATTTTTACAGATCAACGGCAGTGGATATGAAATTATCAATAAGCTAATTTACATTAAAAGATGGAGAAGGAGGCATGTTTAAACTGAAAAGAATACTGGTGACCTTTTTAGTTGCTGTTAACTTTTGCGGTAGTGTGACAATTTTTTAAACTACAAATATTCCATGTAGACACAGTTAATATGATGTCTTAAAACTGAATGTGTAATATTGCAGTTGCTGTTTAGAAGATTTTTACTAAGTTTAATGTGTTCTGTAGTGTGACATCTCAACTACCCACCCGCAGACAAAGCTGGGGTCATCTGTGCAAAATTACACAAATTGTACCACTGGTCTTTATGTCTAACATGGAGAGATCTACATGCAGAACAAAACCTTTTAAAGGGCATCTTCAGTCAACAACCACGGTTTGTTAATCTACCTTTACACATAGCCTTGTGTTTCCATATTAACATTGGAGATTGGCAGTGAAGTCAGCAGGGTTGGCTGACTGTGCCGAAGGCCACAGATGGTGAACAGACTGAGAGCTCCAATCATGGTGGTGTTCCCAGGAAAAGAGTGAGAGTTTTCACAAGTATACATGCAGTGCCACTGTCACACACACACACACACACACACACACACACACACACACACACACACACACACACACACACACACACACACACACACACACGTTGTGTTTTCATGTTTCTGGGGACTTTCCATAGACATAATTTTTGTACTGTGCAATCTGTATCTTCTACCGCCTTACACTAACCCTACCCCCTATCACAGAAAACCTTCGCCATTTTTACATTTAAAAAAAAAACATCACTTGTATGATTTATAAGCTGTTTTCCTCATGAGGACTAAAGCATCCAAGGTCAAGGATTTTGGATATTGCCATCTTTGTGGGGACATTTTGTCCCCATAACTTAGGGTTTACCTGAGTCACACACACATTCTTATTTTAAGGAAATTGTTAAACCCAAGTGTAAAACCTTCAAAGAGGAACACGATATGTCATCTGCTGGTGTGATAAAGGTAGTGGAGGGATATCTGCTGACAGTCCCTGAAACTAGTGTGAATTGCACTTCCCACATACACTATATTGCCAAAAGTGTTGGGACACCTGCCTTTACATGCATATGAACTTTAATGACATCCCATTCTTAATCCGTAGGGTTTAAAATGCAGTTGGCCCACCCTTTGCAGCTATAACAGCTTCAACTTTTCTGGGAAAGCTTTCCACAAGGTTTAGGAGTGTGTTTATGGGAATTTTTGACCATTGTTCTAGAAGCGCATTTGTGAGGCACTGATGTTGGACGAGAAGGCCTGGCTCGCAGTCTCCACTCATTCATGTTCAAAGGTGTTCTATCGCGTTGAGGTCAGGACCCTGTGCAGGCCAGTCAAGTTCCTCCACACCAAACTCGCTCATCCATGTCTTTATGGACCTAGCTTTGTGCACTGATGCGCAGTCATGTTGGAACAGGAAGGGGCCATACACTGTATATCTGTGAAAATTCAATTTGGCCAACTAAAAAATTTAGATGTGACCAGCCACTAGAAAATTTTAAATTGGAGCCCTGACATTTTTTACAGTGTACTCAAACGGTTCCCACAATGTTGGGAGCATGAAATTGTCCAAAATATCTTGGTATGCTGAGCATTAAGAGTTCCTTTCACTGGAACTAAGGGGCCAAGCCCAACCCCTGAAAAACAACCCCACACCATAATCCCCCCTCCACCAAACTTTACACTTGGCACAATGCAATCAGGCAAGTACTGTTCTCATGGCAACCGCCAAACCCAGATTGCCAGACAGAGAAGTGTGATTCGTCACTCCAGAGAACACGTCTCCACTGCTCTAGAGTCCAGTGGTGGTGTGCTTTACACCACTGCATCCGATGCTTTGCATTGCAATTGGTGATGTAAGGCTTGGATGCAGCTGCTCGGCCATGGAGCTAAACCTCCATGTTTAGTTCTTGAGCTAAACCACTCTTGAATTCACTGAGCTCCGGAGAGTGACTCATTCTTTCACAAATGTTTGTAGATGCAGTCTGCATGCCTAGGTGCTTGATTTTATACACCTGTGGCCACTGAAGTGATTGGAATACTTGAAATCAATTATTTGGAGGGGTGTTCCAATACTTTTGGCAATATAGTGTATGTGTGCTAACCAAAAGCACACTTCAGAATGTCATCATCGTAACTTTTTCGTAATGTTTTTTGGGGGGTTTTTTTTGGCTTGCAAATTCAATTTTAAGCATCCAAAAAATCTCATTATTGTGACAGATATTCTGTCCAAAAAAAGATGAAAAGGTTTATTCCTAAGGTTTTAACTTCAGGATGAAGTTAGACGAATACCACACAAAGGCTCATAGCCAAGACTAGAGCTACTGAAATCAAATAAACCTGTCAAATTTTGCAGACACAGAAAGAGTTCAAACAAAAAAAAAAAAAAAAAAAAAAAAAAAAAAAAAATTCAAAGGCTACTTTGACACTTTTAACATGCCTTTTTTCAAAGCGAGGCTGTGAGAGGAGGTAAGACAGCTCCCTGGAGTTCCGGAGAAACTGAGGTTCAGGGGTAAGGATCTATGAGACTAATATTCCTCACAGTTCGTCCCCAGTCCCTGGTGATATTTAATCACTCCTGTCAAATCCCCAAAAGAAGCTATAGAATGCCCTGCCATTCTAACCATGAAACACTAGGGATACAATTTGATTTCACCATCATCTTTGTGTAAGTTCATAGGATTTTCCTTCAAATATCTGTAGAAAGAAACATGTCAAAGCTCATGGGACACAGCAGGCAGTTGCAAATTTAGACAGATGAGCACAATAGATGTTTTTGTGTTGCATGCACCATAAATGAACTTCTGACCTGAGGAAGAACTTTAAGTTGCAAATTCAATGACTGTTTGCAAAAGAGACTTAATTTTTCGGAGCGTGACAGAGTGCTTACACTGCAGGCTGCTCTGAGAGCAATAGATGGGCTGCTGTTTTTTTTTTTCTTCTAATGTTCTGCATGGGACAGTTATGGACAAAGGGCAGAACAGAAGGGAGGAAGGAGCTTATGAAGTCAACCATCCGTCATCCTGTGCTCACTGCATTGCGCCTGCTGTGGTGTGGCATGGTGAGAGCCATGTGTCAATCATGCTCTTCTTCTTTCAGAACATAGCCCAACAGCCCTTCTCTACACTTCTACACCTTTCTTCTCTGATCAGTCCCATGTCTTCCAGTCTTTCTTTTTACAATTCAATGAGCTCATATTTTCTTCGTCCTGTCCCCATATGCTCACTCCCTCTTATACCATTCTCACTGAGGAAGCGCTGGTGAAATCTGTCATATGGAGAAATTTGCCAATACGATAAAATAATAATAATAATAATAATAATAATAATAATAATAATAAGGAAATTATAAGGTAAATAATAGGAAATAATAAGGTAAAATTATTATATTCTTAGGAAAAAAGTTTTTAAAGCAAATAGTAGGCCTTGTTTTTTTTTTTACTGACTAACAAAACTATAATATTCATTAAAAATGTACTTTGCAGTGTCGAAGTTCAGATTCTTCTGTTTTTATATTTGTATAATTTATTTGATATTTATTATGTTTATTATTTTTGTATTATTTGTTTTACATTGAAATCAATTCCAAATACATGGAGCAGTGACACTACTTTAATTTGGTGCTGTCAAATTGATTATTCACGATTAATCATCTAATGTAAAAGTTTGTGATTATGTGTGTATGTATATATATATATATATATATATATATATATATATATATATATATATATATATATATATACACACACATACACACACACACATTAGTGCTGTCAAATCGAAAAATAAAAGTCTGTGTTTATATTATGTGTGTGAACTGTGTATAATTATTATGTATATATAAATACACACACACACACACACACACACATACACGTATATTTAAGAAAATGTTTTAATATATATATATATATATATATATTATACATTTCTTACATATATACATGAATGAGTGTGTATTTATAATAATTATACACAGCACACACATGTATATTATGTAAACACAAACTTTTATTTTGGATGCAATTAATCGATTTGACAGCCCTACTTTAATTGAAAAAACATTGCATTTGCTTAAGACATGATTGTGTGTGTGTGTGTGTGTGTGTGTGTGTGTGTGTGTGTGTGTGTGTGTGTAAACAACATAAGAACATATTTGCCCTTTCAGTCTTCACGCAATGTAACCTTGGACCTTAAGAGTTACTGTCTCTTTTCAAATGCATAACAATCTGCTCATTAAAACCCAGGATCTAATAGCTTACTGACAGTGAGCAGAAGGAAATGTACTTCTTTGTGTCCAAGAAGCATTATCTTACCGCAAGGATTCCCACGGGAATCCATATAATCAGAATGGGAATGTGTCCAATTCATTTATGCACGTCATTGCTCTTTGTTCTGAGAGCAAACAAGATTTCTATGCAAATAAGACACTTCTGAGATCAGACTGAATTACATTAGGGGTGCAAATGCAGTGGCCACATTTACAGTATGGCGAGCTTTCAATCAATGCGAGCTCCCCTCCCCTTATGTCACGTGAAGCATAAAAACATCGAATATTGCTCTGTAAATGTAATGTAAATGTGCTCCCAGAGAGGTCCAGTTAACTGAACATTCACCAAAACCAGTAACACAATTTTATGCGGGATATCTTCCCTACAGAATTGTTTCGAGATGCGACTAAAACCTGAGCGCAAACACACACATGACAACATCCACATTAGGCTCTATTGATATTTCAGTATGTATTGGCCACAAAAAGCGCTACCTTGATGAGCTTGCACCTGATCTGCGCCGACACCATGTGGCTATTCCTGAGATTCCCGACCCTAAACATGAGGCAGAGCTTCCCGTCCCGTTGTGAGATGACCGCGTCCTGGCTGAACATTAGCGTCTCTGCGCGTTTCTTGGGCTGAGACATCTTAATGAACATACAACCGATGAGAAACGCGTCCACGATCGAGCCTAGCAGTGACTGGAATAGGAAAAGTATGATGCCCTCCGGGCACTTCTCCGTTATGTATCTGTACCCGTAGCCTATAGTCGCCTCAGTCTCAATAAAGAACAGAAAAGCGGAGGGAAAGTTGTAAACGTTGGCGACGCACGGCGTGTACGATTCGTCGTGGCCGTGGCCGAGGTCCCCACGGATATAAGCGATGATCCACCACATAGATGCCATGATGAGCCACGCGACCGTGTACGTTAAGAGAAAAATGAGCAGGTTCCAGCGCCACTTTAGGTCCACGAGCGTGGTGAAGAGGTCGGAGATGTACCTGCTGGTCTCCCCGCCAAGGTTACCGTGCTGGACGTTGCAGCGCCCGTTTTTCTCCACGAACCGCTGGCGCTTTCTTTTGGCCGGGGCAGAAAAGGACATGGTCCGGTTGGTGTTCACCACTTGATAATCTTCGCCGAATTTTCGCCTGATCGCAGACATGATGCTTGAGCCAGTCAGATTAAACACTTTAAGTTTCCATGCGTTCGCCGTATCGCCCCATATGTCGACAACTTATTTGCCTAAAAGATTATTTAACTGTTATCTTCCAATTATTAAGATGTGTGGACACGCAAAAAGTAGCAAACAACAAAAAAACAGCAAGTGCTCCCGTGTCTTTTCCGCAACTTCTCTCAGCGTGGAGATGTGTAGTGTAGCTAAACTGCGGCACTGAATCTGAACTGACGCGCGCTTCTTCTGCCTATACGCTGAGAGAGGGAGGCAGAGGTTGGGCAAGTGTGTGTGTGTGTGTGTGTGTGTGTGTGTGTGTGTGTGTGTTTTTCAAATCACTAAGCAGCAGTAGTAGTGTGAGGAGAAAAGGGTCGTATCTCTCGAGGCTCGAGCGCGTTTGTCTGCTGTGAAATACTAGCATTACAGTGCCATCTACTGAGAACATATTGAACATAACATCCGCTCTAGGTCATCGAATATTGGACACCCTCAGTGATGTTTATCAAAATCAAATCTCATTTGCATACAAGAATGTAAAAAAGAAAATCACGTAGGCCTATTGGATCATATATATTTTCAAATATCCGAGGTAAACGATGACAAAATACATAAAAATATTCAGGAAAAACATGGGAAAAGCTAGAAGTTTAGGGTAAAAAATAAATAAAAATATTTTTTTTTTCTAAAAGACACGTCTTATTATGGTCGTTACATGCACAACACAATATGCAAACACTTTGCGTTCTGTTCTAATATTATGCATGTAGCCTAAATTGGATATAATAGTTAGACTGACAATTTTGTTCTGAGCTGATAGCCTATATTTCCTTTAAAAATAGGCCTATGACGAAATATCATGTAGCCTACTTCTAAAATAATAATTTTTCTCAAAACGTTCAAGTTTAGTCTATTTCCAAACCTAAAGGGGGAAAAACAGGCTATATGTATTTTAATTAGGCATATTTTGTAGGTACCTGATGGTGCATTTGCTGCAAATAAGAAATATGTGTGTGTGTGTGTGTGTATGTATGTATATATATATATATATATATATATATATATATATATATATATATATATATATATATATATATATATATATATATATATAATGAATGAATGAATGAGAGAGAGTCTAAATTAAAATAACTTTTTTTGTAATAAAATAAATCTAAAACAATAAAGGTAATTTATGTTTGGGGGTTTTGTACAATTTATGTTTTGATTAAGAATTTTGTTTTAATTTATTATCTCTTAAAAAAAAAAAAAAAAAAAGAAAAGAAAATCACAACAGTAAAATTAGTAGGCCTACAATTGTCCATTTGTGTCAGTATGTTGATTTACAATTAACCACGGATAAGAGAGAAATATGCCCAATGATGAACACCAATGAAATTTGACCTATTGATTAAAAACAAATGTCTATAATTCTGAATATTTATTTATTTATTTTGATTTACTTCTTGGGGTTTTATGCTAAATCCAATTAGTTTTTGCTGCATGATTGCTGCATGATTAAATGACATTTTGTCTCTCATACCCTTACTAAAATCTAAACAATAGATGCCCTTGCACATATTTAACTGAACAAATTACATTGATTTAGCCTATATCTAAACCAGTTCAAGCAATGACGATAGATAGATAGATAGATAGATAGATAGATAGATAGATAGATAGATAGATAGATAGATAGATAGATAGATAGATAGATAGATAGATAGATAGATAGATAGATAGATAGATAGATTTGTATTTTATAAACATTTAGCCTGATATGAGGAATAAGGAGGCTAATAATAAAAAGTGCCAGCAATTATGTAAAGAACCAATTCACACGCAGGACAAAGTCGCAGATGCTCAGGCACAATCTTCATTTGCATAGTGGCCCCCTACTTGACTAGTCCTGCCTGTATCCGTCTGTCTCCTCTCACGACCCGTCCGCTCAACCCATAATTCCCAGCGTCGACACAACATGGAAGAGGCCAACAGCTGCAAGAGAACAATATTTTGGCTGTAAAATAACACAAAGAATCGAGCGCCGGATTAATTTGAACGCTGCGAGTCGGCCGTGGTCATGTACATGTAAGTGGGATTGCGTTTGTACCATTTATTTGTACCCGAGGTTGTGAAGATGAGGGATTGCGCACGACTGAAATCTCCAACTGAAATCACAGCCGCTCAAGCGAGAGATGCATTTCAGCGCCGAGCATCATTGTTTCTGCTGCAAGATAATGTGGCGATTAGAAACGCTTTTAGCAAAAAATTCGATGTACCTTTGCAGGCGTACATGTATACCAGTCTCGGTGTGCTCTTTACATCACATTTATCGCCGCATATTCCCGGCGGATTGTGTTACTGTGTGTGGCTATAATTAGTGATGGTGACGAATGGATGAATGGTCACGATATATCACACTCGTGTACAGGGTAAGAACGAGAGAGGCGACAAAATTACAACGCTGCTGTTATTATCAAAGAAACTGGCGATCTTCCAGTGTACATTCTCAGTGTATCGGGTTTCGTTTGTTGTATCGCGTCGCGTGCGGTGTGGAGATGGGCTGTTAGCAGTAGCTCTTTCATCTGCATGCTATTGCTGGCTAGCCCTGTTCATCACTTAGTTCAATAAAACACTTCACTTTTGGTTGTTTTTTTAAGCTTTATCTTTCTTATGTATTCTTGTGGAAAGTTATTTGTACACACGTACGAGTTTGTTTAAAATCTTGCGGTTGGAAGTTCTCATGTCTCTTGTTCGCGTTAGTTAGCCGTTAGCTGCTAATGGAGTCATTTAGAACGAGATGTGTTTGGTAATTGTGATGAACGATTAGATTAGCCGGATTTGAGAGAGATGATTAAATTTTTACTCAGTTTAGCTCTGGAAAGTAGAAAGCAAACTTATAAACGATGTGAAATTATAGTATCAGTGCACCTAAACTTACTTTAGTTGAAGAAAAATCATGTATTAAGAGACGGGGCCATATCAATAAGATTAAGCAGCTATCCATTAACGTTGGCTGATCACAATAGAGAACAATGCTTGCGGCACCCACAGACTCAGAGCTTGGACCGTGTTTGTATTCTGAAAAGACAAGTCTCATATTAAGGGTGTTTTAAGTGTTTATTGAAGCAATTTCATGTGTTTCCGAAAACAGTTTTATATTCGTCCCTTTTAAACAAGTATCTCTAATCTAATGATGCTAAGGTTAGCTAACAGATCATCAAAAGGCACTGATTTGGATCTTCACAATTGTTGTCTATATTTATTTCCGTGAACGTGTGCTTTTTACACAATCAAAACTTAAACGATTTTTTAAAAAAATATTTATTTCTGGTCTTTGACTCGAATTTGGTTGAAATGATCTCAACACTGTGAGTAATCGCCATTATTTCCTTACTATTATATTTTAGACAGCGTTGAGACTGATTAAAGAAATATACCATGTTTAGACCATGCATATTATAAACATCCCTGTTAATTTAGCAACAGACATTAAATGCTTGCTAAGTTACTGTTTTTTTTGTGTTTTTTTTTTATTATATATATATATATATATATATATATATATATATATATATATATATATATATATATATATATATATATATATATATATATCTATATATATAATATATATCTTTAATCGTTAATGACCTGCACTTAAATTATGACCTTGATTTATAAAGATATCTATGGTGTATCTATGATCATGTCTCTGGTGGCATGAACAAGTTGCATCTTTCATAGCAAACCAATGCAGCAGCAGATACATTTTCTGATTTAGCTTTGTCATAAAAGCTGCATTACAATTGGCCTAGCCTAATCACATGATTTTATGTCATACACAAATGTGCACAATTCTCTGAATCATCAGCTAGTGTATTAACTGAAATAAATTGTATTTATGGTCCAGGAATAATTATAAAATGAAGCATTGCATATTGTAATACTAATAAGCTTACTTTGACTTCACCACTATATATATATATATATTATAATTATTATTATTAATTTTTTCCCCTGTAAATAACTAATTTACTATGCAGTAGTTTATGCATTAAGCTACTACGTTAATGTCATAAGCAAGCAATCTCATATTTTCTTGTCTCCATAGCATATTTCATCAATGAACTTTGCCCTTTGGAAGACCCAAGCATGAGTATTATCCAGGACAAGCTAGGCAATGAGTTTTTACGGAACGGAGGCATGGACCCCAACTTCCCCCCCAGCATGATCATGTTCAGCCATTTACCTCCAGTGACCAGCTTCACGCGCCTGACTTCACAAACCTCCATGGCGGATCTTCCCCAGGAGATGATCCTGAAGAAGGAGCGTGACTCTCCTGACCATGGTGGTGGTTTTCTCCACAGTATGGGTATCAAACAGGAGAAGCTCAGCGAGTTGGACTACCGCCTCCCAATGTATGCAACGGGAACCGGAACAGCAGGAGGAAAAAGCACTGATATGCTGGACATGTCGCTTGGCAACCACCAGAATATGCTTTTGCATGACCTAAGCCTTAGCAACGTAAGTCTAGATGATTAGAGGAGTTATCAATACATGGTGTCCTTCATACTGTATTCTACTGTCTTTGTGGTTTTATTTTAAGCTTTTTTTTATGGTTCATTAGCAGTTTTCTGGAAGACTGGGGAAAGACCCAAAAGAATCTGGGCCTAGAAGAGGAAGAAGAGCGAATGGAGAAGGACCAGAGGGCAAAGCCAGAAGGAAACAAGGGGACTCGGCAAAGGTGTGTATGCCTTTTCATCACTCACTAGCCACATTTACATGCACATTTTTTGTCATTCCGATTAAAAGATTCAGTGGACTGTTTAAACGAGACATTATCTAAACGGATTAAGTGTTTACATGTGCTGATGCTTTCAATAGGAATCATTTTGTGACATGCTCGCACAGTTTGTCTGCCACATCAGATTTGTTGCCACAACGTAACTTTGTGATGTTGCCTGCAGCATTCGTGGATCAGTAGTTCTGTGTTGGTAATTTTTATATTTATTTTTCTATTGGCGCACATGCAGTAGTTTAACCTAATTTATGTCCTAACTATACAATAACCATTTCAACAACTGTGAATGATGAATGCGGACTCAAAATGAATTCAATTCATTTATTTTGAAAAACACAAAATGCACCCAAATTATTAATAAAAACATAGGATATACGGTGAAACATGCATGTAAGCATTCAAGACGTGCATAGCATCATTATGATGATTAAGGAAAGATACCATAAATCACAGAAGTATAAATTAACACAAGTAATTAAAGTGTGACTAATGTTACTTTACAGCAGTTGTTGAACTTTTTTATATATTTATATATATATATATATATATATAATAAAAATAGGAAGTCGTACCACACAGTGGAAAAGCAAAGCCAGCTGTACAGAGCCGTACCAAACCGCACCATGCAGTGGAAAAGCGGCAAAAGTAATTGCATCATGTCGTTTACATAGTGAATTTTTTCTCCCTCTCAAACTGATTACAATTTCATTCGATTTGGGCATTTTTATTCTGTTTCGGTGTTTATATGGAGAATTTTCATTCGGATTGGACTTTTAAACTGATTACTGTGCCATTTAAAGGGACTTTAAACCCTAAAACACATTTTTTGAGATGTTAACTGACCAGGATGCACATCCATGAAAACAACAATAGCATTCATTGTTTATTAAGTAAAAGGTGATTATTTTTATTTATTTTTTTTATTTATTTTTTTTGGCCAGTTCATTCTTCTGGTTTTAAAAGCAAAGTTGAACCAATGTCATGAAAAGTTCATGTGTGTTAATTCAGAGTGGTGATTGGCTGCCGTGACTGGAGAGTATGTGTGTCTAAGTCATCAGTTTCTGAGTTTCTCCGCAATATTCATGAGAATGAACTCTTTTTAATCCAATCACTCTGCACTATTATGCTTGAGATCGCATTACAGCGAAAAATGTCACAGACCGTTTTTAGCACTGTTAGTTCACCTCTGCTTGTATAGCTTTGTGTTGTTGTTTTCCCTCAGTACAGTAACACAAGTGTTGTTTGTGTTTTCCCCATGAGTTGGAGTTTGACTACCAAGTTAACACAAGTAAAATATGACTGTAACAATATTTAATGTGCGGAACGCCGCACTGAGTTTAACAACACTCGCAGAGCCGATCACAGTTCTTTCCCAGACCGGAGCCAGCTCCAAACATGAACTAGCATCATTATGCGCACATATTTCATCATATCTTCTTCAAATGAAATGTATATGTGCAAATAAGGACACTGGTACAGCTATATGTCTGACCATGAACATGATGACACAATGAATTACTCTGATACACAGAAGACAATGATGTAGACTGAAAATTCAAAGAAGAATGGACAGAAACGTAATTATGCTTTTATTCTTTGTAAAACTGATTTGTCATTTGTTCAGAGATTGTAGTGCTCGTAAAGGTAATAAAAATATTATACCTTTTTAATTGTTCTTCCTCATTTTTCAGACCAATAGCTCTACTATAATGCTGTTTGGTTGATATTTCTAAGAATAATTTATCAAAACACATTTGATTTGTTAATGATAGTTTAATTAGTAATGAATTCTAAATAATTAGTAGTGAAAATTTCATAGTTTCGTAGGGCTATGTTTTTTTTTCTTTCTGTATAATGAGTGTGTTGCAGGTCTATATTTTATTGGCTGTTGTCTCCCCTCTTCCCACTTGCTACACTTTCACTTTTCCACAGCTTTACATGCCCATTTCTTGTGTGAACAACCAGTTCTAAAATAATAGGAGGGTTTCATGACACTTTAAAACTTTCATAGTTTGTATGATTTTGAAATGCAAATATTGTGGATGGATCATGCGTTCTTTTGGATGCTTTGGTGTGACCGTGTATGCCAAAAACAGAAATGTAATTGACTACAGAAGTATTAATTTATTTATCAGCCGTTATATCAACATGAACCCAGTACATCTCAAATACAGCTATATATCATGACCTTTTGAAAATAAAGTTGTTGTTTTTTTGTTGTTGTTTTTACAATATATTTAACGTACAGCTATGGGAAAAAATAAGAGACAACTGCAAAATTAGCAGTTTCTCTGATTTTATTATTTATACGTATCTGTTTTGAGTAAAATAAAATTTTGATTTATTCTACAAACTACTGACAACAGTTCTTCCAAATTTCCAATAAAAATCAGTTTAGAGAATTTATTTGCAGAAAATGACATCTGGTCAAAATAATGAAAAAGATGATTTCAGACCTCAAATAATGCAAAGAAAACAAGTTTATATTCATTTTTAAACTACGCAATGCTAGTGTTTTAATTTGGGAAGAGTTCAGAAATCAATATTTGGTGGATTAACCCTGGTTTCCAGTCATAGCTTTCATGTGTCTTGGCATGCTCCTATCAGTCGGTCACATTGCTGTTGGGCTTTTTTTTTTTTTTTTTCAGGAGTGGCATAAGACTTTAAAAGATTCAAGCAGCTTGACTCTATTTAATGGCTGGTGACCCTCTTGTTTGCATTCCAGAGGTTTTCGATGGGGTTTAGGTCTGGAGATTGTGATGGCTATGACAGGGTCTCGATCTGGTGATCAGATGCATGTAAATAATAAATCCAGAGAAACTGCTAATTTTGCAGTGGTCTCTTAATTTTTCCCAGAGATGTATATATGATGTTAATTTAACCTTATGCAACCTCCATCATAAAAATTTGAGTGCCAAGGTGGAGTGTTTTTATTTTTTTACTGTCTATGATTTAAATGTCTTTAAAATTGTGGTAGATATATATTTCAGAACAAATTAATAGAATATATATATTGAATGTATAACAAAATGCTGATTTTATTTTATTACACAAGAAGTTAATGCATGGAGGAATTAATTTATTTTATCTTCTTGCTGTTTGTAGTCACTCATGCTGGATGGGGATTCTGGGCCCCTCTCTCCCAACTCTAAACCACACATATGCGAGCACTGCAATGCAGCCTTCCGGAGTTCCTATCATCTGCGCAGACATGTGCTCATTCACACAGGTGAGTAGCTTTTACTGCCAATTGCACTACCCTTTTTAGACTCGAGCAACATTCATGGGATGTTTTGGTGAACAACATTAATGTGGAAAAATTTGACTTGCTTTTTTTTTTTTGTACAGGTGAGAGGCCTTTCAGATGCAGTCAGTGTAATATGAGCTTCATACAGAAGTATCTGCTGCAACGGCATGAGAAAATCCACAGCGGTGAGTCTGTTTACTTTTGTCTTATACTTGTCATAAGTAAATATTATGGTTGTGCTGAGATTTTTTTTATTTTTTCTTCTTTTCTTACTCAACAGGGGAGAAACCCTTCAGCTGTGACCAGTGCAACATGCGCTTTATTCAGAAGTACCACATGGAGAGACACAAAAGAACACACAGTGGAGAAAAGCCATATAAATGTGACACCTGTCTACAGGTAAGTCCTAGCAGAAAATGCTTTTTGATTTGACAAATAAGTGTCCACAATAAAGGAAAGGAATAGATAGTGTAGGGCACCTTATTTTTCAGTGCAGAAGTAAGCCATTTCTTGTGAATGTTCAAGACTCCAATTCATTAGCTGCTATATGTAAATATAGGTAAATCAAACTAATAACACAGTGCAGTCAACAGTAAAACTATTGATAAATACTGTAAACTTTACAAATGCAAATATAGTAAATATTGTAAAATGTAAATCTAGGTAAACCAAAAGATTAACTCAGTGCAGTATACAGTAAAGCTATTGATTTTTTTTAAAATTTGCACCATCAAGCAGCATAATGCACTGTTTTTGTTCAACTAAAACAACTTGCAGTGGATTACAGTGGGAAGCCTTGCACATTGTTACAAATGGCCACAGCCGTTCTTATGTTAAAAATAAGGTGGATACATGTGCCAGGTTCTTAAATTTACTCTGCTTTCATGCTGGTTTCTTATGGTTTAAAAAAAGGGACTTCTATTAGGTGGCCTTAACTACTATGTACTAACATTTTAAATTACTCATTTGATGCAACTTATTGTGTACATACATGTTTTTACATTGTACTTACATTTTTAAATATACCTGCATGTCATTACATCTGCAATTCATTTCTGTTGTTACATTTATAATTACACTGTTGACACTTCCGTTACACCTAACCCTACCCTTAAACTTACCCATACCACCACACCTATCCCACCTCAATATCAGCAAAAGTGTTTTGCAATACAATATGAACACAGTAAGTACATTGTATTTATATTTTGATCTAAGTGCATAGTAGTTAAGGCCACCTAATATAAAGTGGGACCAAAAAAGATTATACCATTTTGAAGAAAAGTGTAATCACTTATGCCTTATGCACGCATGTGAGTGTGTAATAATCTTAATCATTATTTTAGTTTATCTCTTACAGATCTTTTTTTGTCCTGCATATTGGTTGGACTACATGAAATTAATTTGGTGGAAAAGTTTTATTTTTATTTTTATTAATAAGCAGTGAAATGGTTTAATACTCTTTTCTCCCTTTGTTTATAAGAAATAATTATAAGATTATGCCAAACTACTTAATGTTTTATTTTCAAGAATTGAACACACAGCCTTTGTGGAAATTAAATAGTTTGTGGTCCTTGAGGCACAGAATTTTAAAGTCATTTTTGTTGAACTCTGTTAAATAGTTTATTTTTCAGCTGACTTGTTGAAATAATTTTTAATGAAGTAAGATCAAATCTAGTTTTAGAATTTTTATCTAAGATAAAATTTAAAACCCTGTTTTAATCGTTCTTTTTTCAATATCTTCCTCGCCATGAATATAGTCTGTTCTGTTTCTGTTCTTAAACCTGTCTTCCTCAATGAGACTTAAAGGAAGCACCACATTCTCATTGTGGTGATATTATAACTAAGTTTTAGTAATTCATTTGATCAAAAGTAATTAAATTTTGTAAGATTATTTAGTAAAAAAGAGTGAGCCATAAAGAAAGAGCATCAGTAACCCTTTCTTTCTTGTCCCATAGTATTTCTCTCGGACGGATCGATTACTGAAGCACAAGAGAACCTGTGGAGAAGCCATAAAGAAAGGTCTGGATCCAGGAATGCTGGACCTTGGAGATGAGGATGTGGGACAAGGCAGCTACCTACTCACTCAGGGAAACACCAGCGCCCCACCACGCAAGAGGGGCAAGTCCAAAAATGGCAATGACGGAGGAGAGCGTCGCAGGAAGAAAGGAGCAGCTGCGGGAGGAGGACTTCAGATGGCACGAGGACTCTGCCCACAGGACTACACCTTGGACATGCCCAGTGGATCAGGGGCATCTTCTTCAGGGGCTCTGACTGAGACGAGCATGGACAACCAGCATGGACGCAGCCCCAAGCTTGTCTTTAAGAAAGGTGGCCACAAGGGAATGGACAAGGGTCCGGTTTCTATGGAGGCCAACCATGAGCAGAAGCTGCTGACGCAGAAGCAAGGCTCTATGGACATGTCTGGAGCCGGAAGTATGGATGGTCTCAGCCTCCTCCAAACCTCCGGTGGCCCCAAACAAGGAGGTACCAGCAGCAACTACGACGATGCCATGCAGTTTTGGAAAAAAAGACGATACCTGCATGCTGCTAACAGCAGTGCTGCAGCTGACTTCAGCTCTGTCCACCTTCCGCAGCCGACGGTCATCCAAGGTGGCATAGGAGAACCTACACTAGCATTGCTTGACACCTCGCCTTTGGTAAGCGTTGACAAGCACGACAAATCAGGGATCCCAGATGAGGTGCTGCAGAGCCTGTTGGACCACTACAGCCACAAATCTGATGGCTCTCACCACGATGTGACATTTGATCTGCAAGATTCACACCATGTGGAATTGCAGCCCACCTCTGCCACCTCTGAACTGGGCCAGGATGAGGGATCTCCTGGCTCTGGAGACAAGAGTGGGGTGATGAACGAGTACTCAAAGTTCTTGCTCCAGACCCTGGAGAGAACCAGTCATAGCAGCAGTTTCATTTTGGGCCCATCCGGACCCTTCCCAAACCTCCTGTCGTCTAGCAGCAGCCCTGTTAGCACACTCTTCCCAGAAAAGAACATCTACACCACCTCGCCACTGGATTGTGGATTTGGACAGCCTGTTTCCTCCCCTCTTGCACCTTCCTCTTCAACTTCCCTAAACAAGTCCCACTTTGGAATGCTGGTAGGTTCTCCGTCGCCCTCCCATGCCTCACCATCCTCCCAGCAGGGCTTTCATCTCAGCAGTCTGGAGCCAGCCCCTCACCAGCAGCTTACTCCATCTCAAGAACTCACTGACCAGCTGGAGAAGCAGCACTCACCACCATACGCTCTCGCAACTCAGGAGCTGACCAATGGCAGCCAGAAAGACCAGCAGACCAAGAACGGCAGCTCTTCGGTCAACGGCAGCAACAATGGGAACAGCACTGGTGGCGGCTCATCTAATGGCTCGGTCTATCCTGACCTTGCTGCCCTGGAGACGTCTAAGGAAGTGGACATGCGTTCCACCTACCAGATAGAGAATTTCGCCCAAGCCTTTGGCTCTCAGTTCAAGTCTGGTCGCCAAACCCCGCTTGGTTATGGCGGCGACCCGCGAGTTGGCGTTACAGAGGTCGACCACAGGATACAGCGGACTCCTGTGTCTGAATTCTCAGGGTATACTAGTCTCTTAGCAGATGTCAACGAGCCGGTTAGCTCAGGATCCAAAACCCCCACAAGCCAAAGCTACAGGTAAAGGTTAAGGGAGCTCATCTGACCCTGTTATGTGGGATGAGGACTATCTCTAATGCGTCCCTCTCCTTGCAGAGTAAAACTTTAATAATTACACTGCCATTAAATGTCAATAGAAGACGTTACCAGGGAAGGTCTGCAAGACCTCAAATGCAATTTTCACGTTTTTTTTAATGTTTTAGTCATTTTGTTTTATTAGCGTAGTGGATGTAAGGCTAGATTTAAATGAAATTTACAGCGATATTAGAGGCTAGCGAAGGACTTTTCAGAAACCTTGTATGTCTTAGCAATCATAGTCCAATTGTAAGATTAAGTTAATGGAAAATGATTTACAATAATAACAGATGTCAGGGAGTGGCCCAGTATTCAATGGCAAAAAAATGTATTGTCTGTTACAATGATCTAAAGTATTACTCAGGAAAAAGCAGTAACTTTTTTTAAACGGGGTGCACTAGCGCCTCTTTTTTTACAGGTGTACCTTTGAAATGACAGTGAAGCTTTTTGTTTTTGAAATTCCTTGAAAAAGACAAAGCCAATTGGGAAACTGCGTGTTCAGTGGCATGACACTGGTGACTTTGTCCACTTCTTGTGCATTTGTAAAGTTTATGGTACTTCTAATATCAATGTGAAAACACTTTCATCCCGAAGGGCCATGTTTAAAACACACACAAAACATACTGGTAGTCAAGTAGGCAGATACAAACATTCTTGAGTATGTAGATATTTATTTGTAGCTACATGGAACTTGCATAACTATTGTCTCAGGGTGAGCAGTAATTCTTATCCCCTTCTTTAAACATTACTTTTTGTCAGCTGACATCACTTTGATCTCTCAAGGAATCAAATAAGCACTTTTATAAACCACTGAAAGCAAGAATTCAGGTTCAGGACACAAAACTATTATTTTTGATGAAGAAAGCTGTGATTTCTTTTTTTTTTTTTTTTTTTTTTTTTTTTTTATTAAAGTGGGGGAGGGAACGGCAGATTTGCCATAACAAAGGGCATTTTTGAATATTCATTGGAGGTATAGGTGATATTTTGTTCCTTTAATTGAAAACACTGTTATTGGACATAAATGCCACTTTTATATATAGTTGTGGGCTACTCAGAAGCATTTTTGTGCTGAAGGTGTTCAGGTATTACTATTTGACTTGGGCTGAGCAGCAACATTTGGAGTTCTACCTCTTGTAGTGTGGTTTTGAATTTAATGCCTGACAAAATTACAAGCTTCCCATTTAAATGGTTGGAGAGAACCCAATGAATCGGAAGGACCTAAACCTGTGGTGTTTTTGTTTTTAAATGAGCAGTGAATTAGGAAAAGACTTCATTGAGACGAGGTGTTTTCTTCCCAATGCAATTTTTGATGTCCTAGGAAAGAGTGGTGGGCTGCTTTGTCTTCCTGGTTTTTGGCCCATGCAGCAAGACTGTCCCGCGTGAGGCCTTTCGGTGGTCTTGCCGTTTTTCCCTGCCTTTTACATAAACCTGTCCCAGAGAAATGCCATTGGTGTGATGCTATCAAGAACAAAGTCTGAATGCTGCACTCCAAACTCGTTCCATGCTTTTATAGAATGAAATTTAAAAAAAGGAAAAAAGGGTGGCGTGAAGAATAGGATTGACCTTAATATACCTCATATCATTGTAAAAATGAGAAACCAGGGACATGTTTCATGTAGTGGAAATATTGTAGTATGCGTCAACTTCTTGTATAATCATTTAATGCCACCTGTGTTTACAGTTAAAGCTAATTTCTTGGAATACAAATGTACTATTTTATTTGTTTTCTGTTAAGCGGTGATGCCAAGCAGTGTTTCATTGTAGAATAATCCCTAGAATTTCATGAAATGTCTCGTTTCCCCCTTGTTTTTGTTACTTGCCATGTGTTTTGATATGATTTCTAGAGAGACTTTGTTTACAATAATGTACAAAAACACTAAAAATGTTTTTGTTTTCTTTTTGTTTCTGATATGCATGATATGAAGTTGTTTTTATGGCTTTCTTCTGATCACTATTGCACCAAATGTTTGTAGCATATATGTTCCCGACTTCAGTCTCATTTGTCACAGGGCTGTACGTGTCAGATGACTTTATAAATGATTAGGTAAGCCAATAAAAACTTTTTGTTATAAAACACACTACATTTTAACATATTTGTCCAGATAGCAGCTCATGTCAAGATAGGAAATGGGAATGATGATTGGGGAATATAGTTTTTTTTTTTTTTTAACAAAAGTTATAGTTTGAGTTTATAGATGGATGTCACAGGGAGATGTGTAAGGACAAGGCCATTTAATAAATCTTTGTGCTATGGTGAAATTAAATTACTGTAGATATTTTTCTAGTAAACCAGTCATGGTAAAATTAAATGACACCTCAAAGGTAAGAAATGAGGATAATCATTGGCTCTGGTAGTTGCTTGGCCATTTGCCAAACTGTATTGCCTGAGACTTTTGTTCTGTATCAATTTCAATGAAATGCTTGACATTTTTAATTCATATACACCATTTACTCAATTTCAGTGGCAATTTACATAGTTGAGTAGAAACACAAATATTTGCGTTTACCCAAATTTAGTCCATATTAGGGCTGCACGATTTGGGGAAAATATCTAATTCCGATTATTCTGGTAAAATTGCAATTTAAAATGCGATTTTTATTTTTACTAATGAAAAATGTGTGTATATAACATTGTGTTTATATATATTATGACTAATAATAATTATTATTGCTAAAAGATATTTAGCAAAATGAGAAATATTTATTTTTTATTATTAAAAATAGAGTATTTAAGAATAAATATAATTATAATAATCATATTTTACAGAACTTATTTTACAAAAAAAAAAAAAAAAAAACTGTACATTGAAGAAAAACCTATGGATTGTCATAAATTATTTTGGCTAGAAGTATGATTTTTCTTTTTTTTTTTTACCCAAAAGATTAAAGTATGTAGTGCTGATTGATATAGACTGTCACTGTAGAGAATACTATAAAATAATGCATTGTCTGCCTCATTCTGTGATAAAGAAGCCACATCAGCTCACAAACACTCGACTGAGGACATGAAGCGAGTTAAAACGTGTTATTAAAGGTATTTTGTTACAACGCTTCCCATTACCAGTTTGTGAAGATGTTTGACGTGTGTTGCTTTCAAACTCACGTTATAAGCGACTCAAACTCGCAGTCTTTCAGGCGGAGCAGCGTTTACTCCTGATCACAGAGCCGCTCTTCACTGACACACTGGGCATATATTTATTTCATTAAAATACAGCCTTTGTGCTTTCATAATCGCACACAAGCCAAATCGCGATTGCGGTTCGATTTCGATTAATCGTGCAGCCCTGCTCCATATAGAACAATGCATTTTTGTCTGTCAACAGAGGAAATGCAACAAATGTTGTACTGTTTAAATTAATATTCTGTCCCCCCACACACACAAATTTTTGGGTGAACTATCCCTTGAACACACTTGCCATATGGTTATTTACTTCATCTTTATCTGTTCTGTTCCGCCAGGTGGCAGCAAAATAGCAGGTCTTTTTATAAAGGTCCTTTGGCTGAAATTCTTAACAAAACAAGTGATTTACCATATATTTATCTAACAAGGAAAAACCATGTCCCATAATTGGATGAATATTTAACATGAGTAAACATCAGTTCTTCTGTGCAAGGCTTTACTGGGAACCATAAATATTGACGGGAGTGTGAATCAGTTAGGGTCAGATCTGAACTGTAAATTGATTCTGTTCTGACTATTGGTATAAAATGGTAAATCTTACAGAAAAATGAAACTTTATTCATATATTCGTGATGGTATTCCTTAGTTTAAAAAAATAGATAAACATAAATTATAGTACAAAAGGCTTTGTTTTATGAGGTTATACAAGGATATATTTAATGTGGGAAAACTGAAAGATACTTAGCTTACAGATTGGATATAATTTAACCAGTTTTTGTTAATTAGGGCCCAAGCCCTGAAAGGGCAAAGGCCCTATTGTTCTTCTAAGGATTATTATTATTATTATTATTATTATTATTATTATTTATTATTCTTTCGCCTTTTTGGGGCCCTTAACATGCTCGAAAACTCTTGAAACTTTGCACACTCGCCGGAACGCGCGCATCAGGGTTTGGGCTGGGTTTGGTACCTGGCGCGTAGCAGGGGCTCGACAGCGCCCCCTTGAAAAAAAATTAAATAAAACTGTCCATAAATCAAAAACGCTTGCATGTATTAGTATGAAACTCGGTACACATATAGAACTCATCGGGCCGAACAACTTCCGTGCTCTAAGTTATGCGTCAGCCCAACAGGAAGTGAGCTATTATGGGTCGTTTTAAAACGCATACTGTGGAATTTGAAATACTCCTCCTAGACGATTACCCCGATCAGCACCAAACTCGGTCAGCATGAAGTCAAGGCATTGAGGATGCTAAATTGCGAACGGATTTTTGATATCTCGAACGGTTTGGCCGTGGCAGGAGACAAATTTATGGCGAGAAATGGGAAACAGGAAGTGTGTTATAACTTCTGCATACATTGACCGATTTGGATGAAACTTCAGCTGTGTGTTCGTTGTAAGAGGCCGATCACATGGATATGACTTTTGTGAGTCAAAGTTATAGCGCCACCAACTGGCAGCAGGAAGTGTGTCACTTTCAAAAATGCTTTGAATCACCGTCTTATTTTCACCCGATTTACTTCAAACTTCATCAGTATAATGTCAAAACATGGCAGATATAGACATATGAATGGATTCCTGATATTTTAAACACTGTTGCCATGGCAACGTGTCAAAGTTGAATAATCTTTTAGGGTGTTTTTGAGACTCTTAGCGTGCTTGAAATGGCATGAAACTCAACACACACATCAGTGATGCCTTCCAGTAGATATGGCCAAAGTCTTAGAAACGGGCGTGGTGGAGGGGCTCAGTAGCGCCACCTTTTGACAAAAGTGGGGGGGTTAGTTTTATCTACAGTCACCAAACTCTGTATATATATTGTTCTCATCAAGCCGGACATCTTTCTAATTTACAGTCATTAGCTCTGACCAACAGGAAGTCAGATATTTTGGTTTGAATTTGGAATTCAGGCTCTGAGTTATTATAAACTATTCGTAGGAGATGAATGGAATCGACACCAAACTCGGTCAACATGAAACAAAGACACTGAAGATGCTATAGTGCGAACAATTATAGGATATCTCAAACGGTGCTGCTATGGTGAGGGATTAAATGGACAAAAAAAGGAAACAGAAAATGTCTAATTTCTTGTAAAATCATTGTTTGATTTAAATTAAATTAAGATTGTATGTTCCGTCATTGAACCTGGGTGAATTTAAAATGGATGTACTATTTTTCAGATCAATATATTTACTTTATTTAATATATTTCATCTGAATCTTATTTTGTCTGCCCTCCCTTCATTGTCCAAAAGATGTCACTGTTGACTTAGTAATGAAGCAAAAATCCCTGCTTGCCTCGTTGTCTCTGGCTCTGTGTGTGTGTGTGTGTGTGTGTGTGTGGAGGGGGGGATGGGTGGCTGACAGCTAAAGCATGCTTCTCTGTCTTTGCATTCTCTTTCTGTGTGTGTGTGTGTGTGTGTGTGTGTGTGTGTGTGTGTGTGTGTGTGTGTGTGTGTGTGTGTGTGTGTGTGTGTGTGTTTTCTATACAAGATGCATGGGCTTTACAGAAGGTCATGTGCTGTGTTTGCAAAGATCACGTATGATGCATGTCTTTTAAATCCACATGATTTTATAAAAATTTCACATGATTTTATAAAAGTGGCTGTTTATAATAAGCTTCCATAACATTTAGACACGCATCTTACTCTTACCTGACACTGATATTAAAATCGACGTTGCGACGTCTGTGATTTGGCTCCATTTATTAATTTTGTAATTAACACTTTTTATTGGATACCTCCCATATTTAAATGAAAGCACGCTTTTTGGTGCATGAGATTGGTGAACAAACAGTAGCTAAGGTAGGTCAAAAACACATGAAGAGAAATGTTAGGATAATACAACATCAGCATTCGGACGGTATTCTGCACTCATTTGAAATTGACCTTTGACATCATCTGACATGAAATTCATCTAAATTGAATTGATCTCATAGATGCTGTGGTTTGTGGTCATAGCAGCACCGACTGCTGCAGTTAATGAGGTGAATTCAAATGACTTTGACAGTCATTTTATTAAAACATTATTTTCACTACAAAAATAAATAAATAAACAGCTTGCCTAATGTACTTTACATAATGATGATTGATCTTAAGATATTTTAACGTATAATATGTGTTGTGCGTACCCATGTTTACACGTACGCAACAATAGAGTTTAGATGCGTTTCATATCATAGGCTATCACAAATAACTATCACTTTAGTCTGACAAAAAGTTTTTTTTTAAAACTATACAAATACCTTGAATTAAATACTGGCCTTCTGGACTTACGAATTTTTGAGCAGCAAAAGATAACTTTGCAAATATTTGAAAGTGACCTATTATATCCTATGACAATAAAATTAATCTATATTTCAATGACATCATGGGTGTGGCTTGCGGTCATAGTGGCACCAGCTGCTGCGGTAAATGTGGCATATTTAAAATATTTGTAAAAAAATATTCTCCTGTTTAAATGCATATTGCCTGTCGTGCACAGTCGCCCTGAAGCCACCGGGGTGGCGGTGCCACCGGCTTGGGCCCGTCATCGCTGCTCGCAGCTTTAATTATTTTTCTTTTTTGTGTACATTTCCTCTGTGAAGCTATCAAATGTAAATATTGCAGTCTGAACCATGTCGTCCATTTATCACAGTCAAACCAGAACAGGTGCATAATGGCTGTACTTTATTTGTTCTTTATTTGCCATCTGTAAAGAATGAGTTGGACTTCAGGTAAATTGAGTGAGTGACTTAGCAACAGGACAATTTCATTTTCCAGTAAGTGAGGCTGTTATCACTCATCTGATGTGATGCTTTGAACTATGCTCAATTTACAATAGTCTATTTCATTACAAGGAAGAATGTGTTTAAGCCAATGGTTTAGTCAATAGCAAGATTTAATCTGTTACTACATTAAAAACATGATAATGCCACTCTGATTCAGCTCTCATAACCATAAAGTAAAGTTAAATATGAAGTTGTCATAGGTTTAATAGCTATATGGGTTTTCAGTTTTTTTTCACGACATAACCTTGTAAACTAGAAATAATGGGGCTTTTCTATGCATACATGGACAGCAGCAGTCCAGGGCCCTGTTTCAATAAGGAGGTTTAACCAACTCTGAGTTCAAACTTGAGCTCTGAGTTGACTGAGTTTCAGAACAACTGAATTGAGGTAGTTCAATCAACTCTGAGTAGACCGAGGCAGTTTCTCAATATGCGTTCTTGTCTGTACTTGTGAATTACTTATGAAACTTATGAATCATCATCAGTCACTGCCCAAGTACTGTTCCAATTCAAAGTTCACATCTAGCCAAGTACAGTTCAAATCCCCGGATGTGAATCGAGAGGCGTCTTGTGTGGACTTAAAACAGACCGGTATCCCAGAATGCATCTCGCACCAACCAACAAGCATCAGTAGTGGATGAGAAAACCCACGGAATTTAATAATACTAACGTTACTGTTATTGTGTCACGAAATGTAGTTTTAAGACTTTTTCAGAGTTCAGTGTTGTTTTATATTTCATTTTGTTATAAATGTATGCAGTGCAGGTAATCAACGTATGCGTTGCCTGAACTACATTTGTGTGGCTGTTTAAGGTTTTATAACATATTTTGTTTTATTGTAGCCTCAAATATTATACATACAGAGATAACCGGAGTAGCCAGAGCGAGCTGAGTGACGTTATCAAGAACGCTGCTGTTCCATGTTCCGTGAAGAATTAGCAGACTTCCTCTGGAGTTCGTTCTCCTGAGTCGAACTTGGCAAGTCTGAACTAACAAGGACGCAAGTCTGAAGTTCACGTACTTGGTTTTGAGAAACGGCCTAATTAAGCACGTGCACCACGACTATGAAAAGCCACGATCAATGGAGCGATTTACGATTCACTATGGCAACAGCACCCAACAAAAAGACATCCGCATACTTCCGGGTCAAACATAAGTTTAAAGTCCTCATGAAATCCAAATTGACCTTATTTACTTTGTTAGCACATATTAAAGGTCTTGGGGTGAACAATTAATCTGTGCAAGTTAATACACAGAAAAAAAAATTGTTTGTCGCGGTAATCTTTAATCAAAATCTGAAAAGTAACTTCTGGTCTGGAAACAGCATTCCTTCACAGATGATGTCAGTTTGACGGCTTAGGTTTGAAAATGCATAACCACTCCCCTCCAACCATTAGTCTGCTATGAGCGAGAGATATAGAGGAGAAGCGCTGAAGTAAAACCCTGCCCTCTATTCAATATTCCGTTTCACTTGGAAATACGTCACAGCACTGAAGCTCAGTTGCTACTTTCGGTTCACTGGGACTTTAATTCTTAACTGTTATAATATCAGAAGTGAAAACTGGGGGTAAATTCAGTATACATTTTTTTTTTAATCAGTTAAAGCTTTAAGCATAAAAGATTGGTTGTAGGCTGCATGACTTTACAAATGTTTGACATATTAAAAAAAATATTCAGTGTTTATTTCAGTGTGCAGTAGCTTTTTCCACATAGTCTAATGCTCTTTATATATAATTACATGTTTTCTCCAACCTGTTACATTTCTTAATCGGGGTAATTAACTTTTGACTTCTACTGAGCCAATAGCAAGAAGGCAGAGGCTCACAAAACACCAGCACCACTGACAGAGGAGGAGGAGATGGAGGAAGAATAATAAAATCCAATAGGAAAAAGAATAACTGTTGCTTTTGTATTTGTAGGAAATAAAGATGACCAAATAAATTGTGAATAATTTGTGTTTATTAAACAGCTGTGGTGGTGACAGCATATAATATCTCAGACTGCCCTTCCATTTGGAATCCTTCCATTCCATACAGTAATCGTATCATTTTCAGAAGGTGTGATGATGGGAATATGCCGCTCAAATAAATATACATGTGGATATGGCACAAAAAAGAAAAAGTCTGTCGATGTAAATGTAGGCTAACTCTCTACAAATTAATGCAGCCTCCTCATCTACAGGATCCTGTAAAGGACATGCCATTTTTGACACTTTGCCGGTGTCTGCATGATGAAAATATGAGCAATGAATGAATGTACCTGCACTGCAAAAAAAAAAAAAAATTCTTAGTATTTTTGTCTTGTTTCAAAATGTCGAAAGGTTCTTAAATCAAAATGCATTTCTACATAAGAAAAATAACATAAGGTATTTAGTCTTGAAATATTTAAGAGCATTTTTTTTTTTTTTTTTTTTTTGATTTAAGAATTTCTAAATATTTTTACTAGGCCTAATAGACAAAAATACTTGTTTTGCCGTGTGAATGAATGAATGAATGAATGAATGAAGTATTTAAACAGCATTGGCACTTTAAAAAGGGGGAGGAGACCGAAAGAAACTCTTGGTTTACCGAAGAAAACCTGCTCCAGACCAGGTTAGGTTCACAGAGTAAGTTACCATGGTAACTGACTCTGAGTATAAGCTACCTCTCTTTCAGAAACAAGCTTGACTTACCCTGCTTTCTCAGGTTTGACATACCTTCCGAAACAGAAAATCCAGAGTTTCCCTCATTTTAGGGTTAACATACTCAGAGTTTTGACTTAACCTCCTTTCTGAAATGGGCCCCAGGTCTTTGAAAATCAGGTAATAGTCATTCAGAAAATGTTGCTGATACCTGATAATCTCATTGAGATGTTCTCTCAGTGATTTACCTGCACTGATCTGATACTAGAGCACATTACATCTCAGAAGAGGGACAAAGTGCGTTAGGTGCTCTAGATTACTAAAACACTCTTGGTCATGTTACTTTTTAATCTTTTATGACTATGATTCAGACTGAGCTATCATGTTTTTAGCAAGTTTTTTTTTTTTTTATGTACTTGTTTTGTGTGCATTCACTTCAATATTCTGTATCTAGAACATTGGCACAATTTTGGCATTATAATATCACTAGGTGATAATACAATGTGTTTTTTTTATAGAAGTAAGGTTATACCATTAATATGCTGTATGTTATAGGTATAATGTCACTGTACATAAGCAGCCTTTGTTCATTTTATTATCAAAAGTTTGGTGTCAAAGGTACCAAAATTAAATTAACCAGGTTTATAAATCTAGGTTTAAATATTTTACAGGCATAACCTTAATCTAATAATAAATTGTTGTAACTTTAGTTTAACAAAATATAAAATCTTTTTTTTTTTTTTTTTTTTTTATAAAGAAAAGTTTTATTCTTACATGCCATCAGTGCAATGATATAGTTGATTAAGTAAAGAATTTAATAAATACTGGAAAAATACTGGAATAATATCGGACTTTAGGGACTATTTTCAAAAAATTCTTATGTCAATTATGTAGCCTATTGTTTACGAGTATTGTTTACAGCTGATATTAAAAACGGCAAAGCCATGCCTCGGCAGTGTTCGACTTGAAGAGGAGCTGTGCAGACCGATCGGTGACATCAAAGTAACGCGAGAGCGATTCGAAATCGTACAGCGCCATCTGCACTTTGATCGCTCTCGCGGTACTTGATGTCGGTCGATCGGTCTGCGCAGCGCCTCTTCAAATCAGGAGGCGTGGCTTTTGCCGTCGTCAACCAACGTCATTATTAATCTTTAGCGCTGCCCCTTCATCGCGGCGTTTAAACTAGGCTACCCAACACCTTCTAATCACTGAACAGATGCTAGTGCCAGACAACCTGCCTCCAGAAGACCTGCTTATTTCTTTACAGTGTCCTGTTTCTTATCATACGTATTGCACTGCCACTGGGACTAAAATCTGAAAATGAATATACTACTGAAGACACTTCTGGTCTTCGGCGTTCTTGTTGCAGTGTCTACACAAAACCGTGAGTGTTTCTCGATTCTATAATGAATTGGATTAGAGAAATTCGGAAGGAATGTCATATTTTGTTTTTAGACAATCTTTTCTTATGGACATCTATATTATTGGACTGTTAAATCATGATTACAAATTGGCTCACACGTATGTTTTAAGATAAGGTTATTAAATTTTAAGCTAGGTGGAATTATTAATGACCGGGCAATTTTGAGAAAAATAATTCACCGTTTTGGATTAAAGGTGGTCTACAAATATAGCAATATAATTACAGTAGAACTTTTGTCATTGCAAGTAATTAATGATCCTAAATCAACAGATTTTCTGTTATTTATCTGCAGATAGGCTGGCCAGTTTTCGTTTTATCAGTGTGCCTTAAAATGTAATAATTTACTATAAAGTTATATTTTCTAACTTTACTAAACTAAGTTATCAGTGAAGGGTGATGTGTTTGCTTTTGGGGCCATGTAAATATGATCATGTGATCATGAATCAAGCTATCATTAATGTTACTTGGAGATATGAAAGAAAAATGCAAAATAAAAAATATTTGGTACTGTAATTTTATTTATTTATTTATTTATTTATTTATTTATTTTAAAATTGGATGCCTTGCCACACCTTACCTAGACATATCAATAGATAATAATCTTTGAAAAGCCAATAAAACAATGTTAAGAAGGACTTTGAAAGCAATAAAATGTCATCAGTTACTCAGACCTCATAATGAAGATAACAAAGTTCACATAACCATTTACCATCAACAAGGAAGGGCCAGTTCAAGGTTAACTACTCCAAATGAGTTGAATATTTCTAGCCCAAAGAACAAAAATCAAAAAGCATTCAAACTACACATTCACTGCCAGCATAGTATATGTAATAATGCTTTTCCACACCTATAAATGTTTATACAATAAATAAAACAGCAAATATAACTACGGTTGCTATATATATATATATATATATATATATATATATATATATATATATATATATATATATATATATATATATATATATATATATATGTTTTGTATCCAAGGACATCTATTTTGAAGTTTCTATGATGTTAAAAAAGCACTTTGTCATAAAAGAAAGAAGTGTGAATGTAAAATATTACATATGTTATGTATATAAAATAAATGTAATATATAATATTTAAATTGTTATTATGTATATTTTGTTGTGTCTAATAAAATATATCTGCAGCAGATTGTTTCAAGCAAAAACCACATACCATTTTCCTCACACTAAATACTACAGCAAAAATGTGGCTTTCACCTAAAATACAAATAATAAAGAGACTAATCTTTATGGATAAACAATTGTCAGAGACTCATAAACAGCAGCCTGCTTATCCTCAAACCAAATGATATGGATGCTTTTTTTCTGCTTTTTAATAGATAAAGATTCAGTTTAAACCAAGATGATTAAAAATTAATCATATCTTTACACATTTAAGGGAGCTCACGTTAATGATTCAAGTTTTCCCTCTCATGAGACACTGTTGTGTTGATGGTTAAGATTCCAGCACTGGTCTTTAATGTCTGTTAAATACACTTTAATGGAAAACATGGGATAGTTTCATGTGGCAGGATGGACTATGGAAAACAAAGAAGTGGTGTTTTGCATCTCTTTTGAGTCTCAGGTCTTTTGAGCTGTTTTACTCAAGATGCCTTCAGAGGAGCTACTAAAGATGAGCATAACCGATGTCCATCGCATATGCAGATTGATATCCAAAAGTTTTTTATTTCTTCTTACTAACATTTGGATAATAAAATTTACTAAAACAATAACTAGCTAGGGTATCTGATTACCTTAAAAGTCCATAGATATTCCCATCAGTTCAATTTCTCCAACTAGCGGATGTGATGAGAGCTGTTTTCTTTTTTTCATGTGACGTTCAGCATGAAGCCTATTATGGTGAAAATTACTAGAGGACTTCAGTATTAACATTACTGTAATGTTGTTGTAGTGTTCGTCTTGTTCTAGGCCAGTTGTTTTGTACATTGTTAATGACTATTTGTTTGAGCAGAAGCTGTAAGATAAAATACAGGTAGAGGTATAAAATTAATTCAACTCAGATCAATATTTCTTGTCTATGTATTTATTGATGAGTAGCTGTATATTATGTGGGATATGTAATGAGATATAGTGATAATGACCAGATGTACCTGCAGTCATCTGGTCATTATCACTAAACAAGAATTTATTCTGCTCTTTCACCAACCTCCCCTAACATAAAACCTTTACCCACAGCTCCTCAGACGACAACTACTGGTACTTTTAACAAAGGCACAACATCCAGTTCTACAGATGATACTTCTGCCAACACAATTACTACAGCACAAGGTACTCACACATCCATAGTCCAAAATCCCTCTCGCAGGCCCAAAGGCTACATAGCAAGCTGTAAGATAAAATAGGATGAGTAGCTGTATATTATGTGGGATATGTAATGAGATGATAAGTGATAATGACCAGATGTACCTGCAGTCATCTAGTCATTATCACTAAACAAGAATATATTATGCTCTTTCACCAACCTCCCCTAACATAAAACCTTTACCCACAGCTCCTCAGACGACAACTACTGGTACTTTTAACAAAGGCACAACATCCAGTTCTACAGATGATACTTCTGCCAACACAATTACTACAACACAAGGTACTCACACATCCATAGTCCAAAATCCCTCTCGCAGGCCCAAAGGCTACATAGCAAGCTGTAAGATAAATAGGATGAGTAGCTGTATATTATGTGGAAATGTAATGAGATAAGTGATAATAACCATATGTACCTACAGTCATCTGGTCAACATCACTAAACAAACCTCATGAGGGTGATATAAGACTGATCAAGTCAAGTCACCCTCATTTATATAGTGCTTTTTATAATACAGATTGTTTGAAAGCAGCTTTACAGTGATAATAGGAAATTAATGGAAGAGAGATTGTTTTGGCTGTACATCAGCTCTAGAAAAAAGTTATTGTCCAGCTAAAGTAAGTTTTTGATTGAATGATTTCCATTGTAAGAAATCATTAGTTATTTACTTTGGGGCCACTTACACAACACCATTTTTAACCAAAATAGAAAACTCAATCCACACAGCAACAGTGCCTGGCAGCTAGAGAACGCAAACCTTGAAACGTATTTGAAACGATACCGTTATCATTTTAGTCTATACTTAACAAAAAAAGGCGAATCTGCAAAACGGTGATGGCATGCAAGCATTATGTGTTTAGTCTATAGGCAAGCACGTTTGAGGACGTAAGTGCGCAGGCTCATAGTTTTTTTCTTTACAAAATGGATGCCAAATTACTTGTCTGGCATGCATAAAGCGTTTTTAGTCGTGATCGTTCAGGGCTGCATTGTGGTCGTGTCTAGGCGCAGGTCCACCATCTGATCTGGATACGGCCTGGATCTGGCAGAGTACTGTAAACCTCGGGATAATCAGAGAGACTAATATTAGCATAGATGCCATTCTTCTTATGATGTAACGAGTATATCAGGTGTTATGGGAAGTGTTCCCGGTTTCGGCTGGCCTAGTTAATGCAGTCTAAAAATAATTTAACTGATTTGAATAATAGAAATGAATAATGTTCTATGTGTATGCCAGGTTAAAGAGGTGTGGTTTTAGTCTAGATTTAAACTGACAGAGTGTGTCTGCTTCCCGAACAATGCTAGGAAGACTGTTCCAGAGTTTAGGTGCTAAATAGGAAAAGGATCGACCACCTGCAGTTGATTTTGATATTCTAGGTATTATCAACTGGCCAGAGTTTTGAGATCATAATAGACGTGATGGAGTATAATGCGTTAAGAGCTCTTTCAAGTACTGGGGAGCTAAACCATTTAGTGCTTTGTAAGTAATTAGCAAGATTTTAAAATGTATGCAATGTTTAATAGGGAGCCAGTGCAGTCTTGACAGAACCGGGCTAATATGGTCATACTTCCTGGTTCTAGTAAGAACTCGAGCTGCTGCGTTTTGGACCAGCTGCAGTTTATTTATTATGTGTGCAGGGCAACCACCCAGTAGAGCATTACAATAATCTAGCCTTGAGGTCATGAACGCATGAACTAACTGTTCTGCATTTTGCATTGAGAATATATGTTGTAATTTAGATATATTTTTAAGATGGAAGAATTTGGTTTTACAGATGCTAGAAACGTGGCTTTCAAATGAAAGATTGGTATCTAAGAGCACACCCAGGTTCCTCACTGGCAACGAAGATCATCCTGTTGGAGTTTATTATGCTCTTTCACCAACCTCCCCTAACATAATCCTTTACCCACAGCTCCTCAGAAGACAACTACTGGTACTTTTAACACAGGCACAACATTCAGTTCTACAGATGATACTTCTGCCAACACAACTACTACCACCACAACAACTACAACACAAGGTACTCACCAAATTGTCCATAGTCCAAAATACCACTAGCAGGCTACATAGAAGTACATAAGAAGTGATCCCTTTAAGTTTCAAAAAGGACAATAATCCTAGAAGTGTCATAAAGTGATCCATATGACTTACTATCAGACTTGCATGTCCCCATATTATAAGCAAATTTATTTTTTCAAGAAGTTGCTATATATATATATATATATATATATATATATATATATATATATATATATATATATATATATATATTTTTAAGGCCAATTTTAAGCTATTTGCTAAATATTTTAAATAAAAAAATTAAATTGTTCCACTTCTAGTACATTTAGTGAAATTTAAGTGTATTTCTTTTCAATTAATTTAAAATACTTTCATAGCTTCTTCTTGAACTACAATTAGAATACATTTGAAGCTTTATTTTAATGTGCTTCAAGAAAATTTCAATAGCATTTCAGCTCATTAGAAATGTATTAGTTTATTATAAAGTTGTTTTTTCAGTATTCAAAATGGTATACAATCCCGATTCCAAAAAAGTTGGGACACTGTACAAATTGTGAATAAAAAAGGAATGCAATAATTTATACATCTCATAAACTTATATTTTATTCACAATAGAATACAGATAACATATCAAATGTTGAAAGTGAGACATTTTGAAATGTCATGCCAAATATTGGCTCATTTTGGATTTCATGAGAGCTACACATTCCAAAAAAGTTGGGACAGGTAGCAATAAGAGGCCGGAAAAGTTAAATGTACATATAAGGAACAGCTGGAGGACCAATTTGCAACTTGTCAATTGGTCAAACATGATTGGGTATAAAAAGAGCCTCTCAGAGTGGCAGTGTCTCTCAGAAGTCAAGATGGGCAGAGGATCACCAATTTCCCCAACGCTGCGGCCAAAAATAGTGGAGCAATATCAGAAAGGAGTTTCTCAGAGAAAAATTGCAAAGAGTTTGACATTATCATCATCTACAGTGCATAATATCATCCAAAGATTCAGAGAATCTGGAAAAATCTCTGTGCGTAAGGGTCAAGGCCGGAAAACCATACTGGATGCCCGTGATCTTCAGGCCCTTAGACGGCACTGCATCACATACAGGAATGCTACTGTAATGGAAATCACAACATGGGCTCAGGAATACTTCCAGAAAACATTGTCGGTGAACACAATCCACCGTGCCATTCGCCGTTGCCGGCTAAAACTCTATAGGTCAAAAAAGAAGCCATATCTAAACATGATCCAGAAGCGCAGGCATTTTTTCTGGGCCAGGCTCATTTAAAATGGACTGTGGCAAAGTGGAAAACTTCTGTTCTGTGGTCAGACGAATCAAAATTTGAAGTTCTTTTTGGAAAACTGGGACGCCGTGTCATCCGGACTAAAGAGGACAAGGACAACCCAAGTTGTTATCAGCACTCAGTTCAGAAGCCTGCATCTCTGATGGTATGGGGTTGCATGAGTGCGTGTGGCATGGGCAGCTTACACATCTGGAAAGGCACCATCAATGCTGAAAGGTATATCCAAGTTCTAGAACAACATATGCTCCCATCCAGACGTCATCTCTTTCAGGGAAGACCTTGCATTTTCCAACATGACAATGCCAGACCACATACTGCATCAATTACAACATCATGGCTGCGTAGAAGAAGGATCCGGGTACTGAAATGGCCAGCCTGCAGTTCAGATCTTTCACCCATAGAAAACATTTGGCACATCATAAAGAGGAAGATACAACAAAGAAGACAGTTGAGCAACTAGAAGCCTGTATTAGACAAGAATGGGACAACATTCCTATTCCTAAACTTGAGCAACTTGTCTCCTCAGTCCCCAGACGTTTGCAGACTGTTATAAAAAGAAGAGGGGATGCCACACAGTGGTAAACATGGCCTTGTCCCAACTTTTTTGAGATGTGTTGATGCCATGAAATTTCAAATCAACTTATTTATCCCTTAAAATGATACATTTTCACAGTTTAAACATTTGATATGTAATCTATGTTGTATTCTGAATGAAATATTGAAATTTGAAACTTCCACATCATTGCATTCTGTTTTTATTCACAATTTGTACAGTGTCCCAACTTTTTGGGAATCGGGTTTGTATTAAAAAGAGCAAAAATCTAACACACTTTAATATACTGTCTTGTGTACGTACAAAATAAATTCAGAGTACATTAAAAAGTACAGCAGAATATATAATCTCTTGACCAAAATACATTATAATAAATTAAAGATTGGTGAAATCCTATGACAGAGCTACTTTTATTGTAATTTGTGGAATATTTCAGTTTACTGAAAATTACTCTATGAATATTCCATCATTAAATAAATAAGCATCACAATGTCACAACAACAAAGTTTTATTTTATTTATTTTTTATTTTATTTTTTATTTATTTGTTAAGCCTGCAAATGGCTGAATCAAACAAAGAAACAGAACAGTTTATATTGCAGTTTATATTGTCACATTTTCATCTTCAAGTGGAGGGTCACTTTTAAGTACGACTTGCATTTTCTATAACTGAGGGCTCGCAATTCAGACACTGTTGTATTTGAAGACAGGGTCTGTGAAAGGGAAAAAAATATTTACATAAAATTAACCAATAATTAACTAACATTTTTGTACCCATATTTGAATATATGTATTATAATTTGCATAGATATGCATTAGAATTTCGTTGACTCTCAGTTTACCTAGCAAAGTCATGGATATTGTTATTTGAAGTAATAAAGCAACCTGTGTATATTACAGAGATTAAAACATACCATTATTTTCTTTGCTTATCTCTGCACTCTGATCTAAGATTGTCTTCTATAGCAGCTGATCTGAAAAACAAAACATTTTAATTAATATTTCTCAAATAATAAAATAATAATAAAAAAACAGGTAGGCAAATGATGATTATTGATTTTTTTTTCTATTTAAGAATGACAGTACACTGTCACCTGGTGGGTACAATGTGTGTGTAATGGTCGGTGGTAGCGATACACATGAAGTTGAAGGTTCAGATATTCATACAGTCTTTAATAAACTCCGGCAGGCAGGCAAACAAACAGCACATAACGTTTACGAGACCGGACAATGAACAGGTGAGGGTGACACAGCTGAACGTGATGGCAAATCATATCAGTGACCATGATAACAATGGAGTAGCGGAAAAACTGAACAAAGGAAAACAGGAACTGATTAATACAAACTAAACATCTGTGAAAGTGAAACTAAGATGACATAGACAGACTAAGTGTGACACTCAGCAGTTTCAGATGTAAGCTCTCTTATAAGCATCGGTTTTAACAATTTAATCTTTGTACCCATCTGTAATTATATAAATATATAATTTAGAAAATAAACAAAAAGGCAATAAGGTTGCCAAGCTTGAACAAATATAAACACCAATCTACGAACGCTACCCTAGTTGGCTGGTCAGCTCAAAGACAAAGTAAATATATACTCACGATATACCCCGATATACTCATGGCGAATTTTTTTCATTCTTTGCTTAGGGGTAAAACGAAGTTTGAAATACTGCTGAGAGTGGCGTTTAGATGAATATGTAAATATGTGCTGCATGCTTTCCTCTTAATAACAAAGTAAACAAACCAAAAAATTGAGAAAACAAGCATTTTTTTTTTAATGAAGCATATAAAAAGCATCTGATCATAGCAATGTGTAAATGTTTGCATGATCTCTGCAATTCGGCACTCTAGTAAAGTCATGTCACATTTATCTATATAGCACTTATAAGATTGCTTAAAATTAATCAGCTTTACTGAAATAAACATGAAATACAGTGTCAGTGTCTCATTTTGTCAGAAGTACAACTTAATTTTCTATTATAAAGCAGCCTTCCGGTGTGCTCATGTTTTTACTCGTGGGCCTCTGACCTTGATGGACTGAACAGAGGAAATGAACCAGAAATGATTTTGATGTGAAAGAAGGAGGAGCCTTCGGTCAAACCTACCTATTACGTAATCACCACAGACCAATGAAAGTACAAAGAACAAAAAGGACAAAAGATAGTTTTCCTGGAAACAGCCTGCCAAAGCAAACTTACTGGAAAAGTTTGCTACAGCTGGTAAACACCTTTGTACTACCATTGGTCCATGGTGATTACGTAATAGGTAGGTGTGCGTGGAGGCTCCGCCTTCTTTCGCTCAGAAATTTTGATGTCAGACCTCCACGAATGAAAACATGAACAAACCGGAGAGCTGCTTTATATTAGAAAATAAAGTTGTACTTCTAACACTGACACTGTTTTTCATGTTTAATACAGTAAAGCTGCTTGAATTTAAGCAATTTATTGTATAAAGTGCTATATAAATAAACGTGACTAGTGTGCTAAAATTGCAGAGCTTATGCAAACTTATCATTGCTATGATCATATGCTTTTCTTATGCTTCCTGTTTTCTCAATTTTATTGGGTGTTTATTTTGTTATTAAGAGGAAAGCGTGCAGCACATATTTACATAATCATCTAAACTTCGCTCTCAGCAGAGTGGGCGGCTGTCACAGTGCTGTATTGTAGAATGCACACAAACACGATAATGAAGGCAAAAGGCAGTATTTAATAAATCCACAGGCAATAATCCACACAAAGAGAACAGCCTACAACACTAACATGAACAAGACCCGACAAAAATGAACAGAAACAGAGGAGCTTAAGTATACATGCAAACAAGGATAATTAATGACACACACACCTGAACTGAATGACAAAATCAAATCACCAAAATAGTCCAAACTGAATTCAATTGTGACAGCAGCATCAGGATGTTTGCTAACAGTATATTGCTGACAGTCACATATTTCAAACTTCATTTTGCCAATAAGCAAAGAACGAAATAGAACTTTGCTGTAAGTATATTGGGGCCTGAACTCCCAAAACAAAACTCCAAACGAAGTTCATTTTGGCCTGATTTTGTTCAAAATGACATCACATAAGTTCATTCTTTGATTTCACTTGAAGTATATCAAGGCCTTAATTGTATTTTCATACCATGGTGTTTTTAAAACTTTTCAAAGATCATTTACTTCATTACAATGAAGCCAAATTGTTGAAGAAATAGGAGAAAAATACACAGCTTAATTTACCATGGTAAATATAAAGAACGTTAATGTAATATTATAATGACAAATATTTTTTTCTGCCAATACATTGGACAATCTTTTTATAGTTGTTATAAGACAGACAAATGTCACTACATAGATTTTAAAGCCCCCTGTGGCCCTCCTCAGTAAGAATCGTGTTCTGGGGGTGTTGCTTAAATCCGGGGATTCCAGGGGTGTTGGTTAAATCTCCTCCGGTAGAAATTAGAAATCGCATTCGCACAGGTACTGCGGTGTGACCGAAAAGGGCACTTTCACTTTCATGATTAAAGGGTGCAGGGGTGCAATGAATCAACTGATTCAATTTAGACATTGCTACACAATGAACTTGCCAAGGTGACACCAGGGCAGATGCCTAGATTTTCAGTCTGTTCATTTAGCTTCATAAAACTTGGAATATAGCACATAAATCATATTAACTACTTTTATGGAACTGGTTGTAATTGAATAGAAAAGATCTAGAGAAGATCTAGAGAAAAATCAGTGTAATTCTTCAGAATTTCTCCAGACCCACTTTATATTAAGTGGCCTTAACTGCTATGTGCTAACCTTTAAATTAATCATTTGATACAATGCACTTATTGTGTACATACATGTTTTCATACATTTAAAAATTACCTGCATGTCATTACATCTGTAATTCATTTCTGTAGTTACATTTATAATTCCACTGTTGACACTTCCGTTACCTCAATATCAGCAAAAGTGTTTTGCAATACAATATGAACACAGTAAGTACATTGTACTTATTTTTTGATGCATGTACATAGTAGTTAAGGCCACCTAATATAAAGTCTCCTTTTTATGTTGCTTAAAAACAAGGGTTCTACAGAGTTTAGATGACATGAGGGTAAGAATCGTCTAAATTACTATAATCTTTGAACATCTGCTGGAGAAGATCATTTACTGGCTCCTGCAGGTTAAAATGTCAATATGTTTTTCCTTTTTCTTTCTAGCTCAAAATCCCTGTACACCAGGTCGTTGTATTGGAGAAAGTACCTGTGAAGTACGATTTAATGGCTCGTTTGCTTGCATCTGCCAGCCTGGGATGGTTTATCTTGAAAGAGGCTGTACTCTAAGTATGACTTGCTCACCTTTGAATCATTAATAAGTGCAGATGTGCGACACAAAAATATGCATAAAACAGGCAGAAATTAAGTTTAATTATGACTCAAACTGCCATCATGTGTTTTCCTGTGATCTCAGAATATAACAATAGTAATCAGGCATCTTGCTGTTTTACCGATTTATCATTGAATATATTCACTTATGTTATACTCTTTTTTTTAAAATTGCAGCTAAGGTCTTCCCTGGTTATTTTTCTTTGAACAATATCTTTGTACCAGAAATGGGCAACAGATCATCTAAAGAGTTTCAGCAAATAGCAAGTCAAATTGAGAATGCGGTAAGAGACTGAATTTCCTTTTGATTCATGGAGAGATTCAATCCTAAACGACACTGTATGGCAGCATGTCAGTGTAAAGATTTTCCATTCTTCCTATTTTGTAAAGGATGAGTGATGCAAATAAATGGTTGTGGGTATGTAACAGCTGATTTCAACCCAATATACAGCTCAGGGAAATTCTGCGTGATGATGATGGCTACATTAATTCCACCGTTTTTCAGCTACGGTGAGTACCAGTCTTAGCATTATGATTCAAAGTAGAGGGTTGCTAAAATCTAAAACTTTTAACAGCATTTTACTTCCCCACAGGAATGGAATTTCATATGAAATAAGTTTTGTTGCATGTGTGTGTTTTTTTTTTTTTAAATCATAATTTCCTTGTGTCCATTCTTTCAGTCCTGGCAGTATAATTGCAGATGTGCAGAATTTCTATGACTTGTCATCAGCTGCCACATCTCAAACAGTTAACGATCTGATTCTGGCAAATAAAGACAAAATAGAAGACTTTGAACAATTCACTCGTATGTTTCTACAGCTTCTTTTAACTGGTTTACCTTCAACAATATTAAACAGTTTTACCATTTCAAAAATGAAGCACACATTAGTCATTTTTAACTTATTTACTCAAATCACAGGAACCAATGTGTGTGACCTTGCAATTTGTGACAATACCACCACAGGCTGTAAGGAAAACATTGGTACTGTAATGTGTGATTGCAAAGAAGGGTTCATCAGGTCACAATTCACATCACATTCCTGCATTTGTAAGTATTTTTGTCTCATTGTTATTTATGCACAGTTTTGAAACATTCAGATTATGATCATTTTACTATTGTGCTCCCATCTTTTTACAGCTTGTCCAAATGGGGAAAAAGCAGTAGAAGCAAAAAGCTGTGAAAAGTATGCACTTGCATCATTCATTAGAGATTTTCATGACTCTATATGTTAATGTCATTATTATTTCAAAATAAATTCCTTTAATGTTTTCCCAGGCTCTACTAAGGACCTATATAATATAACATACTCTTAAGGCTCACCAATGAAAAATTTGTTTCAAGCCCTTTGAATTTAAGTGATGGATCGGTAACATCTTAAAGTCCTCCTCTAGTCAATAATTTTATCCCTTAAAACTCATGTTCGATCACCAAAATTACATATTTAAACGTATTTTCCTGTGAAAAATAAATGTATTCATGCCATAAAATAGCTTGAATGTAACTCACCCTTGCTTCGTTTAGTATACGCGGATCCGTGAATATACCAATGAGCCCCGCCTCCACTCACTCATACATGCTCGTCTACAAGTCGATGTATCAGAATGGTAATGCATTTTATGTATTGCCCTCTACAACGTCGGACACATAACGGTAATTAATATGATTATCAAAACAGCTAATAATGTGTTGCTAATGTTCCTGTTCGCCATCTCAGAATCAGACAGCTGCCTTCTAAAAATCAGTATCCTTAGAAACGCTTTGAACAACTTAGAACGTCAGTGGAAAAAGGCATATAGTTCATCATAACATTGTAATCATATACATAATTCAACCACTATATTTCTAAATGTACCTGATTTTTCATATCAACAGAAAAATATGCCGGTATAACCTGGCTTCTATTGAGACTCCACTGCTTCAGAGAATAGTTATAGGTAGTTTGTGACAGAAACACTGCAGTTTTATGGAGAAAATATATGGTGTTGACTTATGAATTTGCACATGCTTTGTCTTAAAGCATATTAAAAACCACATAGACATATAAACATTACTATATTTTCAACACAGCAGGCTTTAACTGGTTTTATTCAAATCAAATATTATTAAATATGACCGAATCAACCTGAATGCATGAGGTTACACAAATAAAAGTAACTTTTAAGACAGTAAAAATAGCTCCTTAAAGAAACAGCTGCCTGTATTTAAATGTGACAGCGGCAAAATATTTTTATAATGTAATATGTATCATTACTGGTGTTGTGGTTGTACAATATCACTGAAAGCTGTTTTGCTTATTTTAGGTGCCCATTTGGCTTTGCTGGATTTAATTGCAATGATCGTAAGTAATCACCATCTCCATCACCATCATCAGAATCAAGTTGCATCTCTGTTATGCTTAGTAATTTTGAGGAACATTTATGCATCTCTGTGTAATGAACTTCTTGTTACAGCATTTCTTTTGGTTGTGGTCGTGGTGTCCACTGTATTGGGCGCATTGCTGATCATCTTTATTGTGGCCCTGATAGTTGTAAGCTGCAGGTAAGGGTCAAGGACACATTTTCTGGGTCTGTTTACACAAACATTCTATGGATACTACACACTCATTTTTGTCTGTGCATCCATTTACAGTAGTAGGAATCCAAAGGGAAGCTCCTCATCCCAGGTAGACTTTAGCTCAAACTATGGCAATGCAGAATTACATAAGCCTACAGGAGTTCCCAGGATCCCTCGGGCCAACCCTGATGCCAGCTGGAAGTCTAATAGTCTGGAGATGACCAATAGTGGGAGCAATCAGGCACTAGTGACCAGGGATCGCCCAGAGAGCAAAATGGTAAGACCACATCTAAAATGCTACTCTAACCATTTGATTCAAATGATAAAATCTCCTTTATTAATAATGAATCTGCAAGTGTTTATAATCATTGTTTGTGTTTTTGTAGCGCTACTCTGATTACGAAGAGGATGTGAGCTATCGGGGTCAAGTTCCCCCAGCGTACTCCGGTTACAGTGGGAGAGGAGTGGAAAATGGCAGTGTCCAAAACCCATACTTTCGGCAAGATGATGACAGAATGCGCAGATATTAACACATCTTGATCAGGACAAATCTCTGCAATTGAATGATTTTTCCTCATAAATTACTTTTTTATTGTTATTATTTCTGTGTTAACTAAAATGCAATGGTTAACAAAATGAAATACAAATACTACAAACAGTTTTTGCATTTTTACATACATCTTTCTTTAATCACAGGAACAGAATTCAGATTTCCTCTATATATGCATTATATGGTATTAGCAGCTAATGAAGTTCAGCTCATGGGAGTCACTTGATCCAAGCTTGGACAAAATATCTTTCCTGAACTGTGATGGAAGCTGTGCTGCAGCAACCTTAGCTTTTACAGCAGCTTCTATTCTACATTTCATTTTCTTTACCAAGTTACCAAGTTTTACAAATTAAAAACATTATTTTTTTGTTGTTGTTGTTGGTTCCAACAAAACATTCTTTCAAACCACATCAGTGCCTTTAATTCAGTGGATGTTTAAGTAAGATATTTTCATGTTTGTCTTTGACATAGTTTGGGGTTTTATTTGTTTTTAGTGTTGTTAATGCTTGGGCTGGAACTCAGGTATACAAAATTAATAGAAATAAATCATTGTTTCAGATATTCAAGCAGTAATACACCTAATTTATTCAGGAAGAGATATTATGATTACCTGTTCTAACTGTAACTATGAGATTTGATGTATTATGCCATGCCAATTAATGTATTTCTAATTATTTAAAAATATGTAATAAATTATATATTTATAACATGGAATTAACAAAGTATTTGTTATGTCTATGGTATGTCTTTTTCATCTATTTTTTTTTCCTCTGTTAGTGCATAACATTAAACAGCTATTCCAATATTAGATCTACAGTGCATCTGGAAAGTATTCACAGTGCTTCACTTTTTCCCACATTGTTATGTTACAGCCTTATTCCAAAATGGATTAAATTCATTACAGACCTCAAAATTCTACAAACAATACCCCATAATGACAACATGAAAGAAGTTTGTTTGAAATCTTTGTAAATTTATAAAAAAATAAATTAAAAAAATCACATGTACATAAGTATTCACAGCCTTTGCCAAGACACTCAAAATTGAGCTCATGTGGAAAAGATATAGATATAATAATGAGATATTCTTATGAAACTTTGCTCTCATTTCTACAAAGCACATTAATATGTGAATTAAACATAGGAACTAGAAATACGAGGATCATTAAGGGGCAGTTTCCCGACAGAGCCCTTTAAAGCAGATTAACAGATGCCATGGTTTTAAACTTTGTAACGAATTAGCTCAGAGGGGAAATATTAATAATTATTCATAACTCATGATTATTAATTATGAATATTTGAATCAGTTAATGAGATTAACTGGATGTGGCTACATTAACATTACAATCAATCAATCAGTTCATCCTGTGAACGCTCAATATTGATTATTAATTAATTCTAAGAAAATATATTTCTCATGGCCACAGAAAAATTGTTCTTCCTTTGTATTTACATAAGCACTTAGAGCGCATAACAATATTGATCATTTAAGTGACAATTTGTTTGCAGGCAGGGAGTCAGAACCAAATATATATTCTGCACAAACTTTAATAACTAAATCACGGACGAGATTAAACAGACATACAACATACATACACAAAACATCTACATGGTAAGAGGCAAAGTTAAAGTGGTTGGAAGAATCGGGTCAGAACAGATGGATGAAGTTATGCAAAGAGCCTAAAGCCTGAGAGAACCATTATTGATAAGCTCCTTTGTCTGAACAAAGGGGTTTACAGTTTTACTAACTACACAGCGATTTGTATTTCGTAGTACGTTACTTGCATTTGACTGAGAAGGCATCCAGATATACAGTCGCAGGAGAAAGTCTTGATGGTTCTGTCTAATGGTTTTGCAGTTGCGATCATTTCCTTCTACATTGAGTGAAGGAATGATGGTGAACTTGCATGGTTGTTTCGAGGTTGAGGAAGTTGCACATGGCGTGAGGAGTGTGGTGGCATCGGGTTTCCTGTTCCACACATGCACATGGCTCTGTGTAGTGTGTGTGTGTAGGCCCACCCTGCTTGGAGGGCCTGCACTACATGGCCTGGCTCAGAGCCAGCCAAGATGTCGTGGCGGTTTAGCCAGAGAGAAAGAAGAGAGGCCGGGCGGATCTGTGCATCTCTCCTTAAAAGCTTTTGGGACAAATCCCGCCTCGTAGGGTCAGTGGCCAATCGTATTTAGGCTTTCAGAGGGAACGTTTTACGAACCTTTGTCTCTAGCAGATCATTGTAGATCAGTTGCTTATGAAGGAACTATTAAAGATTCTTGTAATACTAATATGTTGCACATATTATATCATATACACAATCATTCAGATCTTTAAATTACAACTTCGTAGACACCAAACATGCCATACACATGATTTTCGTTTTCCATATAGTATGCGATTCTGAAACATAAATCCCACAGAGATGGAATTAATACATTGACCAAACCCTATAAAAGAAAAATCATGAGATGAATATATGTTTATACATTTCTCAAGTGGTTATATGGACTTAAGATGGTTTTATTTGTCCTTTTCAAAAAGACAAAAAAGAGTCTCAGCTCTCTGCAAATTCCTTTTGGTCGTAAACCGAGTCTTATCTGATGGTAGCCCTGGTAACTGAGGAGCTTTCTCTGTTGTGTTGGGGGAAGGTCTGTTACTAAACACAAAGCATTTAAAACATATTTGTTAAATGTAATAAGCGATTATGTGTCTGATTTGCCTCAGTCGTTACAACTTAGTCTAGTCCAGAGTTTAATAAGCTGATTTCCTGGAGGAAGACTAGAGCTACTCCAGGACTAAATTGAGGCTTAAATTAAACCAACAAGGAGGCAGGCTTTGTGTTTCAAAGAAGACACATATATTACTTGGATACATACTGTAATGCGGAATGTTTCAGAAACAAGGAATAGAAGGATTCAAACACAGAATAGCAGTTTATTAACAAAATCACACAAAAACATCCAAGCAACAGGAGACACATGCAAAAACCAGGGCACACAATATTGGTCACAATTAATGCCACCTACTTTTTGCAACCTACTTTTGCCAAGATAAAAAGTATTCTTCTATAATGCCTGATGAGTTTGGAGAACACCTGACAAGAGATCAGAGAGCACTCCTCCATACAGAATCTGTCCAGATCCTTCAGTTTCCCAAGTCTATGTTAATACACTCTTAGGTTTCAGGACAGGGGACTGGGATGGCTTTGGCAGAACCTTAATTTTGTTCCCAGCTACCCTTTTTATGCTGCCATGTATCTAAATGAGATGTCCAGGACCTCTGGCAGAAAAATAGGCCCACAACATTAAAGATCCAGCAGTATATTTAATTGTATACATGGGGTACTTTTTATCCCCGTGAGCACCAAACCTATTATGGGTGTTTGTTGTTTTATCTGACGATTGAACCCAAGATGTAGTAGTGTCTGGCAACTGAATATATGCTGGAGTTTTTTTTTTTTTTGGGATGAGAGCAGAGGATTTTGTCTTGAAACACTCTTGCATTAAAGGTCCCATGGCGTGGATTTTTAAAAAAAAAAAATTACATCATACATCATTAATTTACATCATAAAATTTAGAAATAAAAGGCAAATTATTTCTATCATTTTTTTTTTTTTTAATTGCAATATATACATAACAAGACGGAACAACCAACAATGTAAGACACTTTGGGACACTCCATTGGGACAAACACGGAGTTTGAATTTGCGAAGGAACCAAAAATAAATTAATTTAAAAATTTAATAAAATTAAATAAACATTTAAAAATAATAAAATAATAAATATTTTGACAAAGACAAACATAAGGTTTCAGACTTTCGATTATGTTTCTTGAAACATTGGAAGCTTTTAAACATTTTAGCAAACTCACATAGAAATATATTAAATGAGGGCTTACATTTTTTCCATTTACAAGTATGGATATGATATTTACCCATCAATAAAACACAATTTACAATATCAGAGAAGGATGAATTTAAATCACACTTAAAGAAGAGGACACCTTTTTGGGTTATAGGAGGTATTGTCTCCATTCTTACTGACGTCTAGCTATATATATCAAACCAAACTTTAGAAGTAACATCAAATCAAATCACCTTTATTTATATAGCGCTTTTAACAAGTCCAATTGTTTCAAAGCAGCTTCACATTGTTAACAGGAAAATAATGCAACAGAATTTGTACAGCCGTTCAGGTGAAACGGTGATGTTATCCAGCTAATTTCAAGTATCATATAGTGTCAATGCGGGCAGATCGGTAATATAGATGAAATTTAGGTGTCCCCAAATGAGCAAGCCAAAAGCCAGAGGCAACGGTGGCAAGGAACCAAAACTCCTTCAGGGTCAGAATGGAGAAAAAAACCTTGGGAGAAACCAGGCTCAGTCGGGGTGCCAGTTCTCCTCTGGCCGACGAACAAACAGTGTATGGTTATAATTCTGGCAACATAGCAGGTCTTAATTCATATTAGGTAAATAGATATTCGTAAGATTATTCGAAAGATTGGCGTCGTCACGCCGAAGACGGGTTTAATGAGGATGTCGTGTCGATGCAGCATTTACGGAGGGGAGTTTATTTGACACGCTCTCTGCAGACATTTCAGGGATGCGTTGGTCATGTCCAGGCGCTGGTCTATCATCTGATCTGGATACGGCCCGGATCCGGTTGACTGCAGTAAACCTCGGGATAAACAGAGAGACTAACATTAGAGTAGATGCCATTCTTCTTATGATGTAACGAGTACATCAGGTGTTATGGGAAGTGTTCCCGGTTCCGGCTGACCTAGTTAATGCAGCCTAACAATCATTTACTGATTTGAATAATAGAAATTGATAATGTTTTATGTGTAAGCCATAGTAAAGAGATGCGTTTTTAGTCTAGATTTAAACTGACAGAGTGTTACTGCTTCCCGAACAATGCTAGGAAGACTGTTCCAGAGTTTAGGCGCTAAATAGGATATTCTAGGTATCATCAACTGGCCAGAGTTTTGAGACCGCAGTAGACGTGATGGAGTATAATGTGTTAAGAGTTCGCTCAAGTACTGGGGAGCTAAACCATTTAGTGCTTTATAAGTAATAAGCAAGATTTTAAAATGTATACGATGTTTAATAGGGAGCCAGTGCAGTGTTGACAGAACCGGGCTAATATGGTCATACTTCCTTGTTCTAGTAAGAGCTCGAGCTACTGCGTTTTGGACCAGCTGGAGTTTGTTTATTAAGCAAGCAGGGCAACCACCCAGTAAAGCATTACAGTAATCTAGCCTTGAGGTCATGAACGCATTAACTGTTCAGCATTTTGCATCGAAAGGATGTGCCGTAATTTAGATATATTTTTAAGATAGTAGAATGCAGTTTTACAGATGTTAGAAACGTGGCTTTCAAATGAAAGATTGGTATCAAAGAGCACACCCAGGTTCCTAACTGACGACGAGGACTTGACAGAGGAGCCATCGAGTGTTAGACAGTATTCTAGGTTACTACTTGCAGAGTTTTTTTGTCCAATAATTAAAAATTCATTTTTTTCTGAATTAAGTTGCAGGAAATTACTAGACATCCAATGTTTTATATCAGCTATGCATTCCGTTAATCTTGTGAATTGGTAAGTTTCGTCAGGGCGTGAAGAAATATAGAGCTGAGTATCGTCAGCATAACAGTGAAAAATACTAGTAAAAGATCACAGTAAAAGTATAAATGATCAAGTGTTTCAGGAAAAGAAGTGCAAAAGACACAAGGATCCACATCAAAATGAAAACGTTTCTGTATAAAGTCACCAACTGGGTAGATCTTAAACATCATTTTGTAATGGGTCTCCTTGACCTTTGGAGCAACTGGGTATGCCATATAACAGGAAAAGCCTTATCCCTTACTGACATTTCAACATCTCCCAGAAAATAACAATGAAAATCACTAGTAATAATACGTTTGAGTTCTTTGTAGATATGTTTGTTATTACATTTATTGTCAAAAAGATCTACATCACATATTTTTAAAGAGGGAAGAGAAACTACAGGTTTGGATAAAGAATTTGAGAAATTGCTTTGGATTATTCTTAGCAATCCTGTGGGTATTGCATTGAATATCATAGCCTTTTATTGTAATTTTAACTTTATATTTATTAATGAAATCATTATGAGACACGAAATACCCATTATCATCTAATAAATTATGGATAAATACTATACCAATCACTTTTAAACAGATTTCCTATTAATAACTACAGCCCTTCCATCCTGATTTTAGCCCTCTGGCAGCTGGCTTGAATGGTTTGAAGGAGCGTGTCTGCTGTGAGACTTCAGTGAAAACGCCCACTGTTGTGATTGGCTGACATCTTTGCATTTGAAATGAGTACTAGATTTTGAAGCGGAGGGGGCGTGGTTTAGCGAGGTCTGCATCTGCAAGCATTGCCAGAGAGAGACGGAGGAGAGCTAGAGAAAGATTGCTGATAAAGTTATATTGTTCTGAGTTGTTGAGAGCGCGAGTTTATTTTCTTTGTATCTGAGAGTTCTGAATAATCACGAGTCCCAGTCACGCCGACCCTAGTCTTCTTCCTCCTTATTCTACGAACTTAGTTACACATGTGGAATCCCTCTCGAATACTTTTACTGCGTTTGTTTTACTATTACAGTTGTCGAGATTAACGAATCGTGAAAGTGTTGATTATAGCATTATTATTTTTTTATATATATTTTTTTTTATATTTTCCAATCACATAAAAGGCTGCAGTGAAGAGCATTGAGTAGACAGACAGTCTGTGAATGCAGTGATCTCGTCTCGAATGCAGACAACGCGTTTTCTCTCACAAAATGCTTTCACCACAGCTAACACCAAACACGATATAGACATAAATACAGTAAGCTGTGCAGCATAACAGCGTCATTCATTATAACGGCAGTTTGGGCAAATGTGTGATTGACAGCTCCGAACATTATAAAGAGAGTGTTCTTTGACCGCTCTCTCTAGTTTAATCACAATTTAAATAACAGATTTGTTTCATGCTACTAAGAGAAACAATGTGAAGTTGATCGTTTAGTCACTGCCTTGATTCACTCATGCATAAGCAGTATTAAACGATTTAGAAGGAAAGTCTGTGTGAACGTGAACAACTACTACACACGAGAAATCACTGATCGGGCTTTAATGAACACTGTTACTCACTGTTTGTGGCGGTGCTGTCGAATCCATATCGTAAAAGACTGTTTGTAAAGCCTGTGCTGACATTGCGACTAAAATAAACTGAATCCATATTCTCCAAATTCTCTGGGTGGGCAAAGCAGAGAAAGGGGAGGTAACCTTTCCCCGTATGAGACATACAGGTAAGATTCCAGATCGGCCCGTCTGAGCTTTCCTTTTGTTCCCTCATATTAATAGTCCTTTGAAACAGAAACAATTTGGACAATTTCACCCTGCTGTTCTAAAAACTGTAAATATGAATAGGAATATACTTACAGAGATCCTCGGAGATTTCACTCATTAGCCAAGGCTATTAGAGAAAAACATTTATATCATAATGCGATCCCCACTTTCATTTTTTTTTTCTTGTTAGGTTGGATTTTAAAAAAAATAATAATGAAAGATCAAATGGATAAACAATACAGATTTATTTTCACAGCCTTCTTTGTACATATTTAACTGTGCAAATAATTCTGACCATATATATATATATATATATATATATATATATATATATATATATATACCACCTAAAGGATAATTAGGAACACCATACTAATACTGTGTTTGACCCCCTTTCGCCTTCAGAACTGCCTTAATTCTACGTGGCATTGATTAAACAAGGTGCTGAAAGCATTCTTTAGAAATGTTGGGCCATATTGATAGGATAGCATCTTGCAGTTGATGGAGATTTGTGGGATGCACATCCAAGGCACGAAGCTCCCGTTCCACCACATCCCAAAGATGCTCTATTGGGTTGAGATCTGGTGACTGTGGGGGCCATTTTAGTACAGTGAACTCATTGTCATGTTCAAGAAACTAATTTGAAATGATTCAAGCTTTGTGACATGGTGCATTATCCTGCTGGAAGTAGCCATCAGAGAATGGGTACATGGTGGTCATAAAGGGATGGACATGGCCAGAAACAATGCTCAGGTAGGCCGTGACATTTAAACGATGTCCAATTGGCACTAAGGGGCCTAAAGTGTGCCAAGAAAACATCCCCCACACCATTACACCACCACCACCAGCCTGCACAGTGGTAACAAGGCATGATAGAGCCATGTTCTCATTCTATTTACGCCAAATTCTGACTCTACCATCTGAATGTCTCAACAGAAATCGAGACTCATCAGACCAGGCAACATTTTTCCAGTCTTCAACTGTCCAATTTTGGTGAGCTCGTGCAAATTGTAGCCTCTTTTTCCTATTTGTAGTGGAGATGAGTGGTACCCGGTGGGGTCTTCTGCTGTTGTAGCCCATCTGCCTCAAGGTTGTGCGTGTTGTGGCTTCACAAATGCTTTGCTGCATACCTCGGTTGTAACGAGTGGTTATTTCAGTCAAAGTTGCTCTTCTATCAGCTTGAATCAGTCGGCCCATTCTCCTCTACTAGATGTTTTTCCCTTTTCACACCATTCTTTGTAAACCCTAGAAATGGTTGTGCGTGAAAATCCCAGTAACTGAGCAGCTTGTGAAATACTCAGACCAGCCCATCTGGCACCAACAACCATGCCACGCTCAAAATTGCTTAAATCACATTCAGTTTGGAGTTCAGGAGATTGTCTTGACCAGGACCACACCTCTAAATGCATTGAAGCAACTGCCATGTGATTGGTTGATTAGATAATTGCATTAATGAGAAATTGAACAGGTGTTCCTAATAATCCTTTAGGTGAGTGTCTTCTTTGGATTCCTCAGCGTCATGCAATTTCAAGCTTTTCTTGGTTCATTCCATGTTTTAGACAACCTCATGCTAATTCAGATTAGCTCAGCTGGTTTTAAATTAATCTTATTTATTTTAGTTTAGGACTCCATAGTCCAGGTGTTAGTAATCCCTTTGTTTCAGAAAACAATTTTTTAAAACACGATTAACTATTCTAGATTACGGCCTACTCCTACTCTGGGAAACCATCTCTTAAAATTTTATACAACTTTTGCTTGTTTCTAGCATAGGCAATGCCAATTAAAATAATTTACTTAATGCTATAATTTTTGCAAATATGCAAATCTTATCTGCAAATATACCTAAAAATGCAGAAAAAATATTCTGTAGAAAATATTATGATTTGTTATTTCATTCTGTTTTCTGACATAAATTATATAATTTACCCAGCAAGATTTATCTCAGATTTCTATGTCATTATTTGATATTTGCATGTGCCTTTCCCTTAGATTGTTGTGAACTGATGCCACGATATTTGACATCATCAATTTAGGAATCCCAAAATCTTAAGTGTTTACTTCCCACAGATAAATGACATTTAACTATTTAAGGGAATTCGTATAATGAGGATTGTGCTTAACTTTGGACATATTCGCTTTTTATGTTAAGAATTTAAATACAAATTGTATAATCAAAGAAATATTCTACAAACATATCTCTGCAATATATTTCAAAACACAGTAGTGGAAAAATTTGTCTTATATGCCAGAGTGCTGAAAAAGTGGCCCAAAATAGCCTACAGCTGTCTTTCAATAAAAAAAAAAAAAAAAAAAAAAAAAACTTTTACAGTAACAACAAAATCTAACACAAACCATGAGGATTATATAATATAAGATATTCGTTTTTTAAGTTATATGTTTGGCCTTTTTATGCCTTTATTGGATAGGATATATCCTCCTGTTATGCAAAAATAAAATTTTTGCTGATGCTCACATATGTTTAACTGGAAAAAGTTAATATTGGATTAAAGTCATACAGAGTCAGGGTCATAAAGGGCCGCACCTTTGTCTCCTTCTGTTCAGTCTTTGCTTATTTTAAGAGAAAAGCTCATCAAGGACCTTTGTGGTCTGGAGACAAACTCACCTTGGATGGATACTGAGGCAGTTACGGAGCTAGGAGTGTAGAGTGTAGAATCTGTCAACAATAATGGACAGATTAGGTCTTTATGTTTTAGCAGTGCTATTTGTAATCCACGGACCCTCCATTGTGCAAGGTATGTTAAATATAATGTTTAAATTAAATATTTCAATATTTTCTTTCTTATTCATGATTCTTATTCTGTTTGCTGTGCAGTATTAACACTTGAAAATATGAGTGTGTTTTGATGGATTAAAACAAGTAATCCTGTTGTAGAATATATTTAATAATACAAAAATGTAATACTATATAACATATCATATATAAATGATTAGATTTTTATGATTATTGAAGTAACAATACAAAGTAGAGGGATGCTGTGAAATCATTCAATATACCCTCATACTTAAATTTTTAATTTTATTTTTTTATTTATTTTTTTACTATCTGCACTAACTTTATCAATTCTTTCACTGTTTTTTTTTTTTTTTTTTTTTTTTTTTTTTTACATGGTGTCATGGGCTTCACAGTAACGTGACCTTCAATGGGGTCGGTCCTTCAATTAATTAAACTTGTCTGTGGAATTGCCCAATTTAAAATCAGGATATGGTGTCACACGGGAGGACATGTTTTTCAGTGATAAAATGCATCAAGATCCTATGTTTTTAGAAATATATGGATGTCATTTACTAAAATAGACATAGACAAAATAGACAAAATTATGCCTGAGGTATTCATTAACATTTGTATGCTTTTCTTTTTAATTTATAAAAATTTGAATTTATTGAACCATGCTTGAGACAGTCACGCCATAGGAAAATGTTGAGGTTTGGCTCAAAAAAACAAAAAAAAACAAAAACATTCTAAAGACAAAGCAGTTTTTATAACAATGGGTCCAATTATATTAATTTTTATCTTGTGTGACAGTGAAAATGCCATGTCACGTCAAAAAACCAACTACATGCTTAAGGTAGCAATATGATTTTATATTTAAAAAATCTGTTAACTGTCCAATAATAGGCTATAGCTAATTTATAATTAAAAGTTAATTTTGGCCAAATAAAAAACGATCAGGGAATTCAAATGAATTAACAATTAGAATTACAGTACAAAACTTGAACAGATGAGTTCACACTATATACAAAAAATAAATAAATAAATAAATAAAAAATTAATGAATGAATGAAATGAAAACGAGTGAGCGAATTCGGACAGCTGTTGAGCGTAGCCTACATCGGCTGTAGCCTACACTCGTTATTGCGGCGTTATGTGGGATAGAGTGCACTCGATAACGCCCATATGGTTTCGGACACAAAGTAAATGTATTTTCCCTTCAAATAATTCCCTATTATTTCGGATTCAGCCAAGGTATTGGAGCACGTTTGAGCTGAACCGATTCACTAGAATGAATCTGACTCGCCACGCCTACAAATGAGAGGTAATTACAGTTTAGGTAAGTGCATATATTTTATCACCAATAAAAACAGCTATATAGCGTTTGTACGTTGGATAAAGTAGCTCTTTATAGTGGAAGATCTACATTATTATTTTACTTTCAGTCCACTGAAAAAAGTTAGCGCCGTTGCAACTTTCATTTGTAACCAATTTTATCAGGCATCGCATGAGGTAACGTTAGAGTTCAGATGTTCTACACAGTAGCTAGCTCCTAAATCCATAAACGTTACTCAATGATAAGTTATTCCTTACAAAACTGATATTATTTCCTAAATTCCCATACAAATTTAAGTCAGGGTCATTAAGATTTAAATTAACAACAACCTTTTTCAATTGCTAATATGTAGCTAATGACCCGAGCAGTGACACCCACCTCTCAAACCAGCAACCTTTTTTTGTTTGTTTTTGTTTTTTCAATTAACTTATTTTATTCTTTTGACTATATGAACACATCATATATTTGTCACATTTCCACTTGCCACAAGTGCTATTACTGTAAGTGATTTTTGGTCAAATTAGATTGCTGGTCACACAAAATTAACCCATAATTCTCTGAGCAGGTCAGTGCACCAGCGGTCAGTTCCACTGTAGTAATGGTCAATGTATAAGTCAAGACTGGAGGTGTGATGGAACGAAGGACTGTACGGACGACACTGATGAACTGAACTGTCGTGAGTATCTCTGGTTGAACACTGACTTGTTGGATTGACCCATGGCAAGATGTCATGTCAAAGCATCTGCCAAATTCATAAATGTAATGCCATTTATTATTATGTACAGGAAATATTTTCATCTTCTCATTGTATTTTCAGCATTATCAACTTGTAGCTCTAAGGAGTTCAAGTGCCTGACAGGAGGGGAGTGTATTCCTCAAGCGTTTGTATGTGACGGAGAACCGGACTGCACCGATGGCTCAGATGAGCAAAGAGCCTGCAGTATGTCTACATGTGCCTTAAATGACTGAAATAATGCAGTTAATTCAGCAATAAAAACGGGAGTATTAACTCAGGTGATCTATGACCCTACTGTTTGTTTTCTAAGGTGGTCAGACATGTAGCCCAAACCAGTTCACTTGTCGAGAAGGGCAGTGCATTCCCAAACAATACAGATGTGACCATGTATCAGATTGTGTGGACAACTCGGATGAGAACAACTGCAGTAAGAACATTTCTTTCTACTGTAAAATGAAAAAAAAAAAAGGTCTTTGAAAAAATCTGTCAGACATTCAGAATATTTATAAACAAAAATTAGATTCATAATGCCAATAAAAAGTAAAATAAGTAAAAAGTAAATAAAAAAATTAGTAAATTCTATATATAGTTGTGTACATTTATGTAAATGAGGATAGCAAAATAAAGTAAACTGTGACATAGTACAAAAATTCTTCATACAGTGGACTACCAGTAAAATTGATAAAAATTTGGGACCAAAATTATTCAGACACTTTGACCTGACCATGTTTTTCTTAAGTGTTTTTTCTCTAATTGCTAATGCAACCTTTACACCACAGACTGAACACAATTGAGTATTGACACGCATCGACACGACATCCTCATTAAACCCGTCTCCGGCATGATGACTCCAATCCTTCAAACAATCTTACGAATATCTATTTACCTAAATGACTTAAGAATTATAATCATACGCTGTTTGTTCGTCGGCCAGAGGAGAACTGGCACCCCGACTGAGCCTGGTTTCTCCCAAGGTTTTTTCTCCATTCTGGCCCTGAAGGAGTTTTGGTTCCTTGCCACCGTCGCCTTTGGCTTTTGGCTTGCTCAGTTGAGGACACCTAAATTTCAACTATATTACCGATCTGCCCACATTAACACTATATGATAATTGAAATTAGCTGGATAACATCACCGTTTTCACCAGAGTGGCTGTACAGCTGAATCAAATTCTGTTGCATTATTTTTCTGTTAACACTGTGAAGCTGCTTTGAAACAATTGGACTTGTAAAAAGCGCTATATAAATAAAGGTGATTTGATATTGCTTGGTAATTGGTTGACCTAAATTGGTATTATCTAATTGTGTACTTAAATTTAACAGCTGACAGCTGATTGGTTGATTGTAATCCATTACACACCTTTCTATCAAAGTTATCTGACATTATCAAGATGAATTTGTGATAATGTGAGAAAATGTAAAGGTGAAGTAATTTTTGGCTTGACTATATACGGTGGTAGTTAGAACAGGCAGTAAGAATCTCTTTCTACTGTACAATGAAAAGAAATTTGCCATTTACCATTCTTCAGTAGCAATACAGACTCTATACTGATCAATATATAGAAGCTTAAAAATGGTCAGAAAGTCAGAAAATTAAAAATATGAATTAAATAAATTATTTTATATATTTTCTTATAATATAACGTGTAACATATTACTTATACTTGTAATGACATCATTTGATCCAGATTGTACTTCAAAAACTCAAATTTATTGCAAACAGGCCTGTGATGAATGATACAAAGGTCTTTAGCAATGTTATCTTTACAAGAAAAAAACCATATGACCACTTTTAATTGTCCAATACACATAAAAATCTCAAGATAAATCAGTTACCAAAATGACAAGGGAATGCTGGTGATGGGTAATGTAAAAATCTATCATCATCAGGTTTTGGAATGTCAATAAAAAGCATCAAATTTCCTCTTGTTGAATCCAGATTACCCAGCTTGCACAGAGAAGACATGCGCTAATGGTGCTTGCTATAACAACACTCAGCACTGCGATGGGACACTAGATTGTCGAGATGGATCAGATGAATCCAACTGCAGTGAGTGAGAGTGTAGTATCAATCAGAGACTCCAGTAAAGCATGTTCAGATTAATGTTCAAGATTTTACCATGTACATCATCATGGTAATTTCCTTCCATATTCTTTGTCTTTTTTCCCAGCGAGGCATTGTCAGCCACATCAGTTTGAATGTGCCAGTGGATACTGTATCCCGATGCCCTTTGTCTGTGATCACTGGGATGACTGTGGTGACAACAGTGATGAGCAAAACTGTGGTGGGTCCCACAATACATTTCACCTATTCTACCAAAGCTGCTGGCATTACAGAAAGCTAATGTATCAGGAAGTGAATGTGGGTGTTTTGGGTTCTCCTGTCGTAATCAGTCAAAATATACATTAGGTAATTGAAGTACCAAAAGTACTTTGTTTTTAGTATGTGCTAATACCATGATTTTCAATGAATTTTGACTACCATGTAAGTACCATATACATAGCTAACTCATTGTTTTTTTCTGCCACATAAAACACTGCTATGTTGTTTTCTTTGGCAGAGTATCGGACCTGTAGTGGGTCAGAGTTCGCCTGCAGTAATGGGCGCTGTATGCCTCAGCAGTGGGTGTGTGATGGAATCAACGACTGTGGAGACTTTAGCGATGAAAATGGATGCGGTGAGATTGACACCTCTCTCCTGTCAATATGCAATAGATTCAAACAAATCAATTATATAAGATTAAGTTGAAAACAAATGATTAATTAGTTAAACCTATATGCTGATGATTTCATACTTTCAGACCCAGGTATCCGAGACTGTTACCCTGGTGAATGGCCCTGTCCAGGCTCTTCAATGTGTGTGCCCGTAAACAAAGTGTGTGACGAACACCCTGACTGCCCTGGTGGAACAGATGAGAGCAATACTACAGCACATCTGACCTGTGGTAAATACCTAAAAGACATTTTTATATAATTATTAATATATATATATATATATATATATATATATATATATATATATATATATATATATATATATATATATATATATATATATATATATATATATATATATATATATATATATATATATATATATATATATATATATATATATATATATATATATATATATATATATATATATATATATATATATATATATATATATATATATATATATATATTATATATATATATATATATAGAAATTACTATTTTATATAATTACTAATATATATATATATATATATATATATATATATATATATATATATATATATATATATATATATATATATATTCATACTGATCAGGCATAACCTGTGTAAATACCTAAAAGACATGAAATTACTATTTTTTATATAATTACATTATATATATATATATATATATATATATATATATATTCATACTGATCAGGCATAACATTATGACCACTGACAGGTGAAGTGAATAAAACTGATTATCTCTTCATCACAGCACCTGCCATTGGGTGGGATATATTAGGCAGCAAGTGAACATTTTGTTCTCAAAGTTGATTTGTTAGAAGCAGGAATAATGGGCAAGCTTAAGGATTTGAGCGTGTTTGACAGGGGCCAAATTGTGATGGCTACAGGGTGACAGGGTCATGCTTGGCCAAGGCTCACTGATGCATGAGCGAAGGCTGGCCCGTGTGCTCTGATCAAACAGACGAGCTACTGTAGCTCACATTGCTCAAGAAGTTAATGCTGTTTATGATAGAAAGTTGTCAGAATACACAGTGCATCGCAGTTTGTTGCGTTTGGCGCTGCATAGCCGCAGACCAGTCAGGGTACCCATGCTGACCCACTGCCAAGAGTGCCAACATTGGGCACGTGAGCATCAGAACTGGACCACGGAGCAATGGAAGAAGGTGGCTGGGGATCACGTGGATGGCCGGGTGCATGTGCGTTGCTTACCTGGGGAACACATGGCACCAGGATACACTATGGGAAAGAAGGCAAGCCGACGGAGGCAGTGTGATGCTTTGGGCAATGTTCTGCTGGGAAACCTTGGGTTCTGCCATCCATGTGGATGTTACTTTGACACGTACCACCTACCCAAGGATTGCTGCAGACCAAGAACACCCTTTCATAGAAACAGTATTCCCTGATGGCTGTAGCCTCTTTCAGCAGGATAATGCGCCCTGCCACAAAGCAAAAATGGTTCAGGAATGATTTGAAGAGCACAACAAGTTTAAGGTGTTGACTTGGCCTCCAAAATCCCTAGATCTCAATCCAATAGAGCATCTGTGGCATGTGCTGAACAAACAAATACGATCCATGGAGGGCCCCACCTCACAACTTACAGGACTTAAAGGATCTGCTGCTACCATTAGCAAGTTCCTTAACAAGCCTAACAGCAGTCACAAAGTACTAGTTGCCAGTATAACTATGGTATGCCTTGAACATAACCTCAAATACCCTCAGTTTTACAGGGCAATTTAGAGTATTGAGTTTTTATGTGTATTTAGTTTTTACTTCAGTCACATGTGTCTGGGTGAAAGTCACATTTTATTATAATACTCACGATGACCAGATGTTCTTTGATGCGACTTTCATATCATGTTATGCATGTGACCATTGGCTGTGATCACTCAGCTGCCCTAGATACTTACATTAACTAACTACCTCTGATAACACTTTCTGTCCTGTAGGTTTAAACCAGTGTTCTGCTCTGAGCTGTGAGTACCGCTGTCATCCCAGCCCGCAGGGTGGAGCCTGCTACTGTCCTGATGGCTTCACTGTGGCCAATGACAGTCGGACATGTGTGGGTCAGTGCATGAGACCCCTTTATTATCTGATTACAGATCATAATATTTTTATCTAAATCTGGATAATATCACATTATACACAATAATTACAGAGTTACAGTCCAGTTTTTTCCATAAATTTATTGGATTAACACTTTAAAACTGATTTATCATGTGGGTTAATGACTAATAAGGACGTCTGAGATTATGAAAAGGAGAAATCCTTTAAAAATCTAGTCTCAAGTTCTCAGAAATGTAATTTTTGTATTCAGATTGCTTTTATACATTTTTGAATGTACTTTAGGTATTATAGTTTTCGTTGTACATGACAACAAAATAGCTTTTGTCACATAACAAAAAGTTAAAATATTAATAATATTTTAAGACAGAACTTATTTACTGCTTATTTTTTTGTAAAATTATATATAAAAATAATTAAACCAAACTAAATTTGTTACAATTTGTTACAAGACTTTTCAACCACCTAAACATGACTTTAATCCCAACAAAAATATCAAAATTATTTTAAATTCAGAAATGTAGAATGTATTCAAGTCATTGTATGTATGAATGCATTTATAATTAACTTAATAGATGTGGACAAAAGAAATGAGTCACGTCATTGACCCATGTATGTGGTTTATCCTCAGACTATGATGACTGTAAAATTTGGGGTATCTGTGATCATTTCTGTGAGGATCGCCCAGGCACACATCATTGCAGTTGTGCTGATGGATACTTCCTGGAGCAGGGTCATGTCTGCAAGGCCAATATTTCAGGTGAGTGGAAAATAGAACTGAAAATGCTTTTAAAATTTGTCAAATGTAATGCTTAATGAGTGGTATTTCTAAATTGAATTCTTTAGTATTTTAGTGCCTCAAACTGTTATTGACTTTTTAGGTTGCACATAGCATTTTTGAATAGTACATTGTAACATCTCTTGTCTTATTGGTCCTCACAGGGGGTTTACCACAGCTGATCTTCACAGATGGGCGTGATATCAAGATGGCAGATATACATGGACGGTTTGTCAGACTTCTGGTCCAATCAGATGGTAAAGGTTACGCTGTGGGTGTTGGTTACAACTGGCACACCCAAAGGATATTCTGGACAGATACCAATTCTCAAAAGGTGTTTCATGGTTTATAGTGTAACATTACAATGTTAAAATGACTACAGTTATGTTCACAAAAAAACAACAACCTTTTTTTCAGGTTTACTCCATAAATTTTGATGGTAGTGATAAGTCGGAGGTGCTGTCTGAAGCAGTACACAATGCCCAGAATGTGGCTGTGGACTGGATCAACTTCAAGCTGTACCTTGTTGAGGAACGTGTGGAGAGAATTGAAGCATGTGATTATGATGGGGGAAACCGTGTCACGCTGATTGCAGAAAACTTGATGACTCCTCACGGGCTTGCTCTTGACCCAACTGTAGGGTAAGTTATGTGTGTGTGTATGTGATTCAGTGTGTTGTAAAGGAAACTTTAACATGTCTACCTTCTTGTCTGATTGCTCTATCCTTTCTCCTACAGATACATGTTCTTCACAGACTCTGGATATAACACAGATAATGTAAAATTGGAGCGGGCCTTCATGGATGGTAGTAACCGGTTTGAGTTGGTTAAGACCAGACTGGGTTCCCCTACTGGAATCACCTTGGATTTGGTTACCAAGAGAGTTTACTGGACAGACAGCCATTTTAATCTGGTAGAGACTGTCACATATAGTGGCTTGGACAGGTATTGTACTCCGCATATCACTATTTTAAACCTTTTAGGATGTTAATGAGTGGCTCTCAACCAGGGGGCCAGATCCCATTAGGAGGCCTTAGCAAATAGCCAAGGGGGACATTTTATTGCATCCCCTGAAAAATAGTTTTATATTTATAAAATGCACCTTCGATGGGATTTGGTCAAATTCCAAGGATTTCGTCCTACATCAAAAGTGAAGAACACATTGAAATTTATACAGACAAAAACTGATGTGAAGATGTTCTTATGTGTACGCCAACTGAAGAGCATGCATACAAACTTTTTGTGGTCATATAACAGTAATTAAAATAATCCAACATTGTTTATTAAAAAGTAAAGATAAATAGACAATCTAGTAAGTTACATATTAGATGGATATATTTAAACATGATGATGAGTGGCATACGTCTTCTGAACCATAAAGGGTTATTTGTGGGCAATTCTGTAGGTGGAGTTGATGCGTTTGTTCACATTGCATTTGAATTTAAAATGAACTGCGATTTATAAAGTGGGATGCATTTAGTAAATTTTTTTGTGCTTATGGACAGTTTATCAAACGTTCATATTATAATTCATAGGATCATCACTTAATAAACGAGGATTTAGGATTCTAGAAAACCTAGATATATGATGAGGTCCAATTTAAAAAGTGTTATTTCTAGACCTAGAAAAGTTATGTAAATGAATAAAATCGTATAACTCCATGGACATTTTTATAATGAATATACATTTTAATGTCAAGCTCTAAAATATTTTATTTGATTGAACTTATGATTTAAAAAAAATCCTCTTGTGCTCAAATGTTCCACTAGGAAAACAGTACTGAATGGAGGTCATCAGGTCCCCCACCCGTTTGGGATTTCGGTATTCGAGAACCATGCCTTTTTCACAGACTGGGTCAAGATGGGTGTGATTCGGACCAACCGCTTCAATGGCAGTGACCCGACTTTTCTCTACCGCTCTACTAACAGGCCTGGACAAATTGTGGTTTCCCATCCAGCTCTTCAGCCCTTCGGTGAGACAAAGTTGGATGTTTATAATACAAACTGTAAAATACTCAGAAAATAAAAAATAAAATAAAATAAAATCTTTCTGACTGCAGTGATAAACCCATGTGGCAGACACAATGGCGGTTGTCAGCAAATTTGCCTTCTGAGTCACCGCACTGACAACGACGGACTGGGTTACCGCTGCAAGTGTCGTCTAGGATACGACCTCCAAGATGACCGCCAAACTTGCTTTAGTGAGTGACAGACAGAACCTCACTGTTTGTTTTGTTTGTTGAATTAGTTGGGGATATACATGGGATACTGGCATAGGAAAGTGTATTTTAACATTGAAAAAAATGACAGTATTTTTTCAATTTCAACTGCACCAAATCCTCTGAAAAAAACATGTCTGTCTCTTTCAGAGATTAAAGATTATTTACTGGTGGCTAATGCACAAGCAGTCAGGGGGATTCCTCTTAATGTGTCTTCTCAAGAGGATGTCACCCTGCCGCTCGCTGGCATGGCCGAAACCTTCTCTGGTTCTGGAGTGGAGTATGATGGGTCAGTGGAGACTGTGTTCTACAATGACAGAATGCGGCAGCTCATTTACAAATCACCCATCAATGGCACCAGTGAGTCATTGGAAAACACACAGCTTTTTTGTTTTTGTGCTAAACTATTCAGTGGTTTTAAAACTTTTCAGGCCAAGTACCATTTTTGATTGAATTACTTTTTATATGAATTTTAAATATTTAAATAAAATAAAAAATAAATAAATTAATAAATAAATCAAATGTAATACAATTAATTAAACTTTTTAATAAAATATAAATTAATAATTTTGTTGTTATATCTCAGGTCATGAGATCCTGACAGGTTACAGAGTGGGCTCTGTGGAGTCAATGGCATATGACTGGACCTCTAAGATCCTCTTCTGGACATCCAGCACCTATCGGACTGTCTCAGCTTTTAAAGTAACAGATGGATCAAGACGGGACATTGTTCAAAACTTGAATTACCCCCGGGGGATTGCCGTGCATCCCAGTGCAGGGTATGAGACATCATGGGCAAGAATACATCATTCAGAATACAATTTTGTGCTAACTATAACATCTGTATAATGTAGTGTAAATACAGAATAACTTAGTTACACATAAGACCTAAATAATCATTAACTGTTCTTCCGATTTGAGCATTTGTGTATGTTTTTTTTTTTTTTTTTTTTAGTATATATTTTTTATGGAACTTATTAGATAGCTCTATTTTGCGATTTTTAGATACCTCTTCTGGTCTGATTGGTACCGTCCAGCTGTGATCACCAGAGCATACACAGATGGAAGCAATGCTGTTCCGCTAATTAACACAACACTTGGCTGGCCTAATGGACTTGCTGTGGACTACCTGTAAGGAAGTCCTCTTAAAATCAACAGTTTCCAGTAACTACCATTTGATTTCTGAAATAGTTTGTAAATGAGATGGGTTTATAGACTTTCCATTCATATTTCATCCCGACACAAAGATCAGTTTGGGCAATTAAAAAAGATTGCTAAAGGCTGTGGAATGTGTCTTGGAAAGATTTGTTTATGTTCTCCACAGGATGGATAGGCTGTATTGGGTTGATGCGCAGCTGGACCGGATTGAGCATGTGAGCATTGATGGGCTTGACCGACAGGCCTTCTCCAGCATTGGACAAATCACTCACCCTTTCTCGCTTACGATACACACAGGTTGTCACTTCTGTGTTTCTTCATTCATCTCACAGCCACATTATGATGTTGATGTTGAGATTATTTTAAACTACAAAGACTGTTATGCAGCAATTGAATATATTTTTTAGATTTGTCCCACTTGTCACTGACTGATCTGTCTCCACCGTTTGTTAGATCATTTGTTTGTGTCAGACTGGAGGACGAATTTTGTTTTCCGAATGAGGAAGAGGGATGGTGGGGAAAATATTATCCTCCGAAAGGGCATCTCAGGCATAATGAATGTTAAGGCCTATTCAGCTGATCTCCAGGACTGTGAGTGACACAGATAAGCTCTTGCTCACTAAACTGCTGTCTTTTAATGCAGTTCACTGGGATTTCATCCATTTTTCTGCACTATTTAGACTATGTTTCGACATGATGATGACAGTTTTGGGTCAATGAAAAATAGAGCAAACATTAACTTTTTTTAATATACTACTAATAATAATGTACTTTTTTTTCTCCAGAATGTCATTCTTTTAATTAAGCATTTTTTCTTCATTTTGTCTGGCCACCCTGACATTTTTTACTTTATTCACCCCAAGAAAAATATCAAATTCATTTTAATTCAGAAATTAAATACATGCTCATCATAGGAGAGGTGTATACATGTTTTTGCGTAAAAAAAAAAACTGAACTGAAAAAAATTGACTAAAAAATTATCCTTGTACTTGTTTGTCACAAACAAATTAAGCGACTACTGTAATCTCATTGCTGTGTACAGTATTCAAAAGCAGATGCAACCTGATTCCAAATGGCCGCTGCAGCCACTTCTGTTTCCCTACGCCTGCGTCCAACCGTGTGTGTGGATGTCCTTATGGCATGAAGCTGCAGGAAAACCAGAGAGACTGTGTGAAGGATGACTCTGAGCCCCCACCAGATGATAACTGTGGAGCCTATGCTTTTCCCTGTGATGGGGGCCGATGCATGCCAAATTCTTACCGTTGTGACGGTGTGAATGACTGCGTCGACAAAACAGATGAAGCCAACTGCACAGATCCAGGTGTGTATGTACATGTGATTGTGCTTGAGCACCACCTAAAGACCTAGACCTATATGTCTATGAACATCTCATTTCACCTTTTTATTCAGATACAACCTGCTCTCCATATGCCTTCACCTGTGGGAACAAGCACTGCATCCCTGCTAGATGGCGCTGTGATGGACATGATGACTGTGGTGATGGGACTGACGAGGATAACTGCCCCACACGTGGTCCAACCACCTGCCCTTCCAACTTCTTTGCTTGCACCAATGGAAACTGCATCCCAAAAGCATGGGTGTGCGATGCCTTCAACGACTGTGGCGATGGTTCTGATGAGAGACAATGCAGTGAGTATTGACGATTTTGGTGGAAGTTCAGGAAATACTTGAACGGGATGGATGTAGGGTCAGTTAATATGCAGAAATGCTTATTGGCAAAGATGTTTTGATTAAAAAATACATTCTGAAAAGTCCTAGAAGCCCAACCTAGCGTTGCCCATGTACACAAATATGACACAGCAATACATTAAGGTAATTATAACCACTGTCATTCTCCTCTGTCCTCTTCCAGATTCCACTATCACCACCTGCCAGCCTGGCTTCTTCCTGTGTCCAGATCACCGCTGTATATATAACTCATATGTCTGTGATGGAGACCAGGACTGTTTGGATGGCTCTGATGAGAAGGACTGCGGTAAGACAGTGATTTGATTAGATTTTTAAGGTATTGGTTTGCACTCAAAGGATCCACTTAAAGTCAGCATGAAATGGAAAATATATTTTCTAAAAGCATGTTGTAGATGTTATTGTGAACAATTCATCTGTGCGAAAGTTTCATTTAAAAAAAAAAAAAAGTTTTTCACCTTGTAATGTTTAAGAAAAGCCATAACTAGACCTTCCTTTGAAAACGACTGGTTTTTTTTGCAGGATTTCTCCAATCATTTAATCCACTTAAACCCCACCCCTGCAAGCCTATACCTTTTTAGAGTAATGACCTTATCTCAAAATCCAATCAATGCATAGAACAAGTCTCCACCCTACATTATTTCTTTGTTGATAATCTGTTACACTCGGATGTACATCACAATATGAAAATAAAAGATCTGTTACTAGTTCTGTTTCACTGTGATTTTAATTAACATGAATGACGAATGTTGTGTGTTTTATGTAGTGTACTCCTGTGCAACGTATGAGTTTGCATGTGCCAGTGGAGATCAGTGTGTGTTCCAGAGCTACCGCTGTGATGGGGTTTATGACTGCAGGGACCACTCAGATGAGAGCGGCTGTCGTAAGTTATATGTGTTTAGAAGTCCTCTTTCAGCTTGGTTTTAGGGGATCATGTGACATAAATTTGATAATTAGAATATTTTTTTGCAGTTAACCGTGACTCCATGTCTGTGAAAAATGTTCTTGGAAGTGAATCAGTCTTTACCTATTTAATGTAATTGATATAAGGCACAACATAACAAGGCTTGCAATTCTTTGATAATTATTTATTGTCATTCTTAGTATTTTAATCTCTATTCATTTTCCACAAGGTTTACAAATTTCACATTATATAAAATAAAATATAATGATATAAAACATATACAATTCATGTGATATAAAATATATAAATATAAAAATAATTGTTGAAAATAATTTATCTAACATATCTAATAGTTTTCATTACAGAAACATGGGATTGTTCCATATATGTCATCATCTTTATATGGATATAAGCTACTAAATGTGTATCTAGCAATTAGTGTTAATAAAATAATGCTAGTGATGATGACTAATAGCTGGTCTTTTATGTGCAGCCACACGTGGGCCAGGTCTGTGCCATGACAATGAGTTTCAGTGCCAGGTCGACGGATTTTGCATTCCAAAAATGTGGGAATGTGATGGCCATCCAGACTGTGAGGACGGCTCTGATGAGCACAATGGCTGCCCACCCCGTACCTGCAGTTCTGTACAGTTCCAGTGTGCTAATGGAAATTGTGTGCCTCAGAGCTGGGTTTGTGATGGGGATAATGATTGCAGGGATATGAGCGATGAAACAAACTGTCCCACTCCACCATTCAGTTGCCCATCAGGTCAGTGGTTGTGTCCCACAGACCAGGTGTGCATCACAGAGGCTCAGGTGTGTGATGGCCAAAGAGACTGCCCCAATGGAGCTGACGAGTCTCCCCTCTGCAGTGAGTACTGCTGCTGCTCGATTAAAACAGGTGTTACATTTTGCAATATGTTGTCGATGAACTGCTAAGACTGTTTTTCTGCCTCTTTCTTTCTCATTATTTGTCTTATTAGATGAAGATGACTGTCAGGTGAATAACGGGGGCTGCAGTCATGGTTGTTTTCAGGGTCCATTTGGAGCTCAGTGTACCTGTGACCCAGGATTCCAGCTGCTGAACGACTCAAAGACCTGCGATGACATAAATGAGTGTCTGATCCCTGGATTCTGCAGTCAAACCTGCTTCAATGAGCGCGGCTCCTTCCGATGCTACTGCCAAGATGGCTACCTGCTGGAGCCAGATGGCCGTACATGCAAAGCCATTTGTAAGTAACATCTCGATCATTTACACATTGAACATGATTGAACTAAGACTTTATGAAGTACAACATGTTACTAAATTGCATTTATAGTCAAATGGCCAAGAACTTTTTAAGGCTAGTGACACTGTTCCAACTAACATAAAATCCTCCAAAAATGTGTAAAGTAGTATAAGGATAGTAAAACCTAAAATCTGTGGGAAATGTGTAATTTGCTCCAGCCCCAGGTGATGCCTTACTTCTGGTGGCCAGACGCAGTCAAATCGTCGCCAACCGCATCTACTTCAGGCCACCCCTGGTCAATCCTGTAGTCAGCGGTGTGGGCATCGTTGCTGTAGACTTTGATAATGTCAACAAAAGAGTCTACTGGGGTGATTCATCTGAGAAAATGATCTATAGTTCATTTCAGAATGGCACAGACAAAAAACAAGTAAGTAATAAAGATAGGTCTAGTTGTCTTGTAGGGCTTATGAGTTTCATTTTATGGATATATTACTTCTATGTTCATCAACTACAGTGTTTGGGATTAATTCATTTGGTAATGCCAATATATTAGGTGTTCTCATCAGGCCTGATGGTGCCTGAGAATATAGCAGTGGATTGGGTTGGTAGAAACATTTACTGGACCGACTACGTCATGGAGAACATTGAAGTAGCCACTCTGGATGGCCGCTTCCGGAAGATTCTGATTACCAAGAATGTCACCAGCCCTCGTGGACTGGCTCTAGACCCCCGCGACCAGTATGCATATTGGACATATTTACTAATTTGTTTCTAGTTTTTGTCTTAATACATTTTGAGAGACTCACCCAAAAATGTCATAATTTGCTCACCATGTCATTCCATAAGATCTCATTCTCTCTAGCGCCACCACCTGTTCAAAGTTTCACTCATATTTATGCTAATAACTTTTGAACCCTAATGGCTAGAAACAAAATAATTTTTTCCTCAAGCCGATTCGATCCCTATGACGTCATTTTCCGTTATGGAAATTTTTCCACCATTTTGAATTTTTCAAAAAAACTACTTTTTTCGAACTCCTCCTAGGCTGTTACTCCGAAATTGAAACGGAACATCATCAGACCATGCTGACAAAAAGTTGTGGAATTCAAGGTGATTTTGTCAAATCGTTTTTGATAAACGCGCAAACAAATTTTACGTAGCTCTTGCGAAAACAGACGCAAGGCTGTATCTCCGCAACGCTTTATCGTATTCGGACCAAACTTGGTATGTGTCATCACAAGCATGACCTGAAGTGACCTGCAGTGTTTCAGCACAGTGCCACCTACTGGTCCGGAGATACGAAAAATGGCAATTTTTGCTTACCTCTTAACCGTTTGTCCAAAAGTGGGACATCATGGCGAGTCGACTGATATCCAATTTTACTGTCAGCCATTTTGAATTATGTGATAAAATGCTGTATTTTATGAACACATGAACGGATTGTTACAAAACTTGGTATGGGTCATCACCACAATGTCTTGAAGGAGCCTGAGAAATTTCGAAACAGCGCCACCTAGTGTAGATTTTTTTTTTCAAATGCTTTGGGTGTGGTTGACTTATTTTCATGGGAGTAACTTTTTTTGTCTCCTGAATCCTTGCCGAGTCCAACAATACCAGACTTGCCAGGTTTCGGCATATGGCTTGTGCAGCGTTGTAATTAAGCGCTTATAAAACGTTAGCTGATATCTTCGAAACTGCTAGTCCAATCAAGATGAATCCAGCATCAGAAGTTCGGAAACATAGGTCGATAGTAAAAGTCACAAAACCAAATGTCAAAATATTGATAGTAAGGGGTATCAAATCCAATCAAAGTCAGGTGTCAGTCATTTTTGTGTTTTTTCATATAAATGAAAACTCCAAAACAAAATGAGATGTTTTCACCAAAATTGACACACACATGTATGGGCTCACTCCGTGGACACATAAAAAAAATTGTAGGATTGTGCGTCTTGGTGGCGCTATAGTAGAACAAAACATGAAATTCCCATAGACTACAATGCATTTTTCAGTCTTTTTACCTAAAATCATCTTAAAATGTGTTTAATTGTTCATTGTTGCAGTTGGTCTGACACTCCCAGCCATTTTGGCATGTTTTGTCCTTCTTTGCGCTTGGCCCCGGTATTGCTGCTTGCAGCTATATTTATAAAAGTGATTGTGTCTCTTCATTTAAACTGCTTGATTCATATGGATTACTTTTTCCGAATTCGTTATGGACTTTTTAAAGCATCAATGGGTAGAATGAACTTTCAATAGAGGGACAGAAATCTCTCAGGTTTCATTAAAATATATTCATTTGTGGTTTGAAGAGGAACAAAAGTCTTATGGGTTTGAAATGACATGAGGGTGAATAAATGATGACAGAATTTTAATTTGTGGATAAACTGTCCTTTTAAGATCACTTAAGGTGGAGTCTTGTTTCATAAAATCATAATTCCTTCTGTTTTCTTCTCAGTACCAATCTAATGTTCTGGTCAGACTGGGGTCAGAACCCTCGCATAGAACAGGCTAGTATGGATGGATTCGGAAGAAGAGCAATTGTGACTAGCAAGGTATATTGGCCCAATGGACTTACCCTGGATTACACAACTAGAAGGCTATACTTTGTTGACGCCTACCTGAAATATATTGACTACTGTGACTACGATGGCAAAAACAGGCATCAAGTCTTTGCGAGTGACATGGTAAGAGTAAAAGTCCCTGGTTAAAATCCATGTATGTTTTACATGAAGTATAAGGGCACAGTCTGAGTTTGTATGGTGCCATTTTCACTCATCACACATCTGCAGGTTCTTCAGCAACCACATGGCATAACCATTTTCGAAGACAACATCTACTGGAGTGACCGCTACACAAGTCAAATCATGAGGACTAACAAATTTCATGGAGGAAACATCACCACCCTTCTGACCAGTGTGTACCAGTGCATGGGTATCGTCATGGATCACCCCGTCAGGCAGCCTTTAGGTTAGGTTTTAATGCAGGTTATTACTGAAAGGACTTCTTTCTTTACTTGACTAACATAGTCTGTTGGCTCCCATGCAGCACTTAATCCCTGTGAGAACCATCCATGCAGTCAGCTGTGCCTGCTATCAACCTTAAGACCCCGATACTACACATGTGACTGCCAGTCTGGCTGGACCCTTGCCAGCGATGGTCGTACTTGTACTAAAGGTCAGAGTCTTGTCAAAATTACTGTGCCCTTTGAGTTCTTGAGGTCTTATGGCCTTTTACTTGACTTAATGATGCTGTAATATTTGTTTTTCCTAGATGACACACCATTCTTGATGGTGGTCAGAGATACAGTGATTATGGGAATCCCTCTCAACCCCAATGACACGTCCAACAATGCCATGGCACCAATATCAGGCATCACACAGGGCCGAGATATTGATTTTGATGACCAAGAGCAGTTTGTCTACTGGGTGCAAGGCACTGTCAGTAAATCAGTCAATATCTTAGAACATTGTTTTGGAATTAACTTCTTACTCATTAATTTTAACTATTAAACAATATTTGACAGTCAAATTAGTGCTACAAAATAATACTGAAATATTAACAGAAAATAATGAGAAGGAACATTTATAAAAAACAAATAAGAAAATACAAAAGGAAACAAATAGTAGTGTTTATCATAAAACTAAGGTTGAATTTTTCCCCCAGGGCTCAATTTATAGAAGCAAGACAGATGGAGCCAATCGAACTCAGTTTGCACCAGCTGCTATCATTGGCTCCCCCTCCGGTCTTGCTTTTGATTGGATAACACGAATCATGTACTACACTAATCCCTCCGTTAAGGCCATTGAGGTGAACATCATCATTTCTTAGGATCAGTAACACACACCACTATATTATATCATAAATATAAATGTATTAAATTAATTTGTAATATATAATTTCATTATTTTATGTATTATTGTTTTTATTTTTGCCCTTTCCCCCCCAAAAGGTCATCAGGGTTGATGGATCTCAACATTACAGGAAGACTATCATCACAAACACAGGAAAACCAGAAGGAGCTGGAGAGCCAATAGGAATAGCTCTTGACCCAGCCAGAGGGTAAACAGTTTTTGTGACTAATACACATTGGTCCTGTACTTTATTCTTTAGTTATTAATGTACTGTCATCATCCTCTAACCCATGCAGGACACTGTTCTGGACAGACAGAGGTTCAGACAGTGGAGTTCCACCTAAGGTGGCAAGTGCAGACATGGATGGTGGGAACCTCAGAAACCTCTACACTGGTAACCTAGGCAATGTTGAGTTCATCGCTGCAGACATAGAGGCCAGGAAGATCTACTGGGGTGTCCCTCAAACTGGAATGGTGAGACATCACTTGCTCATAAATACAAATGTTGAAATAATTCATTATGCACTTGCACTATATTTCTGGCTTTGGTATTTCTCTGTGACCGGTAGATTGAGTGTGGAACCATGGATGGTGCGAGCAGGGTGACTGTCGTTAGTGGCCTGTCTCATCCCTGGGGCATCACTGTCTACCAAAATTACCTCTACTACACTGACCTTGACTATGAGGTCATTGAGAGAGTGGACAAGAACACAGGCGCAGACATGGTGGTGATGAGGAGCGGCATGGCAGGGGTGCGGGCACTGAAAGTGCATGCCAGAGACAGTGAGTGAAGCAATGCAATTTGCTCTTTATTTCAAGTAAAGGATAACGACACAAGAAGATATAATCTATGATCTCTGCTAACTTTTGTTAGAATGACCCCGGAGTGATAAAAGATCATTGAAAGTAGCAATATTTCGATTTTGTATGTTACCATGGATTTCCAGTATTGACCAATGACAAAACAAGTTTTCTTTTCAAAAACAAGATAATACATTTAATAATAAATTTTATTAGGCACAATATAAGATCAGCCACATTGTGGTATGCCATATTATCATTCATTATATTCTGTTCACCATCAATCCATTAAATCCAGACTCTGCTGGCACAACCAATGCTTGCAGTACCAACAACGGAGGTTGTCCCCACTTGTGTCTGCCTAAACCTGATGGACAGAAGACATGCGCCTGCACCACAGGTTTTATCCCATCTCAGGATGGGTCTCACTGCGAGCAGTATGACTCTTATGCTATAGTGTCCTCTTCCAAATTTATTAGAGGATTCCATATCAACAGCTCTGACCACTCTGAGGCCATGGTTCCTGTAGGTGCAAGTGAGTATTGATTACAGTATGCTAACAGTTTGATTCTTGTTAGAGAGGTTTTTATTTATTTATTTATTTTTCAATCTCATAACATAACTTAATGGTTACTGGTAATGGTAATATCTATTCTTAGACACAAAAATTATTAGACACTTAAAACATTTTTTATTTTTTATAAATGTTGTGTAAATAATGATAAATAAAGTACAGTGAATAAAATAATAGTAATACTAATAATAATATTGAAATAAAAATACATGCAGTGTTTTATTTTTATAAACATTTTTATATAAGAAATAATGTTGTATCACTAACAATAAATAGAATAAATTAAGTATAATACAAACCCGATTCCAAAAAGTTGGGACACTGTACAAATTGTGAATAAAAAGGAATGCAATAATTTACAAATCTTATAAACTTATATTTTATTCACAATAGAATACAGATAACATATCAAATGTTGAAAGTGAGACATTTTGAAATGTCATGCCAAATATTGGCTCATTTTGGATTTCATGAGAGCTACACATTCCAAAAAAGTTGGGACAGGAAAAGTTAAATGTACATATAGGAACAGCTGGAGGACCAATTTGCAACTTATTAGGTCAATTGGCAAACATGATTGGGTATAAAAAGAGCCTCTCAGAGTGGCAGTGTCTCTCAGAAGTCAAGATGGGCAGAGGATCACCAATTCCCCCAATGCTGCAGCCAAAAATAGTGGAGCAATATCAGAAAGGAGTTTCTCAGAGAAAAATTGCAAAGAGTTTGACGTTATCATCATCTACAGTGCATAATATCATTCAAAGATTCAGAGAATCTGGAACAATCTCTGTGCGTAAGGGTCAAGGCCGGAAAACCATACTGGATGCCCGTGATCTTCGGGCCCTTAGATGGCACTGCATCACATACAGGAATGCTACTGTAATGGAAATCACAACATGGGCTCAGGAATACTTCCAGAAAACACAATCCATCGTTCCATTCGCCGGCTAAAACTCTATAGGTCAAAAAAGAAGCCATATCGAAACATGATCCAGAAGTGCAGGCGTTTTCTCTGGGCCAAGGCTCATTTAAAATGGACTGTGGCAAAGTGGAAAACTGTTCTGTGGTCAGACGAATCAAAATTTGAAGTTCTTTTTTGAAAACTGGGACACCATGTCATCCGGACTAAAGAGGACAAGGACAACCCAAGTTGTTATCAGCGCTCAGTTCAGAAGCCTGCATCTCTGATGGTATGGGGTTGCATGAGTGCGTGTGGCATGGACAGCTTACACATCTGGAAAGGCACCATCAATGCTGAAAGGTATATCCAAGTTCTAGGACAACATATGCTCCCATCCAGACGTCGTCTCTTTCAGGGAAGACCTTGCATTTTCCAACATGACAATGCCAGACCACATACTGCATCAATTACAACATCATGGCTGCGTAGAAGAAGGATCCGGGTACTGAAATGGTCAGCCTGCAGTCCAGATCTTTCACCCATAGAAAACATTTGGCGCATCATAAAGAGGAAGATGTGACAAAGAAGACCTAAGACAGCTGAGCAACTAGAAGCCTGTATTAGACAAGAATGGGACAACATTCCTATTCCTAAACTTGAGTTTGCAGACTGTTATAAAAAGAAGAGGGGATGCCACAAAGTGGTAAACATGGCCTTGTCCCAACTTTTTTGAGATGTGTTGATGCCATGAAATTTAAAATTCAACTTATTTTTCCCTTAAAATGATACATTTTCTCAGATTAAACATTTGACATGTCATCTATGTTGTATTCTGATAAAATATTGAAATTTGAAACTTCCACATCATTACATTCTGTTTTTATTCACAATTTGTACAGTGTCCCAACTTACTTAAAGTAAAAAAAAAAAAAAAAAAAAAAAAAAATATATATATATATATATATATATATGTGTGTGTGTGTGTGTGTTGTGTAAATAATAAAATACATTGAATAAATAATAATAATTAATATTTAAATATAAATAATAAATATTGATACAAATTACACCGTAGGTTAGTCCTATGTAAATAATAAAATACATTGAATAAATAATAAATAATAATAATTAATATTTAAATATAAATAATAAATATTGATACAAATTACACCGTAGGTTAGTCCTATGATGTAGTGTTGTGTACTATAAAAATATAATGTGCTTTTATTCTGTAGGTACTGTTTACTCAATTATTGACAAGCTGGACATGCACATCGCCTCTGGATTCCTGTACTGGATTGATAATAGCACCTACTCATCCTACAGAGGCATTTACAGGACCAAGACAGATGGCTCACGCTATTCTACTGTCATCACACAGTTGGGCACTGGAAGGATTCAGGGTTTGGCGGTAGATTGGATTGCAGGTAAATTACTGTGAAAATTAAGTGACACCATTTATACTGTGAAAATGGCTTTATGTGTTTGTATATATCAGGCTAATCCTTGTTTTTTATTTCAGGAAACTTGTACTTCACTAATGCATTCACCTCTCAGACGTACCTTGAGGTTTTACGTCTGAACACAAGCGTTCAACTGATCCTGCTGAAGAGTTCAGTGGATCGCCCCCTAGATCTTGCCGTCAGCCCCAAATTGCGTCTCCTCTTCTGGACTGATGCTGGCCAGTCACCTAAGATCGAGAGTGCGCTTTTAGATGGTACCAATCGGACAGTTCTTGCCTCTGAGAGCCTGTCATCCCCCCGAGGCCTTACGATCGACTACACCAATGACTTCCTGTACTGGGTTGATGATACTCTGGATATGATATCTCGAATGGCGCCTGATGGTTCTCAGCGGCAGATTGTACGCTACGGTAGTCGCTACCCTGCGCCATACAGTGTCGCCATCTTTGGCGAGTACATGCTGTGGGTGGATCGCAAACTGGGCAAACTCTTCCAGGCTAGCAAGCTTCCTGGGAATACAGACACACCTGAGGTGATCCGAGATGGCATTGAGGATCTGACAGATGTTGGAGTGTTTGACTCGCATGTTCAGCCCACTTCTGCCAACCTAGTGGGCTTCAACCCATGCCATGAGGACAATGGGCGCTGCCAACAGTTTTGTTTTGCAATTCCTGAGCAGCAGGAGCCCAAATGCGGCTGTGCCCATGGCTCTTTGCTCAGCAATGGAGTCTCGTGTGGCTTCGGCCTGGATGAGTACCTGATCTTCACCACAGATTACACCGTGAACAGCATGAGGCTGGACCCAGAGGACCACAGCACACCATTTCCAACCTTTTACCTGGGCTATGGCGTTTTAGCCATAGAGTTTGACTTCCAAGACAAGAGAGTGTTTTTCACTCAGTATGTGGGTTTAGGCAGGAGTAAAATAGGATACATAACAACCACCAGCATCACTAGCCCACCGATCACCATAGCCAGCGGTACGGTCTGATGCTTTAACATTCTCTGAATGAATAAGCAGAAACCAGCCATTAACAATGTTAATGAGTTCTCTGCTTTCTTTTCATCTGTTAGATCTGGATGATCCTGAAGGTCTGGCCTACGATTGGATCCACAAGCGTCTTTATTTCACAGATTATTATAATCGGAGTGTGCAGTCTATGGGAATAGATGGCCAAAACCGTTCCTTCATCGCACATGGCGACCGCCCCAGAGCTATCGTAGTGGATCCCTGCTATGGGTAAAAACTTGTTAGGGCTCTTCACATTTAAAATCATCATCTAAAGCCTGGGTTATCTTTTTCCATGTATCACATTTTTTTCAGTCTTTACCCTGGGCTAGGGACTAAACCCAAAGTATACTTTAGTTTTGACACAAACCCTTAGCATATGTGTAAAACCAAAGTTTCATCCCTGTCCAGTGTCTCCGCTACTTTCCGCCATTCTCTCCACCATTTCCAGTTTACTTTTGTTACATCGCATCCCATTATTTTGTGAACACTGTGAAACAACAGTCCAGTGCACCTTCTGCAGTGTTGCAACTTCTGCACAAACTGATGAGTGTAAAACAATTCAAGATGCATGTACGATTTGAGCATAGAGAGTATCTGGCTGTGTATGTACAGTAAGCATGGCTGATGATGAAATTTACATGCACTGTGCACATACCCTAGCGTACACGTAAAAACCGAAGTACACTTTGGCCTTTAATCCTGGTATTCAGTTTTCAGTTGCTTCACACTGTACATTTGTAAACCTTGTTAGCAGTTTTACTTGTATTTGTAATTTTATAATGCCTCCTCTCACTCTTGCACGTTAATTTGGTTTATATATTCTTGACTGTATGATCCAGCTTGTCCTGAATAGACATTTTGGACTATAACTGTAGGAAAAATAATTTTTTCACTTCAATTGTTGTGGTTTCCATGACTTTGATGATTTAGATTTTGCCCTTAAATGCTGAAATTAAAAACAGTCCATGAATATTTATGAATATTAAATTGCTCTCTGAAAACTGATTTTGCTCACGCAGATACCTGTACTGGACTGACTGGGGATCCCCTGCTAAAATTGAACGAGCCACACTTGGTGGGAACTTCCGCTTCCCTATCGTAAACACAAGTCTTTCTCAGCCTAATGCTCTGTCTTTGGATTATGAGGAACGACTGCTGTACTGGGCTGATTCAACACTGTGAGTTTATACTAACCTACTAATAATTGTACATAATTTTTAGTGCAGACAGACAAGAAACATTCAACTGATTAAACTGTTTCACTCTCTCACTCACAGGGATAAGATAGAGCGTGCCTCTTTGACTGGAGAAAACAGGGAGGTCATTCTTAGTCAGACACAGTACCCGTTTGCTGTAACAGTGTTCCAACAGGATATCTACTGGACTGACTGGAACACACGGATTGTGTACCGTGCCAACAAGGATGACGGTTCTGGCCTGACTATAATGGCCACTGATCTCCAATACAGACCCAATGACATTCACGTCTTCTCGGCCAGTAGGCAGGAGAGCTGCTTGAGTCCTTGCCAGGTGTTCAACGGAGGATGCAGCCATGTTTGCGTCCCAGGTCGGTCTGGTGTTCCATGCCAAGTGTGCATGTTATAGCCAATCAGTGCACATTGATCTGAAAGGCACCCATTTGACTTTCTAGAAACTGTTGAACCTGCATGCAGTGGGCGTGAAAAGATACTTAAATTGCAACCTTTAAATTAATTTAAATTAAATTAGTAGTTAAAGGGGTCATGAACTACATTGTTTTATGATGTTTCCTGGGGTGCACTTATAATGTTAGAATGCTTTTTACATCAAATTTTTTTTTACCCTGATTTTAGCCCTCTGCTCTGAATGCTCTGTTTTAAGGGGCATGTCTGCTGTGAGAGTTCAGTGTAAACACCCACTTCTGTGATTGGCTAACGTCTTTCCATTTGAAATAGTATTACTCTCTTTTAGCGCATTTTTACTATTACAGCTCTCATGGTTAACTAATTGTGAAAAGTGTTGCATTACATTTAGATCTATGGCATTATATTAAGATCGTGGCATGAAAGGTTGCAGAGGTGAACATTGTAGCCGATCTCAGACCTGTTGAGCGAATGAAAGCAGTGATCTCGTCATTGCAACTCAGTTTCTGTACACTAACGGATGTTTTCATCTTCACTAACAGTGCAAACGTGATATAGTTAAGAGTTTCGTTGAATAAAACAGGAGTCGCTGATAAACTCTCTGTTTGATTGACTGCTCCAGTGCGCTGTTCCAACGATTGCAAAGGGAGCTTTCTTTGATCGCTTTCTTTATAGATTTTAATCACAGTTAAATAACAGATTTTTTCATCTACTAAGAGAAACAACGCAAGTTGACGTTTATTCACTGGTTTGATTTACTGACACACGGACAATGGTGTTCATGGTTAATCAGGTTAATCAGGCATTAGAATGAACACAGTTACTTACATGTTGCATTGCTGTCGAGCCCAGGCACTGCACAATATTTTGTAATCCTCAACGGCATGTTTATTGCTTGGTAGCTCAATCTGGTTTAACACTAGGCCTATGTTACATGCGCGAATCGGTGGGCGGGGCTAAACAGGCGGTGATGAAGTAGGCGTTGATCTTCTTCTGCAGAGGCGGTGTTTCACCACACTCAGACGTCACAGCCTGGCACATTCTGAGATCGAGCGTTTGCTGGGCCTGGTGTCAATAAAAGCTTTTCTTTGACTAACAAGGAAGTTTTCAGCTCCAAAACTTACAGGATATTCTTATATCACGATGAACTTTTATATATCAAAGGCTGAATAAAAAGTTGACTTCTCAATTAATGACCCTCTAATTAATGAAATTAGAACTTAAAATAGAAACCTGGAAAATAAAAGAGTTCCAGGATTTTAAAAAAAAAGTTATAATGGAAAATAAATGTTAAATATATATATATATATATATATATATATATATATATATATATATATATATATATATATATATATATATATATATATATATATATATATATATATATATATATAATGAAATGATACATATATGTATGCAACATGGAACTTTATGCTCTTTTGGACCCAAACATTTAAAAATTCTAGTGTGCATGTTTATTTAAAAAAAAATTCTAAATCTCATGTCTCTCCTTTATCACTTTCTCAGGTCCATCTGGTCCAGAGTGTCAGTGTCCCAGCACTGGTAACTGGTATCTGGCCAACGATGGGAAAGACTGCATCCCCGACAATGGGCAGCGGTGCCATGCAGATCAGTTCACCTGTCTGGACGGAAGCTGTTTGTTCCAGCGCTGGAAGTGTGATGGCTACAGTGACTGCTTGGATGGCTCAGATGAGCTTGAGAGAGTGTGTGGTAAGTTGACCCCAAAAAATTGTTTAATTTAGTTTTGTATTATTATTTTTTTCTTTATACACGAATTCTACATTCTACAGCTTTCCACACCTGCTCACCTACGGAATTCACCTGTGATAATGGAGGCTGTGTGCCTCTGTACTATGTGTGCGACTACACAAATGACTGTGGAGATAACAGTGATGAGCATGGCTGTCCCTTCCCAACCTGTAACCCTACCACAGAGTTCACCTGTGCTAACGGACGCTGCATCAGTGCGGCTTTTGTGTGTGATGGATTCAATGACTGCAGAGACAATGGAACCACGGATGAAGTTAACTGCCGTGAGTGTTATTTTAGTATTTTTGGTCCCACTTTATATTATGTGGCCTTAAACTACTATGTACTTACATCAAAAAATAAGTACAGTGTACTTATTGTGTTCATATTGAATTGCAAAACATTTCAGAAATTAAGTACAGATTTAAATGTTAGTACATAGTAGTTAAGGCCACCTAATGGGTCTGTATTTTTATATACTATGAATTAGCTTTTATTTTTATATTTTCAGTTTTTCGTAATTTTGTTATGTGCTTTTGTAATTTTTTTATGATACATGCTTTAGTAGCAGTGATTTTAGCACTTCAACCTAAGCTAATTTTATTAGGATTTAGTTTTCGTTAAGTTTATCAAGTTTAAGCTTGTCATCTAATATTTATGTAATTTGATTTATTCTTCATTTTAATGAATGAAAACGATTTTTAATAGTTTTAGTTCACAATAATAACATTGTGTCATTGACACCATCATCCACATTTGAATAGAATTCTCTGCCTTTTTTCCCTTTTGAATTAAAATGAGCATTGATGTTTAGCCATGCACAAGATACTCTTTAAGTGGAGTAATGTTAAAGGTGAAGTATGTAATTTCTGGTAACAAAGAACAATCTTTTTTTTTTTTTTTTTTTAGCGGACAGAACCTGCGCACCTGGCTTAGTAAAATGTGACACCACCAACATCTGCATTCCTTCGAGTAGCCTATGTGATGGTTATAACAACTGTGGGGACAACAGTGATGAAAATCCATTATTCTGCGGTGAGTTACAGGGTCTCAGCTTTTAGCTGTTTTATGAGTGAAATGTCCTTTTAATATAAAAAAAAAAAAATACTCGTGCATGTCCTTAAAGTCATGTCCTTTACTGCTTGTGGTCATCAGCTGGCCGAACCTGCTCTGCAGACGAGTTCCGCTGTGATAACGGGAAGTGTATTCCTCAGGCATGGGTGTGTGATCGCATCCCAGATTGTTTGGACGGCACAGATGAGCCACCCACCTGCGGTACATGTCGAGTCCCCCTCCTGTCTGCAAATCACTATCTAATACTGGAATCACTATCTAATACTCTCTTTGTCTTTTTCCACAGAGGATCATGTTTATACTTGTAACCCTCAGCAGTTCAGCTGTGCAAATGGAAACTGCATTATGGAAATGTGGGTATGTGATGGCAACAATGACTGTGGAGACAATAGTGATGAGGTCGAGGAACTGCAGTGCGGTGAGTCCTGTCATTCATTTTCAAGATGGTAGAAACCAGCAAGTCAATGCACGTATAACTTTGCTAGTCTGGTTTGTATTTTGTGTTTCAGGATCAAGGACATGCAACCCCAGTGATTTCACATGCCCCACTTGGTACCCAGGCTCTCCGCGTTGTATACCATGGAGTTATGTGTGTGATGGTGAGAAGGACTGCGCAGATGCTGCAGATGAGTTACACAACTGCCCCAACCGCACATGCCACATGAACGAGTTTGCTTGCGCCAATGGTCGCTGCATTCTGGTGCCCTTCCAGTGAGTTCTTCCTCTCTGGCAGTACCCAACAATGCAAATCAAATAAAATGCTGTTCAAAATATTTATTAAATATATACTGTGTGTGTAAAACTCCTCCTCAGCTGTGACCGTGTGAATGACTGTGGGGACGGCAGTGATGAGATCGGCTGCGTGTATGGCACATGCTCCAGTCGAGAGTTCTCCTGCCAGAATGGAGTGTGTATCCCATCAACATATGTATGTGATGGTTATACAGACTGTCAGGATGGCTCTGATGAACTCGAGGGCTTGTGCAGGAGCCCAGAACCCACCTGTGCACCTGGACAATTCATGTGCAATTCTGGGGAGTGTATTGACATCCACAAGGTCTGCAACCAGCAGAGGGACTGCTCTGACAGCAGTGATGAGAAGGGCTGCGGTAAGACACCACTTTGTATTTGGGAAAAGGCTCACTTTTGTGATGTGCCTGAAATAGAAACTTCAAAATTAATTATATTAAATAGATTTTTTTTTCTTCTGATTATTCAACAAACACAATGGTAAAGCAATATGTTAATGCATATATCTAAAACTGCATTGCAATGATGTGTCTGTAAAGCCAGTATGTCTAAAATGTGAAAACCCTTTCCCTTTCCCTTCCCCAGCTCAACCTGCCTAGATCTGCTATGGGATTTATATATGTCTATTTATGCAGCAGCATATCTTACATGCTCACAGCAGAATGTCTGTGTATATATTGGCAGTAACAAGTCCAAATTTGCACTGCAGTAGCAGATCTAGTCTCCCAAGACCAATTACATTAACATTGGCATATTCAATAACACTATTTCAAAAGTTGTCATGATTAATATAGATATATACTTAAATACAATACCTTTCAAAAAAATGGGGTCGTAAAGTTTTTTAAAAACGATTTTAAATCTCTCTCGCTCACCGAGGATGCGTTCATTTGATCAAACATACAGTAAATCAGTAAAATTGTGAAATTGTCATTTAAAATAACTGTTTTCTATTTTAATACATTTTCAATTGTAATTTGTTCCTGTGATGGAAAAAGCTGAATTTTCAGCAGCCATTACTCCAGTCTTCAGTGTCACATGATCCTTCTGAAACCATTCTAATATGCTGATTTGTTGCTCAAGAAACATTTATTATTATCATTGTTGAAAGCAAGTGCGCTGATTAATATTTTTGTGGAAACCATGATACATGTTTTTCAGGATTCTATGCTGAATAGAAAGTAAACAAGAACAGCATTTGTTTGAAATGACTTGACTTTTATTTAGTTTTGACACATTTCTGATTTAAGCCCCGCTCGCATTCAAATACAGATCATATTGTCATTGCAGCAGATACATATACAAATAAATAAATGATAATTAATTTGTAAATAGCACAATTATAATGGATCTAATGTAATGATGTGTCTTTCTGTCACTCCACAGGCATAAATGAGTGCAGTAACCCAGCCATTCACCAATGTGCTCAGAACTGCACAGACACACTGACGGGTTACTACTGCTCCTGCAGGGACGGCTACAAACTCATGCCAGACGGCAAGGCCTGTGAGGACATAGACGAGTGCAAGGAAATACCGGGAGTGTGCAGTCAGGTGTGCGAGAATGCTGTGGGCTCCTTCTACTGCAAATGTGCACCGGGATACCTGCGGGAGCCTGATGGACGCACCTGCCGCCAGAATAGTGGAATCGCACCTTACCTCCTGTACAGCAACCGTTACTACATCCGTAACCTGACCGCTGATGGATCGTCCTTGTCGGTGGTGCTGCAGGACCTGTCAAACGTTGTGGCTCTAGACTTTGATACCACTGAGAAGCGTTTATACTGGGTGGATGTTGGGACACTGCACATTGAGAGAATGTATTTAGACGGGACAGGAAGGGAGGTCATATTGCAGAATGACCTGGATGGAGCAGAAGGTCTAGCTGTGGACTGGGTGGGCCGGTAAGTTAATGAGAATCATTCATTTACTTGAAGTATATTCTAAAAACAACTGGACTGGGTTAATCTATAGGTGGATATTTCCTTGCAGAAAGCTGTACTGGGCAGATGGGACTATGGGAGCCATTCATGTCTCTGAACTTGATGGACGTTACCGGAAAAAACTCCTGAAAGGTTGTGTTGATGCCAACTCTACATACTGCTTTGCCAGTCCTCGGGCTGTCGCTGTTAACCCTAAATATGGGTGAGTTAAAAATAACAGTAGATATTTACTTTACTTGTTTAGTTTAATTTTTATGTGTGTAAACATTCCCTTTCCCATTCCTGGTCAGATGGCTATATTGGACAGACTGGGGCCGGGCGGCTTTCATTGGCAGGGCTGGCATGGATGGAACCAACACATCAGCTATCATCACTACCAAGCTAGTGTGGCCTCATGCCCTGACCATCGACTACACCAACAACAAAATATTTTTTGCTGATGCTCACCTAAATTTCCTTGAGTAAGTTGTGTCCTGTATTATATCCGAACCAAATATGATCTCCAGGCAGTAATATATGGGCCTGCTTCAAGTAAAACTTACAGTATTATGAATTTGGTCAATATCATGCAAAATACTTATTTTAAGTTGTTTTGGTAACATTCACCACAAGCTCAGATGCATTTTGTAACACAATAACAAAGGTATTAGGGATACACTGGCATTCCAATATATTGTGCATCCCTAAAAACTACCTTTCTGATGTCTCTTTTCCTACAGTTATGCCGATATGGATGGACAAAATAGATATAGGGCTATAACAGGTTCCTTGCCCCATGCTTACGCTCTGACCCTGTTTGAGGATTTAGTTTACTGGACTGACTGGAACACCCACACCATAGAGAGAGCCCACAAGTACACTGGCGCTAACCGTGTTGTAATGGGCAACAACACACAACGCCCTAATGACATCCACATCTATCACCCTTACAGACAGCCACGCAGTAAGACAATATATCATTCATTTCACCATTAACTTGAATTGCATTATGGTTGTTTGAATGTTTTATGAACACTTTCTTAGGTGACAATCCCTGCAATGACCATCACCTGACATGTAGTCACCTGTGTCTGATTGGCCCAGGCGGCACAACGGCCAGATGTGAGTGTCCAGATCACTTCATTGGTCTGGCTGTTGGCTTTAAGATCCAGTGCGTGGCTGACTGCTCTAGCACTCAGTTCCGTTATGGAGACAATGAGAGGTAAGCGAGTCGGTTCTCTTATAGTAATCCTTTAATGTGGATTTTTTAGCACAGGTTGATAACCTTGTGCTCTTCCTCTCTCGCTTCTCTTCTCTGTCTGCCTTTTGTCTCCAGGTGCATTCCCATATGGTGGAAGTGTGATGGTCAGTCAGACTGTGGGGATGGCTCCGATGAACCTCAGACATGTCCTCCACGTTACTGCCCAATTGGACGGTTCCAGTGCCAGGATGGGAACTGCACCTATCCGTTTTTCCTGTGTGATGGCCACAATGATTGCTTTGATGGATCTGATGAAGATGCAGCACTCTGCAGTATGCAATATTCTAGTTTATCTTAACCATGACTGTGTCCGCATTTGCCCCTTTCACACATTAAACCCGGAAAATTTCTGCAGAATTACCAGATTTATTTTTTCCAGTAAATGCACAAATTTACTGTTCACACTAGCAAGCAAATTACTGAAATTTAAATGAGTTCGTTACTCATGTTACTCTCTTTTGTAAAAAAAGCTCAAATCTAGGTCGTGTTTTTTTATCCTCCCTATTACACATTGTTGCAGCCATTAAAATAGTTCAATTTTTTTTTCATGTCAAAGTTGTTATATTTCGTTTTGTTTCTTTATTAAGTTAACTTAGAAAAATGTTTGGAGCATTTTTTTGTTTGTTAAATTAAAGTTTTTATTTTTTAAAGTGACAACCAAGCGGCCAGCGGCCGACAATGAGTTAACCCAACACTTTATATCCTCTCAAATCAACACTTGACTTGTCTTGCCTATAATAAAATCCAAAGATATAAAACACTTCAAGCATCACAATGTTAGTTTAAACTTTTAGCTTACTATCACCACCACCACCACAGTAAAAAGGCATTTTTGATAAGTTGACGTTAGGCTGATCATAGGCATTCGCAAACAAAACGGGCTACACAATTTAAAAAAAATTAACAAAAAGTTGGTTGTCTCACGTTTATTTTTGAACAACTTGCCAGGAGTAAAATTTACATATGTGGTTTAAACAACCAGATGCATTTACACTTGTCCACTTTCGCCTAAAATGTGTCCCAGACAACCTTCTGAATTGGTTTGTTTGAGTGATTAGATTTAAATCCGTCTCGAAAGAATTTCGGAAGGCATTTACTCCTGATCTTTTCACAATCGGATAGATATCTGGTCAGAGAAAACTAATAAAGTGACCAGGTGTAAAAAAGACATAACTCTCCCAGCTGCGCTTAAATATGTGGTTAACAAATAAAATTATGTTTATTGTGTTTGACTGTTCAGTACTGTTCATATTTACATTTAAAAAGCAGACATAAAAGTTACTTTCCTAGTAACTAATTACTTTTGATATATAGTAATTGGTAAAGTAATTAAATTACTTTTAAAAGAAGTAACTAGTAACTGTAACTAATTACTAATTTTCAGTAACTTGCCCAACACTGTTCATTGAAAATTACCTTTAAACACTGCACCATTTTCATGAGAGAAAGAGAAAGCTCACACAGAACACAGTTTTGCTCTTAAAAACATGCGATTCATAATTGTTACTGTAGTACTGCAGTTACTATATGATGTTTTATTAACAAAGTTCGGGAGGAGCTTTTTACTAGTAAATTTACTTTTAAAAACTGGATATGTGAAAGGGGCTATTGTTATAATAGCACAAGAAAATTTTTCAGTTTACTTAAGTTGGTATCAGCAGAGTAGTTTTTGGTTGATAATTGTATCTGAGAATTGAACTGCATTAATTTTTACCAGTTACATGTTTGACATCCCACTTGATATTTAATTTTTTATTTTTTTTATATCCTCTTTGTAACCCAGGTGACCACCGTTGCTCTGAGAATCAGTTCCAGTGTAAAAATAAGCACTGTATCCCAATATCCTGGCACTGTGATGGCGTGCAGGACTGTGCAGATGGCAGCGATGAAGAAGCCGACAGTTGTGCAGAGAAGACCTGCAAACCTGGACAGTTTCAATGCAAAAACGGACGCTGTATACCACCAAGCTATGTTTGTGATGCACAGAATGACTGCGGAGATAACTCAGATGAGCCATATGATGAGTGCAGTGAGTGTCCCTTTGGAAAAATTGGCTTTCCTTTAACAGCTTGGTTTTAACTGACCTTTGACATTTGTCTCTTTCCTGCATCTCTTTTTGTAGTGGGCCCTGATCATAAGTGCGATGCAGACACTGAGTTCTCCTGCAAGACGAACTATCGCTGTATACCTCTGTGGGCTGTGTGTGATGGCGCCAATGACTGTCTAGACAACAGCGATGAGCAGGGCTGCCGTAGGTTCCATATAATGATTTAAAATAATATTTTAAAAATATTTGCATGTGACGGGCTGACTCAAAACAAAATCATATTCTTTTAAGACACAATCCAGTATAATGGCTAGTCTGTACACAAGCTTGGACACACCTACTCATTTTTTATTATTAATTAAATTAATATGAATGTAATGAAAAAACACAAAATGGAATTTAGGTGTGATCAAAACTAATATATAAAATAAACTTGTATGGTAAATAACAATATCTTACATGTTTGTGAATATAAAATTAGAAAAAAAAAGAAGAAAAAAATCGTATTTCATGTTCCGTAATCTTATATAAATTGCGACCCTTTGTCTAGACATTATGTGGCTGCCATCACATCATCCAAGTGGATGCTGCACACTGGTGGTGGTTGAGGGGAGACCCCCTGATATGATTGTAAATATATAAAAGTATATATAAATGCCTCATTATTAATATATAAGATTCTTGCATAAGATCTTAAATATTAGATTTGAAAAATAAACTATACAGGCTAATATCAGAGCCTATATTCTTTTTCAAAGTTGTCATGATTCAACAAATAAACAATAAATATCCATATTGATGTATTGCATAAAAGGAATTATAATTACATTTTTAACAAATTAAATAAATGAAAATCAACCCCTACAATTTGATTCATGCAGACGAGCTGACCTGTGACCCTATGGGAGATTTTCGCTGTGATAACCACCGTTGTGTGCCCATTCGCTGGCGCTGTGATGGGAACAATGACTGCGGAGATGGATCTGATGAGAGAAATTGTGGTGAGTAATGCATTGGCCATCTATTTCCCTCTACACATGCATCTACTGAAGGTCTTTGTAGCTCACAGTTTTTGTGTATGTGCTCACAGAACCCAGACCTTGCTCTGAGAGTGAGTATCGCTGTGACAACCAGCAGTGCATTCCAGGATCTTGGGTTTGTGACCATGACAATGACTGTGGGGACAATTCTGATGAGCGGGACTGCGGTAAGTTGAAGTAAAACTGGCACCCTTCTTATTTTTCAACCCCTCCTCTCCAACCACATGTTATTAAAGAGCACTTTTCATGATCCAAACAATTCTTGATAAATAACATTAAATCCATTTTAACAATTTTTTTTTCTTGTTGAATATAGAGTTTCACTCAGAAATACATCACATACTAAATGCTACATACAAACAGAATATGCTTAACATTATAAGATACATGGATTCCCCTTTACAGCTTCTTTAAATTATTATGGGATTTACAAAGCATTTTTTTCTTCATAGAGCTGCGGACCTGTCGTCCTGGGACATTCCAGTGTACATCTGGACACTGCATCCCAGAAGCTCTGAAATGTGATGGTTATGCTGACTGCCTGGACTTCTCTGATGAGTCCACCTGCCGTGAGTGTGCTGGGCTAGAAATATATGGATCTATAAGTCTTCTTATTCCATATACTGGAAATGTTGAAATGGTTCTGTACTTTTTGTTTTCCCAACAGCAACTCGATATCCTGGAGGACGCTGGTGTCCATCACACCAGTTCCAGTGTAACAACAAGCTGTGTGTGAACCAGCAATGGGTGTGTGACGGCTTCAACGACTGTGGAGACCGCTCAGATGAGCAGCTCAACCTCTGCTGTAAGACGTTATACGAAACTGAAATTATACTATTTTTGCAGATAATTTGAACCATTACAGTTATAAACATGTGTCTCTTTATGATACATTATCAGTCCTTAAACTTGGAAATTCATGTTGGCTTAATATAGTCATTTCAGCAGGAATATGATAACAGTGTTTTATTGTCAGAATTGTTTTGTTATCAGGGAACATTACATGTGAAATGCCAGCCAAGTTTCGCTGTGACAATGGCTACTGCATATATAGTGGTCTCATGTGCAACAAAAAAGACGACTGTGGGGATGGCAGTGATGAAAAGGAGGACCAATGTAAGAGATTCACCCATATCTTTTCACATCAACTAAAATCAAACTAATACACATAACTTTTCTATTTATAGATTACAAAAATAATTTGCCTGTGATGGCAAAGCTGAATTTTCAGCATCATTACTCTAGTCTTCAATGTCACATGATCCTTCAGAAATCATTGTAATATGCTGATTTAGTGCTCAAGAAACATTTATTATTATTATTATTATTATTATTATTATTATCAATTATTATTATGCAGTCGTGATAGTATATTAAATGATATATATTGTATTATATATAATGATATATATTGCCAAAAGTTTTGGGACACCCAATCAAATCATTGAATTCAGGTGTTCCAATCACTTCAGTGGCCACAGGTGTATAAAATCAAGCACCTAGGCATGCAGACGCTTCTACAAACATTTGTGAAAGAATGGGTCGCTCTCAGGAGCTCATTGAATTCTAGCGTGGTACCGTGATAGGTTGCCACCTGTGCAATAAGTCCATTCGTGAAATTTCCTCACTACTAAGTATTCCACGGTCAACTGTTAGTGGTATTATAACAAAGTGGAAGCAACTGGGAACAACTGCAACTAGGCCACGTAAAATCACAGAGCAGGGTCAGCACATGCTGAGGCGCACAGTATGCAGAAGTCGCCAACTTTCTGCAGAGTCAATAGCTACAGACCTTAAAACTTTGTGTGGCCTTCAGATTAGCTCAAGAACAGTGCGTAGAGAGCTTCATGGAATGGGTTTCCATGACCGAGCAGCTGCATCCAAGCCTTACATCACCAAGTGCAATGCAAAGCGTCGGATGCAGTGGTGTAAAGCACGCCGCCACTGGACTCTAGAGCAGTGGAGACATGTTCTCTGAAGTGATGAATCACACTTCTCTGTCTGGCAATCCGATGAATGAGTCTGGGTTTGGCGGTTGCCAGGAGAACGGTACTTGCCTGACTGCATTATGCTAAGTGTAAAGTTTGGTGGAGGGGTTTGGGGTTGTTTTCCAGGGTCAACTCCATATTAAACCCTACGGATTAAGGATAGGATGTCATTAAAGTTCATGTGCATGTAAAGGCAGACATCCCAAAATGTTGGCAATATAGTGTCTGGAATTAAGTTTATTTTTCTCACTCCACTGGCTTTTTGTCCCTTGTTTTAATCATAAACCTGAATTTTGTTTTTAAAAAAATTCTCAACACAAGATAAAAGACAATTTGCCAATAAAGAGAATTTTTTGTAACTAGTTAACATTAATGTATTAACTAACATTAACTAACAGTTAGCAATACATTTGTTACAGTATTTATTAATGTGTGTTGACATTAGTTAATAAAAATACAACTGATCATTGTTAGTTCATGTCAACTCATAATAATATGGACAAGTACATCTTTTGATTTGAATAATGTATTAGTAAATGTTGAAATTAACATTAACTAAGATTAATAGTTCTAACTATTATTATTAACTATGATTAGTTCATGGTAACCAATGTAGTTAACTGATGTTAACAAATGGAACCTTATTGTAAGTTTTACCAAATGTTTAATAAAATAAACTGTTCTGATAGGTAGTTTATTTTTGTTTCTGAAGTAAAAGTATATTTTTACTGGAACACAAGACAAATATACTGATTAAGAAAATGATTTGTGCAGTGTGGCTATGTATTCTATTTTGTATCTAATGTATTACATGCTGTTGTTATGGTCAGTGATGACGGTAAGAATTGTGTTTTTCAATCAGGTCAGGAACCCACTCTCGCACCCTGCACGCCCAATGAGTTTAAATGCACTAATGGCCACTGTGTGGCTCTGCCTTACGTGTGTGACCACAACAACAACTGTGGAGACCTTACTGATGAACTGGGCTGCAGTAAGTCAACAAATATCACCATTCAAGATTCAAGAGTTTTATTTGTCACATACACAGTTATATACAGAATATACAACCGGCAGTGAAATGTAAACAGGTCCGCTCCATGGACAGTGCAAATTCACAGTTAAAAACACGAGGGGGAAATTATAATAGAAAAAGAATACAAAAGTACTATATATATATCTGTAGAATTATAAATAATCAAGTAGATTTTTTTTTTTTTTTTTAAATAAAGAAGTGGAATAAAATAAGTGAAATAAACTGTGCAGTGAGTAAACTGTCGACTTATATATGTACTTAAATATGTGGTTAACAGAAATGTACAAAGTATAATGTGCAAACAGGTTTATAACAGGTTGTTACACAGTAACAACGAGAACAGAAAATGCAGTGCAATGTCAGTATGTCGATGTTTATCCTGAAATGAAGTCACGTGATGTTAAGTGACTGAGTTCAGGAGTCGGATGGCCTGGGGGAAGAAGCTCCTTCTGAGTCTCTCAGCTTTGGCCATCAGGCTTCGGAAGTGCTTACCAGATGGCAGCAGCGTGAAATCAGGGTTTACAGGGTGATTAGAGTCCTTGATGATTTTAGTAGCTCTACCTTTGCAGCGTTTGGTCTAGACGTCCTGCAGAGACGGGAGAGCTGACCCTGAGATACGCTCGGATAAGCGCACGACTCTTTGCAGGGCTTTGCAATCATGACTGGTGCTGTTCCCATACCACGCTGTGATGCACTGAGTTAATACACTTTCTATCGCCCCTAAATAGAAGGTTTTCAGGATAGCTGGTGAAACCCTGAATTTCCTCAGCTGGCGCAGGTGGTACAGTCTTTGCCTGGCTTTTTTCACCTGTGTCTGAATGTGTGCAGTCCAGGTCAGGTCCTCAGAGATGTTTACACCCAGGTACTTGAAGCTGCTCACTCTCTTTACTGGTGACCCGCTGATCATGAGAGGGGAGTATGTCCGTTGCTGTCTCTTCCTGAAGTCCACAATCAGTTCTTTGGTCTTGCCAACATTGAGAGAGAGACAGTTGTCCTGGCACCATGATGTTAGATGCTCCACCTCGTCCAAGTATGCCGTCTCATTGTTGTTGGAAATGAGGCCCAGGACAACAGTATCATCAGCAAAGGTGATAGAGGTGGAGCTGTGTGTGGACAAACAGTCATGCGTGTAGAGAGAGTAGAGCAGGGGACTCAGGACACAGCCCTGTGGAGCTCCCACACTCAGGGTGATGGAGGAGGAGGTGGACTGGCCTACTCTCACCACCTGAGGCCTGCCAGTGAGGAAGTCCTAAATCCAGTGGCAGAGAGAAGAATTCAGGCCGAGATCCAGGAGTTTGGTGGTTAGCTTAATGGGAACTATGATGTTAAAGGCTGAGCTATAGTCAATAAATAGCAGCCTTACGTAGTTCCCACTTTTGCTGTCAATGTGAGTGAGGGAGGAGTGGAGGACATGAGAGATGGCATCTTCAGTCGATCTATTGGGACGATAGGCAAACTGAAGAGGGTCCAAAGTGTCAGGAATGAAGGCGCAAATGGTGTTTTTAATGAGTCTCTCAGACCTTCATGAATATAGACGTGAGAGCCACTGGACGATAGTCATTTAGGCAAGAGGGTTTACTGTTCTTAGGGACAGGGATGATAGTGGATTTTTTGAAGGAGGTGGGGACCACAGATGTAGTGAGGGACTCATTAAAGATTGATGTAAACAACCCGGCGAGCTGATCAGCACAGGACCACAGAACACGGCCTGAAATACCATCCGGGAGTCGTTGAGTTGGAAATGAGACTCCACTCGATCCTTATATCGGAGCTTTGCGGCTTTAACTGCACGCTGCAGAGCATAGCAGGACGATCTGTATTCAGTCATGTTCCCCGATAGGAGACCGGCGTTGTATGCGGCAGTGCGTGTGTTCACTGCAGCGCGGATTGAATTGTCCACCCACGGTTTCTGATTTGAGAAGGACGTTATTGTTATTGTTTGTGTGGCTTGCTCTGTAAGCGTGTTGATGAAGCAAAACGCCACATCCGTGAACTCGCTGACGTCAGATGAACTCGCCCAGAACATGTCCCAGTCGACGTCATCAAGAGCTGCCTGTAGCGCAGTCTCTGAATGGAGTGACCAGCGTTTAACTTCCCGCCTCACCGGGGGTTCCTGAACGAGCCTTTGTTTGTATTCAGGTGTGCGGAAAATGGCGGCATGATCCGATTTGCCAAAAGCTGGAAGTGACCGCGCTTTATAGGCGTTCTTAAACAGAGAGTAGCAATGATCCAGTGTGTTTGCTCCTCGTGTAGGACAGGAGACGTGCTGGTGAAAGTTTGGCAAGACTTTCTTTAGGTTTGCTTTGTTAAAATCGCCCACGACGATGAAAGCAGCATCAGGGTGTTTGTTTATGAAGCCGCTGGTAACATCATGAAGGGCAGATAAAGCCAGCCCTGTGTCTGCCTGTGGTGGAATGTAAACGGCGGTGGTGATGACCGAGGAAAACTCCCTCGGCAGATAGAATGGGTGGCAAATGATTGTTAAATGTTCCAGATGAAGCGAGCAGGATCGCAAAAGAATGGTGATGTTCCTGGGGTCGCACCATTTCTTGTTGATCATGAAACATACTCCACCGCCTTTGGATTTACCGGCCTCGGCTGTTCTGTCCATCCGAAAAACAGAGAAGTTCTCCGACGGCATCACAGCTGTGTCCAGGACCGCGGGCGTGAGCCATGTTTCAGACAAACAATAGATGTTACAGTCTCTCATGTCCCGTTGAAAACTTATCCTGGCTCTAAGATCGTCCATCTTATTCTCCAAGGATTGGACATTTGCGAGCAGAATGCATTATAGGGCTGAATGCCCTTTTTCTGTTGCGAATCCCAGCATGTTTCTCGCGGTGTTTCTTGATTCTTCGCCGTCGACTCTGGCCATTGTTCAACTCGTCGTTCCGATGAATCTCAGCTGGCCACAGAGGATTGGTGAAAGTGTCCTGAAACAGTCCAGTGTAGAGGTAACCAATGTCCAAAAGAGTTTTGCTGTCATAGCAGATCAATGCAGATGATAAATTTGTAAAAATTGAGAGCAAAAGAAAGTAAAATAATAAATAAAAGCACAGACCTGAATGGCGACCGAACACGGCGGCGACATCGTATGGACATATATGATGAGTAACTAACAGTGTTGGGAGTAACGCGTTACAAAAGTAATGCATTACAATAACATATTACTTTTTGCTGTAACGCAGTAGTGTAAGGCATTACTAATCAATTTTCAGAAATATTTTATTCTTTTCAGAAACACTTGCAAGGCTTAAACAAGGCTTAATGAGTGAAGATGGCAGAAGAAGACTGTACATTCGCAAGATGGACGAATGCGCATTACTTCGAGTTTGTCAGAGATAAGGACAAGAAGAACGCATTTAGTCAAATGCAGTCAAATGCAACCTTTGTCTAAAACCGAAAGAACTATCGACATCGCGAAATAGCACTAAAATATATATATATAATTTTGCACTTGCAATGACATTTTTGTGTTGTGAACCTCTTGGATTCAAAGAGAATAAAATAATGACAACAATAAGAAAATAACAAATGTGCAACTTGTTATGACATTAGAGTTTGCATACAGTTCTGTTGTGTCCATGAATAGATCCAAGCTATTCCCAGATATTGCCAGATAATCACTTTACCTCTACCATACTTTTAACAGACTTGGATCGTTTGTGATTTCTGTCTGTCATCCTTTCTTGCATTGTCTTGAGCCTTCACTTTGCCAATTATATGCTATATTGTTAGTAGCCGGGATAGCCCACAGTCATGCTACATCATATCGCCTTCTACTGGATGTAAAATGCTCTGTAGTAGCCTACATTTTGTCATTTTAGAATGTTAAGTTCTACTTCTGTAGTTATTATAGAAAGTAACTCAAAAGTAATACAGGAGTAATATAACGCATTACAATTCTGAGAAAGTAATATTGTAATATAAAGAATTACTTTTAAATAACAGTAACAGGTAATCTATTATGTATTGCAGTTTGGAAGTAACTTGCGCACTGGTAACTATTAGTGTAACTTTGTAAGAACTTCATTTCTGTCAGGTAGTTCATGATGAGTGACTCTTTTCAGATTTTGGCCACGACCGCAACTGTGATGAGAAGTTATGTCAGCACGAGTGTACAAACCTGAACGGAACTGGCTTCATCTGCTCTTGTAGACCCGGCTATGCCGTAGATCCAGATAACACCTTCCGCTGCAATGGTACACACAAAGACACATATTTAGAATTTTGAAGGCAGTCTTACATTTTCTAAGTGAAATCTGTGAATAGAAAGCTTCACTTGTGTATGCTGCCACACTTAAGCCATCACCACCTTATGCCTTGCTGTGCCTCATTTGACTCATGTGTCTCTTGCTCCCTGCAGATATAGACGAGTGTTTAGAGTATGGCACATGCCCGCAGGCCTGCAAGAACACTAAAGGGGGCTATGACTGTGAGTGTGCCCAGGGCTACAGGAAAGTGGGCACAGGCAATCAGTGTGAGGCTGAAGGTAGGACAGAAATTGTAAAGAACAAGACGGGAATTTCTGAGCATGTGTAGAATCTTAAAGCTTCTCCATCTTAGGTCCTGAACCGCTGCTCCTGCTGCCAGAGAACATCCGCATCCGTCGCTACAACCTCCAGACAGAGGAGTACCATGACTTCTTGCAGGAAGAGGAGCGTATTGTGGCGCTGGACTATGACTGGGACCACAACAACACCAGACTTAGTATGTACTGAATTTTAGTGTTTCAGCTCCTTAAAAATGACACTGGTATGTACACCATACACACCATGGTGTATTTTCTATCCCATTTCCGCCACATAAGAAAAACAATCATGCTTTGGTAAATTCATAGTCAATTATGACAATTATGATAATTATGATATAAAAAGACATAATTATGACAAAATAACTAATTATTGTTTACCAAAGCATGATTTTTTTTTCTTACGTTATCATCATTTATCTTTATCTAATCATATTTAATCACTTTCAGAGATACGATAATGCATTAATGTGGTATGTCCCCGTGTATGTTTCAGGTGTGGTGTATTTTACAGTAGAAGGAAGTGGTGCATTGCCTGGTGCTATTAAAAGGGCTTATCTGCCAGCTGTGGATGATCATAATAATAACATTGCTGCTGCTGTCAATCTGGACATCAAGTACATCACCAAGCCTTATGGAATTGCAGTGGACTGGGTCGGCAGGTAAAGCACTCACATTACATTTTTACAGTCACACTTTATATTAGGTGTTTTACAGATGTAATTACATGCAGATAATTATAATAATATAAGTACAATATAAATACATGTATTTACATAATAAGAGCATTGTATCAAATAATTAATTGAACTGTTAGTAGATAGTAGTTAAAGATACCTAATATAGAGAGGGACCCATTTTACAATAATATTTGTTAAAATATTCCAAATAGTTAAACTCTGCCCTGAAGCTGAATGAAATTGAATAATGATAACTAATAGTCTTGGCAAGAGTAGTTGATGAATCAGTCTGTAACAGCTCATGTAACATACAAAATTCTTGTAGGAATTTGTACTGGGCTGATGCACAGCTCAAACGTCTAGAGGTGGCCGTGTTGGATGGGCGTTACAGGAAGCATCTGATTAAGACTGATCTGGAAGAACCCACTTCTGTGGCCGTGAACCCTCGTTTAGGGTGAGACTTGCATCCTGTTTTCTTGTGATCTGTTTGAAGGGACAGTTAACCCCAAAGTGAAAATATTGTTATCATTTAGTCACCCTCATGTTATTCCAAGTCCACATGCGATTATTTTTCTCTGGAACATAAAATAAAAAAAGTTTTGTTGAATCTCCAATAAGAAGCCGCTCCAAAAACGAGAAAAGTAAAAAGTTAACTATTGCTTCAAGCATGCCATTTAAATGCCAATGTTTGAATTTTGTTTTGTCATGCTGTGGTGCAGCATGCTTTACTGGATTGACAATGGCAACAGGGCCCGTATCGAAGGCTCCTGGTTGGATGGTCAAGAGAGAAGGGTTCTGGTGGACAGTGCCTTGGGTTGGCCTACAGGCTTGTCCATTGACTTCACAAACAGTGACCGAATCTATTGGTCAGATACAAAGGAGAGTCGCATTGAGTCCATCCTGCCAGATGGACGGAGCAGACAAGTTTCAGTTTTCATAGGTAAGGGTTCGATTAGGCTAATTCAACAATCAATTGTCCTAAGTAGAAACCACTCCTTGTGAAATACAAGTGCGCTTATTTGTCTTGAATGTGCCCTTACAGTATACCTCAAATTTTAAAAGTACATTTTAAAAACTTATTATTAAAAGATTATAGAATATTATTAAAATAAAAGGCCACTTGAATGTACTTAAAGAGTAAAGTTTGGTAACACTTTATTTTACATTGTGCTTGTTACATATGTTACATGTACTTACCATAGTAATAACAGTAATTTATACATAATTACATGCAACAAACCCTCAACCAAACCCTAATCCTACCCTAACCCTATAGTAAGTACATGTAGTTACTTAATATTACTCAGTACTTAAATATATAATTACACTGTAACAGACACCTTAAAATTAAGTTTAACCTAAAGTTTCATGACTGTTTCTTAACATACATAAAGAGCACTTTGTAATAATGTCAAATTAAAAGTACATAAATTAGTGTTTTAATAATCTTTTTCATGCTTTACACTTATTTTGATGTGTTGACTAACATACTAAACCACATGTAAAGTACTTTCACACTGATTTTACATTTAAAGTGAATATATTTTAAATATAATAAATTGCACCTTCATCATTACAAATGTATAATTACAAATATATTTAAATACATGACATATAAGTTTCAATAGAAATTACATAAATTAAGTACATTTTAGTTTACCATAAATGCCTGTCAGTACAATCAGCAGTACACTTTAACCATTTGGTCAAGACAATAGAAGTAATTATGAAATTACATATAAAGATATACTTGTTTGAGTGGGGAAAAAGCACTCTAAAGTTGCATTTAATATCAAATCAAACTATATTTTAATTTAATTGCAATTAACATGCAATTAAGTGTCAGAAAACATTAACTTCCGTTGAGTATATTATTTACGTAATAAGTACTCTTTTAAAAGTATACTTCTTTTCCACAAGGGACATTTATATCTCCTACCACATTTCTTTCCTCTCAGATGTAAGAAACCCATTCAGTGTGAATGTGTTTGAGGACCATGTGTACTGGAGCACGCAAGAGAAGGGTGAAGTGTTCCGACAGGACAAGTTTGGCAAAGGCACCAAAACCAGACTCCTAATAGCGGGACCTTGGCTCACCCAGATCAATGTATACCAGCAGCAGAAATACAACTCTATAACCCGTGAGTAACCTCAGTAAAGTGAGATTTGCATGATGATCTATATATAATCCAGTCTGTGTTTAAACTTTAACTTTTATTGTGCTGATAAAATATGTTATGATGGTAGTTAGGATTTTGTTGGTAGCTGCTTGAAGTGATTTTATAGATATAGAGAGGGTTGGCTGTGTGTAAACTGTCTCTCCCCCACAGTGAAGAACCCTTGTAAGGGCACATGCAGTCACCTGTGTCTGCTGAGGCCGGGAGGCTACACCTGCGCCTGTCCAGAGGGCACCAGCTTCTTTCCTGGTAGCAGTACCGAATGTGACGCAGGTGCCTTTTATACTGATTATATCTGTCTTTATAGTCATCTTAGTGACCATAAACAAATTCATTGTAGCTGAACACTGTTGAAACCAACACGCCTGACGTCAATCTTTGGTTTCCAGTAATAATAAAGTATATAAGAGGGCACTTCCTTACACTAAGAAAATGTGACTGAGGCACATTTTAATGTTCAGCTCTAAATATGTCATCCCCTCCCGTCTGATTGTCTTTTTAATTGTGTGATTTGTTAGGGGTTGAGCCTGAACCAACCATGCCCCCTCCATGCCAGTGCAAGAACGGTGGAACCTGTTATTTTGATGACAATAAGGCACTCTGCATGTAAGCTTATGATCTGATAATGACATATTTTTTATAATTAAAAAGCAAGGATGTATAAACGTATGGGTAATGCTGACTGTTAATTCACCTCTACAGTTGCCCCCCTGAATGGAAAGGAGATTTATGTGAGACCAGTATTTATGATGTGGTCACAACCTCAGGTAAGATTTATGGCAGTACATGATATCAGTATTGAAGTTATCATGCAGCTACATTTCAAGCTGTCCTCTTATGCAAACAAACCACATGGACCACACAAAACCCATGACCTACATCCTTTCTGTCACTCTCTGTCCATCCACAGTTGGTATTGCTCTTGGAGTTACAGCTCTTGTGGCTCTTTTCCTGGGTTGCTTGATATATTCTGCAAAAAAGAAGGAGAAAATCATGAACACGCTGCATAACATTAATCTCCCTATCAGTGTATCCAACTTCAGTAGGCCCAGCTTCTGGTGAGGATGAACAAATTAATGCTGATATTACATATTTAAAGTGCCCCTATTATGCTTTTTCGAATATCACCTTCCATGAAGTGTGTAATATAGTTGTTTGTGAATGTAAAAGGTCTGCAAAGTTTTAAAGATCAATGTGCACAACAGATAAAGTTATTGTCTCCTAAAAGAAAGAATCGATTCTGAACTGCTGAAACGAGCTGTCAGCAATTCCAGTCTCACGTCCTGTTGCAAACCTACGTAACAATATAACAAATTTGCATAATGCCAGCCTATAATTTTCATTGGCTGTCTGTGAACAAAGTCTACTTTGACCTACCCTCAAACACTGTAGTTGTACCTGAGGACCTGAAGGGTTTGGTTTGTGTTGTCGACATGTCAAGAAGACACAGTTCAGTTTGCATGCACTTCCAAATGATGAGGACTCGTGCTGGAATTGATATGGAAAAAGCAATGGCATCGTCACTGTTTATATCACCGGAGCTGAAATTCAGTTTTCTTTATGCGCTGTAAGCAGTAGACCAATCAAAATAGACTGGGCCGTCTGACCAATCAGAGCAGAATAGTCTCACAGAAAGGAGGGGTTTAGAGAGACTGAATTTTCGAACTAACCCTTTTCAGACTTTTTCAGAACCTTTTTGAGAAATTAGGTGATGTGCAATATATATTATGAGAGTTTTTTTTGGGTTTTGTGTCTTTTACCTTGGATGCATGTAAATTAGGAACCTTTAAAATTTTATAATAGGGGCACTTTAGTACAGTTAAATAAAGTTGCAGTATTAAATTATTAAATTAAACCTTTGGTTTTACTTCACGTAAATTAGGGGTGGCAACTCTGAACGTTTTAACAACCCACCGGAATCTGAGAATGACAGCAGTAACTTTCCTAAAGAGGTTTGTACTCACCATGTATTTGAAACATATCCAAAGCATGTATAGTTTATTTTATATATATATGTGTGTGTGTGTGTGTGTATATATATATATATATATATATATATATATATATATATATATATATATATATATATATATATATATATATATATATATGTATATATACACCGATCAGGCATAACATTATGATCACCTTGCTAATATTGTGTTGGTCCCCTTTTGCTGACCCACCCTGCCTTTCAAGGTATGGACTCCCACAGACGCTCGATTGGATTGAGATCTGTGGAATTTGCAGGCCAAGTCAATACCTCAAACTCGCTGTGCTCCTCAAACCATTCCTGAACCATTTTTGCTTTGTGGCAGGGCGCATTATCCTGCTGAAAGAGGCCACGGCCATCAGGGAATACTGTTTCCATTAAAGGGTGTACATGGTCTGCAACAATGCTTAGGTAGGTTGTACATGTCAAAGTAACATCCACATGGATGGCAGGACCCAAGGTTTCCCAGCAGAACATTGCCAAAGCATCACACTGCCTCCGCTGGCTTGCCTTCTTCCCGTATTGCATCCCGGTGCCATGTGTTCCCCAGGTAAGCGACGCACACGCACCTGGCCATCCACGTGATGTAAAAAAACGTGATTCATCAGACCAGGCCTCCTTCTTTCATTACTCTGTGGTCCAGTTCTGATGCTCACGTGCCCACTGTTGGTGCTTTTGGCGGTGAACAGGGGTCAGCATGGGCACCCTGACTGGTCTGAGGCTATGCAGCCCCGCAGCAAACTGTGATGCACTGTGTATTCTGACACCTTTCAATCAGAACCAGCATTAACTTCAACATTAACTCCCTGTCGCAGGTTCACAACTCTTCCTTCCTTGCACCACTTTTGATAGATACTGACCGCTGCAGACCGGGAACACCCCACAAGAGCTGCAGTTTTGGCGATGCTCTGACCGAGTTGTCTAGCCATCACAATTTGGCCCTTGTCAGACTCGCTCAAATCCTTACACTTGCCCATTTTTCCTGCTTCTAATACATCAACTTTGAGGACAAAATGTTCACTTGCTGCCTAATATATCCCACTCAATAACAGGTGCCGTGATGTAGAGATAATCAGTGTTATTCACTTCACCTGTCATAATGTTATGCCTGATTGGTGTATGTATACACTAATGTTTAAAGGTTTGGGGTCAGTACGATTTAAAAAAAAAAATAATAATAATAATACTTTTATTCAGCAGTGAGAGTAAAGACATTTATAATATTTTTTTGTTTTCAAATAAATGCTATTATTTTGACATTTCTATTCCATCCAAGATTCCTGAAAAAATGTATCACAGTTTCGACAAAAATATTAAGCAGTACAACTTTGATAGTAACCTAATCTGCATACAGTTTTAGTATTATTACTAATTTCAGAATATTGCTGATTATACTGTATTTTTTATCTAATATATGCAGCCTTGGTAAACATAGGAGACTTCTTTCAAAAATATAAAATCCTACCAATGCCAAACTTTTGAACGGTAGTGTATTAGATTTATATTAAATGCATTATATGTTGTGGTTAAAACATTTAAAAAAAATATTGAGATATTTATAATTGAAATATTTAGAATGGAAATATTTTGACAAATAAAAGGTTAATGCTAGATCGAAGATCTAAGTTTGTTTGCCTTGTTAATATCTCCACTTTTCCCCTTGTTGATACCAGGACTCTAGCACATCAGTAGAAGTGGAGGGAACAGGAAAGAGCTTTGAAAATCCAGCATACAGTGATGACACACAGGGCTCTCCTGCTGCCCCTAACACTGTAGCCACTGCAGTCATGAATGGGCCTGCCAAAGTATGACCTCTTCTGGCTAAAAAAGTTTACTGCAAGTTATCTGTATTTAGAGCAGGGTTCCTCAGATCTTGTGCTGGAGGGCCAATGCCCTGCAGAGTTTAGCTTCTACCCTGATCAAACACCTAAGCAAGCTAATCAAGGTCTTCAGGATCACTAGAAAATCACAGGTAGGTGAGTTTGATCTACGGTGGCCGAAAGAGCTCAGCACAATGCAACTGAAGAAAATACATACAAATAGAAAAAAAACACCAGTAAATTAAGAAAACATCAGTTTGACAACACGTGCTGCAAATACTCACAACACATCCAAATACAGAAACACGCTGCAAATACTCACAACGCACCCGAGTACTGAAACACGCTGCAAATACTCAAAACGCACCCAAGTACTGAAACACTCTGAAAATACTCACAACAGACCCAAATACTGAAGCACGCTGCAAATACTCACAACGCCCCAAATACTGAAACATGCTGCAAAACTCACAACAGACCCAAATACTGAAACACGCTGCAAATACTCACAACAGACCCAAATACTGAAACACGCTGCAAATACTCAACACACCCAAATACTGAAACATGCTGCAAATACTCACAATACACCCAAATACTGAAACACACTGCAAATACCCACAACACACCCAAATACTGAAACACGCTGCAAATACTCACAACACACCCAAATAGTGAAACATGCTGCAAATACTCACAACGCAACCAAATACAGAAACACGCTGCAAATACTCACAACAGACCCAAATACTGAAACACACTGCAAATACTCACAACAGACCCAAATACTGAAACACACTGCAAATACTCACAACAGACCCAAATACTGAAGCACGCTGCAAATACTCACAATGCACCCAAATACAGAAACACGCTGCAAATACTCATAACAGACCTAAATACTGAAACATGCTGCAAATACTCACAACAGACCCAAATACAGAAACACGCTGCAAATACTCACAACAGACCTAAATACTGAAACATGCTGCAAATACTCACAACAGACCCAAATACAGAAACACGCTGCAAATACTCACAACGCACCCAAATACAGAAATGCTGCAAATACTCACAACAGAGCCAAATACTGAAACACGCTGCAAATACTCACAACAGACCCAAATACTGAAGCACGCTGTAAATACTCACAACGCACCCAAATACAGAAACACGCTGCAAATACTCACAACAGACCCAAATACTGAAACACGCTGCAAATACTCACAACAGACCCAAATACTGAAATACGCTGCAAATACTCACAACACACCCAAATAGTGAAACATGCTGCAAATACTCACAACGCAACCAAATACAGAAACACGCTGCAAATACTCACAACAGATCCAAATACTGAAACACGCTGCAAATACTCACAACAGACCCAAATACTGAAACACACTGCAAATACTCACAACAGACTCAAATACTGAAGCACGCTGCAAATACTCACAACGCACCCAAATACAGAAACACGCTGCAAATACTCACAACAGACCCAAATACTGAAACACGCTGCAAATACTCACAACAGACCCAAATACTGAAATACGCTGCAAATACTCAACGCAACTAAATACAGAAACACGCTGCAAATACTCAACGCAACCAAATGCAGAAATACACTGCAGATACTCAATGCAACCAAATACAGAAACACACTGCAAATACTCACAACGCAACCAAATACTGAAACTTGCTGTAAATACTCACAACCAGGGCTTGACATTAACACCCGCCAAATGCGTGTGAATTTCAGCAGTGGCATGTAGAGTCACTTCTACTTGCCACTTTGGCAGGTTGAATTTTATATAATATATACATTTTATAAATTTTTCAATTGTAGTCTTTTAAAGAGGCATCTGAAATAATAAATTAAGTGCAATGTAGTGTTGTCAAAAATATTGATTTTCGATACATATCGATGCTGAAATATCTGAAACACTTCCAATACTCATTTTCTGCAGAATAGATACACGATACTAGCTGCACTTTCTCGCTCTCTCATGATCTCTCAGACAGCAAGTTCACACACAAACCCGCCTCCCCTCACTCACTCGTTTCATTGCGCCGGATGAATATTGTTGCTGTTGCAGGGCTTTCTCTGTGGGACTGCGTGTATTGCGCATCATTTTACTCATTCCCGCAGATTTTGTGTGTGCACTTAAAGCCAAGTATATTGGCTATATAAAACAGTATAATGGTTCATGCATCAGGTCTTAAAGTGACAGCACAGCAGCCTAATATACCGGCTGCCAAATTATGAGATCATTTTAAAAATATTTACATGTTTCTCCCATGGTATGTCAAAATTGTGGCCAGTGAAAATGCTGAGAGGCTAGTAACTTTGGAAAACCACTAGCCACAGTGGCAAAGTCCAGCCCTGCTCTCAAAGCAACCAAATACTGAAACACGCTGAAAATACTCACAATGCAACCAAATACAGAAGCATGTTGCAAATACAATGCAACTAAATACAGAAACGTGTTACAAATAGCATAAAGTTATATGTGCTGCAACTGAAGAAAACACATGCAAATAGAAAAAACACCAGCAAATTAATAAAACATTGACAACACGTGCTGCAAATACTCACAACACACCCAAATACAGAAATGCTCTGCAAATAGCATTGACACATTTCAAGGGGACCCTAACAAGTGATGAACCTCGCTTACTGTTCACTGTCTACTCATCTGTGGTGGTGTTGATGACCAGAAAGGAGAGGGGTTTTTTTGTGCGTTGTGAGCATTTGCACTGCATTTCTTTATCTGCATGTGTTGTGAGTATTTGCAGCATGTGTTGTCAAACTGATGAAGATGTTTTCTTAATTTGCTGGTGTTTGTTCTATTTGTGTTCTCTTCAGTTGCAGCACATTGAGCTCTCTCAGCCACCATATTGATCAGGGTTTGAACTCTGCAGGGCAGTGGCCCTCTGGGACTGGATTTGAGGAACCCTGATTTATAAGAATCAATTCACCAATAATGAAAATTTAGTCATCACTTACTCACCCTTTTTTTGTTTTGTGGTAGATAAAAGGAGCTATCCCCTTTTGACCATCCACTTTTCACCCAGACTTTTGGGTGACCTATCCCTCAAATGTTGACTGAAATTGTGAATTTAATCATTTAGAAGCTTTTTGCGCTCATTGTTCTTTTTAAATTTGCTGATTTTCAGGAGAGTGTTGAAAACCCACTCTATGCTGCTGAGGTGAGCGTTGTGACCCAACCAATTGATACTACAACCCCTGTCAAAACAGATGCCACACCAGTCAACACTGAGCCAGATAAGGTTAGCCATGGCCACAGTAACCACATGATGCATGAAAAGGATCTCACTTTGTTTGGTTGTGTGATTGACTCAGACCTTTGAGAATCCAGCTGATCAGTCAGATAAAGACCATAAGCTCCTGCACTCATTTAGCTTAAGTAAACCCTACCACCCTAGTTGGAAAACTAGATTTGCTGAAGGAAATAGCAGCAAATATGGTAAATAAGGGTTGTACACGAAAAAGGCGGTACACGAAAATGGCGATTCGGTATGTGCCTCAGTTTTTAAGTCATACTTCAGTTCAGAAGGGATGAAAACAAACATAAAGTTTTACTTCAAAATTTTCTTTTTTTTCAGAGTAAACAAACTATGACTGTCTTAAGATGAAAAAAAAGTCTGTTGGTACACTCTAAAAAATGCTGGGTTAAAAACAACCCAAGTTGGGTTGAAAATGGACTAACCCAGCAGTTGGGTTAAATGTTTGATTAAAACAACCCAATCGCTGGGTTAAAACAACCCAATCGCTGGGTTAAAACAACCCATTCGCTGGGTTAAAACAACCCAATCACTGGGTTAGTCCATTTTCAACCTAACTTGGGTTGTTTTTAACCCAGCATGTTTTAGAGTGTACCGTGTCTAATGTCTGCAATACACACTTTGTACTGCAGTGTAGGGTTTTGTTGTAAATAGTGGAAGAAATTTTAAGTCCTTTCATTTCTGGATGCAATATATTTTAGAAAAAAGCATATTTTATTTAGAACTATTGTGCGTAGTCTGTTTAATACACATGCGCTTGCCGGCGCTTGTTCAGTGAAGTCTGTGAAGTTTAACAGAGACTTGCTTGCTGTCAGGATGAGCCATTATGCTAAATGGAAATGTTTGAATTTCAAACAATTACCGTAAGATGTAATGTAAAAAGGTCTCGAATGTATTAAACAGCACACACATCTGACAAGAGGACAAGTCGCTTTAAACTCTCAGCTTATGAGTTAGTTTAAAGCGCTTAATAAAAAGCATGTCTTATGAAGGACAGAGTTTAGGATTGTGTATTTTTTTCTGCAGCAGCTAACCCTTTGTCCTTTTCAGTATATCAATATAAACAATATAACATTTTGCTATAAATATGCATATCGTTGCACCCCAAAAATAAATGGTTCAAGTTTTAAGAAAGATATTTCAGGCTTGTAAAGGGGGCAAATTCTTGGAGTTTAAAACAAACCCTACCCAGAATGTTTGAGTAATATCAATAGTGTTGCCGTGCAAACACTGTAGCAAAAAAACACCTACACACCAGGAGTTATTCTGAAGATGTGACAGTAAGGAAGATATAGAGTATGTGGGAGAAGAGGACACAGAGGAGTTAGAGAGACATCAATAAAAAACAGCACAAACCCACAGGCGACCTTCATACCTCACAGCATGCTAGCGCAGATAGATCTGTGTTTTGGTTCGAAACTGTTATTTCAGACAGTTTTCAGTCTGTCATTAAGCTGTGTCTTAGGCTGATCATTCACAGCTAAAGAGCGAGGATATGCAAATGTTTGACAACCCAATATGGTATATGTATATGGTAAGATAAATGTGAAGAGAGCTAAAGATTGAATGTTCAATGAGGGAAATGTGTACGGGTTGGGGCTAAATACTATGACTTGGTGTAATATGGTTCTGGCTCACTGATGGAGGCACACAGCCCTGTTGACATCCTCTCTCTCCTTATGCTACTAAAAGCAGGAAGATGAATGCTGTAATACAGTGAAAGCTATAACAGCGTGCCATGAAGGAGGGGCTCATTTTAACAGCTTGTCAAGGCCTCTTGGGAAAAAAGAATTTCCCTCACTGGTGAAGACGGCAAATAAAGGAAGAGAAAGACCTTGAAAGTCTCCTTTTTGAAATGACAGTGATTGAGAGAGGCATTCTTCTATTTTGTGCTTAGACATATTGTAGGCAAGGAAACTGATCTTTCCTGAATAGAGCAATAATCTGAAATTATATATTTATAGTAGAAATATTGTATATATTGTATATATAAAATAAATATTGTATATTAGAATACCCTATTAAAATGATTATAATTGGAATATTATATACACTATATTGCCAAAAGTTTTGGGACGCCTTTCTTTACATACACATGAACTTTAATGACATCCCATTCTTAATCCGTAGGGTTTAATATGGAGTTGGCCCACCCTTTGCAGCTATAACAGGTTCAACTCTTCTGGGAAGGCTTTCCACAAGGTTTAGGAGTGTGTTTATGGGAATTTTTGACCATTGTTCTAGAAGCGCGTTTGTGAGGTCAGGCACTGATGTTGGACGAGAAGGCCTGGCTCACAGTCTCCGCTCTAATTCATCCCAAAGGTGTTCTATTGGGGTTGAGGTCAGAACTCTGTGCAGGCCAGTCAAGTTCTTCCACACCAAACTCGCTCATCCATGTCTTTATGGACCTTGCTTTGTGCACTGGTGCGCAGTCATGTTGGAACAGGATGGGGCCATTCCCAAATTGCTTCCACAAAGTTAGAAGCATGGAATTGTCCAAAATATCTTGGTATGCTGAAGCATTAAGAGTTCCTTTCACTGGAACTAAGGGGCCAAGCCCAACCCCTGAAAAACAACCCCACACCATAATCCCCCCTCCACCTAACTTTACACTTAGCACAATACAGTCAGGCAAGTACCGTTCTCCTGGCAACCGCCAAACCCAGACTCGTCTATCGGATTGCTAGACAGAGAAGAGAAGTGTGATTCATCACTTCAGAGACATGTCTCCACTGCTCTAGAGTCCAGTGGCGGCATATTTTACACCACTGCATCCGACGCTTTGGATTGCACTTGGTGATGTAAGGCTTGGATGCAGCTGCTCGGCCATGGAAACCCATTCCATGAAGCTCTCTACGCACTGTTCTTGAGCTAATCTGAAGGCCACACAAAGTTTTAAGGTCTGTAGCTATTGACTCTGCAGAAAGTTGGCGACTTCTGCGCACTGTGTGCCTCAGCATGCGCTGACTCCGCTCTGTGATTTTTACGTGGCCTACCACTTTGTGGCTGAGTTGCTGTTGTTCCCAATTGTTTCCACTTTGTTATAATACCACTAACAGTTGACCGTGGAATATTAGGTAGTGAGGAAATTTCACGAATGGACTTATTTCACAGGTGGCAACCTATCACGGTACCATGCTTGAATTCACTGAGCTCCTGAGAGGGACTCATTCTTTCACAAATGTTTGTAGAAGCGTCTGCATGCCTAGGTGCTTGATTTTATACACCTGTGGCCACTGAAGTGATTGGAACACCTGAATTCAATGATTTGGAGGGGTGTCCCAATATAGTGGCAATATAGTGTATATATAATTTTTACTAATTAATATATATTTTATATTTATACCATATACTAAAAATATGATGATACATACATATATAATTTTAATTTATAATATATATTATATATTTTGTATATGGTATAAATATATAATATTATATATTAATTACTAAAACAATGAAATAATACATATTTTTTATAATACATTAATTATGTTATATTATCTTATCTAAATATAATACCTTTGGGTCATATTTTTAACCGCTATCAGAGCATTTTCATATTTTGTGGTATTTAAATGTCAATATACTGCACCGTTTAGCAAGTGAGGCATGAACTGTCATTATCTCATCTCAAAATTAGCTCAAAATACTTAATTTGAAATAGATTAATGAAAGGTCCTGGCCTGCCTCTCAGATGCTTAAAATATGGCTGTGACACAGATCTAGCTCTGATTTGCTCCGTCGAGGCCTGCGAGGAGATTGATTTCTGTAAATGCAGATTCATTCTCTTTATGCTCAGTTCCCGCTCACTTATCATTCCCTTCATCTATAGTGACATGATTTGCCCACCTCAGCAAAAACGAAAGGCACCTAATGGTTTGGTAGATAATGATATGTAGCGATTCAAGTAAAAATTGAAATGGTCCTGTGCTACCTCTTCTAAATAAGCAGAAATAATTTACCAAAATTGTCTACATTTGAAGAAAGGTGTCTGATAAACATTTTTTGTGTGTTTTTCCAGGATGCAACAAACACACACAGCCAGGGAGAATCTACAATCTGAAGACAATTTGAGGCAGCTAAGACGTATGGCTGGTGAATTATGTGCGGTGTACTATCCATACTGTAATTTAGGTCTGCATTTACAGGGAGTCGCAATGAAGTTTTAGATGACAAACTTGCCGTAAACTGTGAATAGTTTTGTTGATTGTTCTTTTAAGTATATTTTTATAGATAATACATATGTTTGTAAATTTGTGCAATGATTCTCTTTAATTATTGAGATAATAACTCTTTGAATGGTTTCATATAGTTTTCATTATGTGTATGATCAAGGCCTGCTCTGCTGCTTGGTTTCACTTTAATAATAAAATGTAATTATGTCTTGCAAAATGGATTTGGGTGAGTTCTGTATTTTTTGATTATTCCTAAATTGACAAAAAAAATCTAAAATCGTGCCTGGCAATCACATAGCCACAAAATCTGGTCTCTCTCACCAAGGCATTTATTTGATCAAAAATACATTAAAAAAAAAAAAAAAAAAAAGGTATAATGTTGTGAAATATTTGAATATAACTTAAAATGTAATTTATTCCTGTGACAGAAAGATGACACAGTCATTACTATTATATATATATATATATATATATATATATATATATATATATATATATATATATATATATATATATATATATACACATACATACAGGTGCTGGTCATATAATTAGAATATCATCAAAAGCTGATTTATTTCACTAATTCCATTCAAAAAGTGAAAATTGTATATTATATTCACTTATTACACACAGACTGATATATTTCAAATGTTTATTTCGATGATTATAACTGACAACTAAGGAAAATCCCAAATTCAGTATCTCAGAAAATTTGAATATTACTTAAGACCAATACAAAGAAAGGATTTTTAGAAATCTTGGCCAACTGAAAAGTATGAGCATGTACAGCACTCAGTACTTAGCTGGGGCTCCTTTTGCCTGAATTACTGCAGCAATGCGGCATGGCATGGAGATCAGTCTGTGGCACTGCTCAGGTGTTATGAGAGCCCAGGTTGCTCTGATAGTGGCCTTCAGCTCTTTTGCATTGTTGGGTCTGGCATATCGCATCTTCCTCTTCACAATACCCCATAGATTTTCAATGGGGTTAAGGTCAGGCGAGTTTGCTGGCCAATTAAGAACAGGGATACCATGGTCCTTAAACCAGGTACTGGTTGCTTTGGCACTGTGTGCAGGTGCCAAGTCCTGTTGGAAAGTGAAATCTGCATCTCCATAAAGCTGGTCAGCAGCAGGAAGCATGAAGTGCTCTAAAACTTCCTGGTATATGGCTGCGTTGACCTTGGACCTCAGAAAACACAGTGGACCAACACCAGCAGATGACATAGCACCCCAAACCATCACTGACTGTGGAAACTTTACACTGGACCTCAAGCAACGTGGATTGTGTGCCTCTCCTCTCTTCCTCCAGACTCTGAGACCCTGATTTACTTTCATCAGAGAACATAACTTTGGAGCACTCAGCAGCAGTCCAGTCCTTTTTGTCTTTAGCCCAGGCGAGACGCTTCTGACACTGTCTGTTGTTCAAGAGTGGCTTGACACAAGGAATGCGACAGCTGAAACCCATGTCTTGCATATGTCTGTGCGTAGTGGTTCTTGAAGCACTGACTCCAGCTGCAGTCCACTCTTTGTGAATCTCCCCCACATTTTTGAATGGGTTTTGTTTCACAATCCTCTCCAGGGTGCGGTTATCCCTATTGCTTGTACACTTTTTTCTACCACATCTTTTCCTTCCCTTGCCCTCTCTATTAATGTGCTTGGACACAGAGCTCTGTGAACAGCCAGCCTATCTTGCAATGACCTTTTGTGTCTTGCCCTCCTTGTGCAAGGTGTCAGTGGTCGTCTTTTGGACAACTGTCAGGTCAGCAGTCTTCCCCATGATTGTGTAGCCTACAGAACTAGACTGAGAGACCATTTAAAGGCCTTTGCAGGTGTTTTGAGTTCATTAGCTGATTAGAGTGTGGCACCAGGTGTCTTCAATATTCAACCTTTTCACAATATTCTAATTTTCTGAGATACTGAATTTGGGATTTTCCTTAGTTGTCAGTTACAATCATCAAAATTAAAAGAAATAAACATTTGAAATATATCAGTCTGTGTGTAATAAGTGAATATAATATACACGTTTCACTTTTTGAATGGAATTAGTGAAATAAATCAACTTTTTGATGATATTCTAATTATATGACCAGCACCTGTATATATATATATATATATATATATATATATATATATATATATATATATATATATATATATATATATATATATATATATATATAGTATGATCTAATAAAAAGATTAAGGAGAAGAAAGTTATGACCCAGATCCCCATGCGTCTAACAAATAATATCTTGCCTTCTCATGTCAGGAAGAACATGCTAAAATATCTGTTTTTGCTATTGTATCCTTGTGTCTAAAGCTACTGTGAGCGCATGTTATTGAAAAGTTATGAACACCATTTTTGTTACTTTTTTTTTTTTTTTTTTTAACTGTAAGTACATAACACTATCCAGATTCAGGCGCTGCCGATCAGCTCCTGCCATATCACAGTGAGCATCATTAGAGGAGAGAGAGGAAGAGGACCAGTGGGGGGATGGTGATAGAGCAAGAGATTGAAGAGGGAGGGCTGAAGATTCTATGTGAGAGAGCAAGGAAAGGGGGGAGGTAACGAAGAACCGAGACACACTGAGCCAGTGTAGAAGGAATCGCCACAGAGATGCAGAGGGTCTTTCCATGAAAGCGGAAACGCTCTCGCGCACGCACGGGCGGTGAAAGGTAAGAGATACGGGGGCGTTCTCTCTTTTGCATGCCGGCTGTATAATCCGCTCTGCAGACAGACTGAACAGCAGGGGGAAGGATTCAGCATTTAAAAGGATCTCAGCATCCAGTGATGCATTTTTCACTGGCCACATTCCGTGACGGACAGTTTTGGAGAGACTCTGAGATGCACGTCCGCTGGACTGAGGTAGAAGGATGCTGGGAGTCCCTTAATTTTTCTCAGATTCCCTTTAGTTTGTCACAGTAAATGCATTCAGAAAGCATTACTGAATTGGGTTAATTGAAAAATAGTGATGTAAATGTATTTTTTTATGTTTCGTATTTGTTCCTCCTGAGCTCCTGCTTTTAGACTGTCTTGAGATTCTTAAAGGTATTCCCTTGCACCTGTGATTTGTGTTGTCATGACTGTGTGTGTTGGATCAGGTTTTGTCTGCGTTGTGGGTCTCAAACAGACAAAATGTCTCAATAAACATACTAAAAATCTTAGTGACGATATCAAAAAGCAAAAAAGCAACAACAAACAAGATTTATATGAGGTGTAGAGCACAGAAAACATAATTTGCTCTCTATAAAAATTGAAGTCGATGGAAAGTCTCCAATATATGTATGTATACAGGCATGCGTGATCAAGTGCAACCTGTCAACTAATGAATCTGCTCGTAACAAATTTTCAGGTGCATATACAGTATTGTGACGTGTTTTGATTTGATGGACAGGCTGTTTTCTGATAATCTGATGAATTTGAATGTATTACGCTCCATAGGGCTCAGTGACTGCTGCTGATGTCTTTTATGATAATTCTCCAAAGAGATTTAATTTGATGTGTTTGCCGCCCATGCTTGTGTCCATACAAGCATTTATGTACACAATGCACACACACACACACACACACACACACACACACACACACACACACACACACACACACACACACACACACACACACCGAGAGAGAGCCAGAGCTGTCAGCACTAACGGTGGCCTTTAGCAGTATGTGATAGTGAAAGGGACAGATGGTGGCAGAAGAGTGGCTGAATGACCTTGTCCCCCAGCAGGGCACGTTTTCAGCCTTACATGAATCATTCTGTAAGGGTGAGAACTGGGCAAAATACCCCCTGTTCTTCTGGAGAAAGAGAGGATGATAAAAGGTCATACAGAACAGGCCCAAGGTCTTCAGACTGCAAACCAAAAGGTGGTTTCGCTGGGGAGAACCATTTGCAATTTGGCATTCATAATAATTAGGTTTTGTTTGGTGTCTATGGGGTGGCATTTTGCATATGACACTGGTATATGATGATGGTATTTTCAAATGGTAAGCTGGTCTGCAAAGTACTAATGACCCTGATCTGAGCATATGTCTGGTGAGAATCCCCACAATGCAGCTTCAGCATGTGAGGAAGATGGAGAGAGACAGAGCAGCGTAATCTTTCCATCATGTACGTCATAATCAGAGCAAATGGGAAAGAGAAAGTCTTTTGAGAGAATCAGCATGGATTAAAGGGCTTTCAGAAAACCAAAAGTCTATAGTAAGGTTACAGCTGTACCAAAATCTCAAATCATGACACCCCTCAATATCTCATCAACTGTACTGAGAGTTTAAGATCCTTTAGTGAAATATTCAGTGATTTCTGAAAACATAGGCCTCTGTTTGATAGAGAGCTTGGGAATTTAATTTTTGTCAGGGCTGTTTTGGCAAAAGGGGAACCAACACAATATTAGATATAATGTTATGCCTGATCGGTGTATAGTGATAGTGAAAAACTATAAATTATTAGATCAAGAACAATGCGTAGAGAGCTTAATGGAATGGGATTCCATGGCCGAGCAGCTGCATCCAAACCTTACATCACCAAGTGCAATGCAAAGCCTCGGATGCAGTGGTGTAAAGCACGCCGCCACTGGGCTCTAGAGCAGTGGAGACGTGTTCTCTGAAGTGACGAATCACACTTCTCTGTCTGGCAATCCGATAGACGAGTCTGGGTTTGGCGGTTGCCAGGAGAACGGTACTTGCCTGACTGCATTGTGCTAAGTGTAAAGTTTGGTGGAGGGGGGATTATGGTGTGGGGTTGTTTTTCAGGGGTTGGGCCTGGCCCCTTAGTTCCAGTGAAAGGAATTCTTAATGCTTCATACCAAGATATTTTGGACAATTTCATGCTCCCAACTTTGTGGGAACAATTTGGGGATGGCCCCATCCTGTTCCAACATGACTGCGCACCAGTGCACAAAGCAAGGTCCATAAAGACATGGATGAGCGAGTTTGGTGTGGAGGAACTTGACTGGCCTGCACAGAATCCTGACCTCAACCCCGATAGAACACCTTTGGGATGAATTAGAGCAGAGACTGTGAGCCAGGCCTTCTCATCCAACATCAGTGCCTGACCTCACAAATGCACTTCTAGAAGAATGGTCAAAAATTCCCATAAACACACTCCTAAACCTTGTGGAAAGCCTTCCCAGAAGAGTTGAACCTGTTATAGCTGCAAAGGGTGGGCCAACTCCATATTAAATCCTACAGATTAAGAATGGGATGTCATTAAAGTTCATGTGCATGTAAAGGCAGACGACACACAAAAAAAGAGGCAATATAGTGTATGTTTAAATATGGTTTTAAGTTGAACAATATACAGACACCAATATGCCATTCCATAATACCTAATACCTGTCACCATTGTTGCACATTTGAACTCCATTCTCCAGTGGGATCATGGGAACATAGAAGGTTACTGTATGAGAAAATGGGAGATGATGGGCTAAATTATTTAACTATGCTTGCAATAAAACTGAAAAGCATCACTTTCAGACTTGGTTAAAGGGACTTTAAAGTAGCAGAGTACACTGTCTCATGTGATGTCTCTCTGAATGAAAAACAATGATGTAATAAAGTATTAAAGTATTGATTGTTGTTGCCATGGGGGTTATTATATCCCTCGGCACTCGTTTTTAAGTGAAGTGATCATATTTCTACTTACTTCACTTATTTACAGGGAACTTTGCAGACCACCAGAATCTATGTCCCCTCTGAAGAGAGATGCTTTTCTTCAATTGACTCATCACGGCAACATTTTATCCGGATTAAACTGAGATGACTAAGTGTAATTGAATTTCATGCCAAATGACCATTGTCACATCTTTTATTCTCCCTCTTTCCTCTTTTTTCTCCTTGTTTTGTATTCACAGTCTTTTTTTAAAAGATGAAATCTCACCATGATGGTGGTATGTTACTTCATAACAGCAAACCTCACCATGCAAATAGCAACAGCATTTAAAGCCATTTCAAAATGAAATGATCAAATGAGCATAAAATATTATTACCCTCTAATTGTCATACAGGATTCGCCTCATTGGTTCAATTTGTCACATAATTATTGAACAGCTTACCATGTAATCCACAGAAAGGAACAGTTAAAATGTTAATGGTTTCCTAAAGTTGCCCTTTTTTTGTTGCTTTTTCTCTTTTTCTCAAGGTTTTGTGGCTAACAGGCTTTTCAGATGAGCCCACATTTTGAGTGAACTGAGAGAAGAGGAGAACCATTTTTCCTGCATCTCTGTCTGTCTCATGAGTAGCCATGCCTGTTCTCTCACCTACCACAGGTACTTCATAGCCACGTTTTATGAAGCTGTCATAAAATAAGCTCACTTGATCATCATATTAAAGAAACACTCAGTATTTTTTCCTCATTTCCTCAACATTTCTCTTACATGCTACAGGTTTACATGAGATGCTAGCTCTCCTCACCTCCCAGCTGCATCCAGAAGCCAATCATAAGGAGGACCTGGTCTTCCTCAGGGAGGTCTTCAGTGAGAGGAGCCTCAGCTATCTTATGAAAGTGTGTAATGCTTGAGAAAATGTCCAATATCCTAACAGTGCTTTTGTGAATGATTATCCATCTGTACTGACCTCTCCTGCAGATCCATGAGAGACTGAGGCAGTTCCAGCTCCAGAGTCCAACCCCAGTGTTCCACAGCGCATCCTGCCTGGCTGAAGATGTAAGTGTGTCATCTCTACCCTCACACTGAAAACAATCAAATCCTCATTATGTATCTAATATATGTCTTCATAATATTACAAACCCGATTCCAAAAAAGTTGGGACACTGTACAAATTGTGAATAAAAACAGAATGCAATGATGTGGAAGTTTCAAATTTCAATATTTTATTCAGAATACAACATAGATGACATGTCAAATGTTTAAACTGAGAAAATGTATCATTTTAAGGGAAAAATAAGTTGATTTTAAATTTCATGGCATCAACACATCTCAAAAAAGTTGGGACAAGGCCATGTTTACCACTGTGTGGCATCCCCTCTTCTTTTTATAACAGTCTGCAAACTCAAGTTTAGGAATAGGAATGTTGTCCCATTCTTGTCTAATACAGGCTTCTAGTTGCTCAACTGTCTTAGGTCTTCTTTGTCACATCTTCCTCTTTATGATGCGCCAAATGCTTTCTGTGGGTGAAAGATCTGTACTGCTGTTATCTATATTCTATTGTGAATAAAATATAAATTTATGAGATTTGCAAATGATTGCATTCTTTTTCTATTCACAATTTGTAGTGTCCCAACTTTTTGGAATCAGGTTTGTATAATATACACCCTGTTCAAATGTTTGGTATCAGTAAAAAAAAATAAATAAATAAAAAAAAAAAAAAAAAAAAATATATATATATATATATATATATATATATATATATATATATATATATATATATATATATTGTTTCTAAATATTACATTTAATAAATAATTGAATTTAATCTTTACAACTGACTTCAGCTGAACAATGACACTATTTTCTTTTAGAGCTGCTGGAAGCTGCTTTTAGAGCAGTCGAAATTAACTCTTGTTTGCATAATTGAATCATTTTCCTATTATCACTGTAAAGCTCCTTTGAAACAATCTGTACTGTATAAAGCAATATATGGTGACTTGACAAGATATTAATTTAAAAAAAACAACAACAGCAAAACCATCAGTGTCAGTGATCCTCCAGAAATCATCATGGCATGCTCATTTCGTGCACAAGAAACATACATTTTTTATTATTATCATTTGAAAACAACCCCAAACTTGTTGTTTTTTAATGTAAAATAAAACAATCACTGAATTCATTACTATTTCTATGGTAGAAATAGTAAGAGTAGTATGCTAGGATGCGGTTCTGAATTCAGCAAGTGATTCGAAATTTTTTCAACGGGGCGGATCTCGAAAATTACTTATAGGGCGCAAAGGGGTGGCATGAGAACTGTGAGGGGAGGCAATCATCTATACTTAATCTATACTACATCACCTGTACTAAATCTATACTATAATTAAAATGTAAAAATTTAAAAACATCATTGGGTCCAAGCACCAATTTACTTGAAAGTGTACATTAATTATATAAAACTATACTGTCAGTACAGCATATATGTACAAATGAACTAGATCAATGCATTTATTTTCATTCAAAAAGATGGAAACTGATAGAAAAACATTAGGCTTAAAAGAGTCCCTATCCCATGGCTCCCTCTAATAAACAATGACTATCACAGCCTTCATTTTTCAGTTTAAATGAGTAGGGTATTTCTGTAATATACCAGAAGTTTCAGGGCCACATTTCTAGGACTGCATTTCTAGGACCCTATTTATTTTACTTTTTTGTTGTTGTTGTATGTATTAGTTTAAGTTTGAGCGATAACACTGAGACTTAAAAGGTTAGTTCAAAAGAGAAAATGTCGTCATCATTTTGTCATGAACTGACTGTAGTAACATGCACAACGAAGAAGAAATAGATCTAAGGCAGTTTTTAATAAATTAATAGGTAAATCCAAACAAAGGCAAACAACCATAACATAGAGGAGACTGAACAAATGAGAACTGAAAACACAGGAACTTATATACACAGATGAACCAAAGTAATTAATAATGAATAGCTGAACAGAATGATGAAATCAAATCAATAACTCAGGCGGGAAAATGGAAAACAAAGTTCAAACATAACAGAACTGTGACAGTACCTCCTGGAAAGGCGCAACCTTGCGCCGACAGAGGAAGGAGGAAGCTCTGGTAGAGGACGGGAACCCAGGAGAGGTGACAACTAAAGAAAGGGAGGAGTCAAAGGAGGGAGGAGCCATGGGGAGGATTTCCTTAACATAAGCATGATGAAGACTGATGGCGTCAGAGCCGATGGTAGTGGAGTCCCAGGAGCAGACGGAGAGCGACGGAACCGGGTGAATCCAAAGGCTTTGGAGGTCGCAACAGAGCTGCAGAGACAACTCCCCGAGGCAGAACTCGAGCGACTGAGGGCAGAGGTGAGCCGGAAGGAGGGTAGAGCCTGATGGAGCCGTAGGGGTGGAGAGCAGTGCAGCAGATCCGTGGTGCAGGATGGGCAATGTCCAACTGAGGTGGAGCCGGTGGTCCAAGGGATCCCAGTGGAGCTGTAAGCCCGATGGTCCTCGATGAAGCCAAGCGAGGGAGGAACCAAGGCGCAGGAGTCAAGGCAACGAGCCAAGGTGGAGCGACGGGATCAGCGGCCAGAGGTGGAGCAAGGGGATCCACATGCCCAGGAGTAGCTGGCTCACAGAAAGCCTGAGGTAGATCCAAGACACTAAGAGGAGGCAGAGGAGGAACAGAGGGGCTGACAGGGAACAGCAGAGACTGCGCAGGAGAACAGGCTGCTGCGGTCTGAAGAGGAGGTGGGAGAGGGAGACTGGGTGGGATCAGCTGATCTGAAGTTGGGTGGAATAAGGGAGGGAAATATCTTCTCTAAATTCAAAGCAACTGTCTGTAGAGTCCAACAGAAACTCACTCACAGTGGTGGGACTGTGGGAGGGGCTCCAATCCATTCCCTCAGTTTCCACCAAAACTCCCACACTGATGGAAGATGTTACCAGCTCACATGCCTGATCAGAGTCCGTGCCTTGGGGTGATGATTGGCTGGGCTTTGGGTTCGATGACGTGGACGCTGATGTGGACTAGAGGTAGAGACTCTCCAGACAGCGGAGGATGGCCTCCCTCCATGTTCCCTCTATCGTGTCTGGAAGGTCCCTAGAGTGATAATAGTTAGCCCCAATCCAAAATAGCAACTTCAAGGTTCCGTCATCTAAGGTTGTTTGTTGGGCGAGTGTGCAAAAGTGAATGGAATAATCCATGAATGAAAGTCATTCCCTGGCAAGGGCAGTGAAAGCTGTAGCATAGTCCATCTTTTTTTATGTGGTCCGCCATCTTCTGTCATGAACTGGCTGTAGTAACATGCATGACGTAGAAGATATAGATAGATCCAAGGCAGTCTTTGAAGGCCCACTGAAGTGCCTTCAAACATGCAGCATTATTCAATGTGATTAATTTCCCCTAAAACAGAAAAACAGGGCGGGACGTATCAAACAGCTCCTCCCCCTTTTTAAAACAGCCAATAGTGTTTTATTTATATCACAGCTTGACTAGAGCCTTTCAGCTCTGTAAAGCCGTTGTTTCCTCCTAATCTATAACCGTTTCTCATCATAATCTCCTCCATATCTCTTTGAAATACAACATTCTGTGCAGAATTCAAATGGCTCCGATATATGTATTGTGGTCTGCGCCAACTCGCACATATATACCGCTCTGTGCTATCGTGTCACTTGACCGGAGCAGACGTGAAACTAACGTGAAACCAGACTTCATTCGCCTCAACCGAAAACATATTTACACTATATAGTGCACTATGTGCCATTCACCATGTAGAAAATAGTAAATGTGTGAACAAATGGCCGATTTCAGCCACAGCTTCAGCGTCTGTTTAGGGGGTGGGACACTTCAGATTCTAGAGAGCATTTTATTGGACAGAAAATCTGATGAGAAGCTGAAGTGCAGCGTGATGTCATCAAAATTGTTGAGTCATCATCAAAAGTGAGAGACTATAAGTTTTGAATGCTTATATCTTCTTAATGCAAATTTTGTCATTTGGAGCACACTAGTTTATAGATAACAGTAACGCTCACATATTCATGTTAAAAGCCAAAAAACTTCCATTTTGATTTCAGGGGGACTTTAATAATATCCACAGGTAAATCCAAGCAAAGACAGGCAAGCAAACACAACCATAACATAGATGAGACTGGACAAATGAGAACTGAAAACACAGGAACTTATATACACATATCAACCAAGGTAATTAATAACAAACAGCTAAACAGAATGATGAAATCAAATCAGTAACCAAGGGGATAAATTCAGGCAGGAAAATGACCAAGTCCAAACATAACAGAACCGTGACACATTTACTCACCTTCATGTCATTCCAAACCTGCAAGACTTTCATTTCATGAAACCAGGCCAAAGAGATCGTAAAACTATATATGAATTGAGCAGTTTAGTCAAAATTTTCTGAAGAGACACATGCGCTTTACATGATCAACATATTTAATTTAGGCTTTTATTAAAATATATTTATTCGGATTGGATGGCAAATAGGCCTATATGCATGATGACAATGGAGCGGGTAGTCTGAGAATCTGCGCGCCACAAATAGTTACAACGGCGTTCAAAATAAACAACGATTTGCAGTACAGCAGACTTTTTTTTTTTTTTCGCTGTTCTTTTTATGTCATCATATATTAAAGCGCAGCTCCAACAAAATGTGGCACTGAAAACATTGGTTGTATTTATATTTTATACTGGGATTAATCTGGGGTGGCAGATGGGGTGGCAATGATTTTTCTTAGAGTGGCAGCCCAGTAGATTGTTGTCACGCTTTTTTTTTATTTTTGATTACACTGGTCTTGTGGTTTGCACTGACAGGTCGCAGAGGAGCTACAGAATGGACCACTAGAAGACGATGAGAGAGAGCTGTTAACACTTCTTACCACTCCACATGTGAAGGTGCGAATGTCACACTTGTGCCTTCTGTAGAGATTTCCCTAACTGTGTGTATTTGTGTCTTTTTGGTGATATGTCTAAGAAATCATCTCCTGGCTGTGAATTTGTCCACACAAACACTTGCCCCTTTAAATATTTATAATCGGTCTATTTGAAAGCCTCGACATCGGTATGCAAATTCTGTTACAGAAATTAGGCTGACACAATAATTCCAGTATTTAAAACAATCTTGGCATAATTAAGCTTAATTATTTTTAATGTGTAGCATGACAAAATAGAATCAGATGGCATTTCACTATGTTCTAATTGGACTCGAGCATTTCCTCCATATGCTCCAGGCATCGGTTTTCTCTATTCTATCTTTTTTCTATTCTCAGTCAATCCATCTATATCTGCACATTAATTCTCTCTCACTTTTACACACATACACATTCTTTCTTCCACAGCACTAGAGGATCATCCTGTCAACTTTTGTTGTGATTATTCTCTCCATGACCCATCAGGCAGTGCTAACAGTACATGACACAGTGGCACAGAAGAATTTTGAGCCTGTGCTCCCCCCTCTACCAGATGATCTAGACGATGAACTTGAGGAAGAATCAGTGAAGATTGTGCGTTTGGTGAAGAACAAGGAGCCTCTTGTGAGTTTCAGCACCAGAGCAGGTTATAATAAATGTATTTTATGATGGTTGAGCTGTTTTGTCTATAAAATGGCTATTCTGTCCACCACCAAGACATAAGAAATATAGACTTATATAACTTTGCAATCGATTGTGTCTCTTTAGGGTGCGACCATCCGCAGGGACGAGGTAACTGGAGCGGTGGTGGTTGCTAGGATCATGAGGGGAGGTGCTGCAGACCGCAGTGGTGAGTGGCAGCCTGCTCCCTCCTCTTGTCAGCATAACATTTTTTTCCCATGCCAACTCTGTGTTTTTACACTGTGGCCGGACAACTATCTCAGCAGATTTGATGTAACATAATCTGCGATGACGCAATCAGGGACCATCCAAAAACTGTTCTGTCTGTAAAACCATGACAGACGACTCAATTCTAAATGGAGAGATAAAGTGAGGGAATTAAATAACCATTTATCCAAGTGTTATGCAAAGAATTTACAGAGAATCTCTCCTGTTAGAATTCCAAAATGAAAAAAAAAAAAAAATGACAAATGGAATTAAATGAAAATTAGACGTCAGCAACCAGGGAGACTGTAATCACAGAAGAATCATTATTTTCTTGATATTAATAGCATTCATAGCGGATTTTTCTGATCACAAGCAAAATATTGACTAAAATCCTTGAGATTATGATTTGCTTTGGGATTACAGATTATACTGGAAATATACAGAGCAGATTTCATGGTTGCCATGGAAATTCTGCTGAAATATGATGTGCACATTGTGTGGAAGATTGTCCTATTGAATAATTCCATTAGTATGCATGCAATGTTATAACGTTCAATGAAAAACAAAAAAACAAGACTGAGAAATATTTGTAGATATTAATGTGCCATCTTAATAATTATGTTTCTCTTGAAAGCCCTGGAGTTATCAAAAGCCTTTGCTGAAAAATAAACATGAATTTCTTTTGGTCCAATTAACACAGAGTACGAGTAAATATTGTTTATTTACATATACTACTGGCATTGTAACAATACAAAGTGGGTTGAAAATCAGTTACACTTTAAATTAGAAAAGTGTTTAGTATCAGACCTTCAGATCCCACTGTATTTTGAATGCACCATGATGACACTTGATTGAATTCTCCTTCAGGTCTGGTGCATGTTGGAGATGAGTTGAGGGAGGTCAATGGAAATCTCATTATACACAAACGTCCTGAGGAGATCAGCCAGATACTGGTGTGGTCACTATTCCTCTTTTGTTTTACAAAAGCTGAGTCATTCCCTTAAGATTCGTTATCTGAAAAGGCACTTGTGTGATTTAGTGATCTTGATTATTGTTTGTCGGGCTGCAGTCTCAGTCTCAAGGCTCGATCACTCTGAAGATTATCCCTGCCATTAAGGAGGAGGACAGATTCAAGGAGAGTAAGGTGAATGCAATCACTTTATTTGAAAGTCATAGGATGGAATAGATAGCAGCTGCTACAGGTAATGTATGCAATGTTATTTTATGTCTCTTTAAGGTCTATTTAAGAGCCCTGTTTGATTACACGCCATATGAGGACAAGGCCACACCCTGCCAGGAGGCAGGACTGCCTTTCACACGTGGGGACATACTGCAGGTGGTGAGCCAGGATGACCCAACGTGGTGGCAGGCCAAACGAGTGGGAGACAGCAACTTACGTGCTGGACTTGTTCCTTCAAGACAGTTCCAGGAGAGGTACACACTACACATGTCAAGAGTTACCCTTTATTTACCATCAGCTGTCCCTAATAAACCAGATGTCTATGATATGCAGTGGTGGTCCACAAAGGGATTTTCAGGGGTGTAAATCATGATTTGTTCATATTTATTTTGCTCTTTTGTTCACTCTTTCACTTCTGAGAATTTGGATTTATTTGAATACATTGAAAGTCTCTCTGTCAAGTCAACTTTATTTATATAGCGCTTATTACAATGCAGGTTGTTTCAAAGCAGCTTCACAGTGGTAACAGGAAAATAATGCGACAGAATTTGATTCGGTTGTACAGCCGCTCTGGAGAAAGCAGTGATGTCATCCAGCTCAGTTCAGTTCTCATATAGTGTCAATGCAGGCAGATCAGTAATATAGTTGAATATTTAGTGTCCCCAACTAAGCAAGCCAAAAGCCAAAGGCGACAGAGGCGACATGACAAAGGAACCAAAACTCCATCAGGTGACATAATGGAGAAAAAAACCTTGGGAGAAACCAGGCTCAGTCAGGGTGCCAGTTCTCCTCTGGCCAACGAACAAACAGTGTATGATTAGGATTTAGGCAACATTACAAGTCTGAAGTCATATTAGATCGGAACATTCAGAGTATTTGTCCAGTTCCATCTGGTTGAAGATTGGAGTCATCATGCAGGAGACGGATTTGTTGAGGATCAGTGCCACTGGATGTCGTGTCGATGAGGCCTTCACAGAGAAGAGTCTAGTTGACATGGTCTGTTGATACTTCAGGGCTGCGCTGGTCACGTCTAGCGCAGGTCCACCATCTGATCTGGATATGTCCCGGATCTGGCTGACTACAGTAAACCTTGGGATAAACAGAGAGACTAACATTAGCATATATGCCATTCTTTTTTGATGTAATGAGTACATCAGGCGTTATGGGAAGTGTTCCCGGTTCCGGCTGACCTAGTTAATGCAGCCTAAAACTATAATTTAACTGATTTGAATAATATAAATTGATAATGTTCTATGTGTATGCCATAGTAAAGAGATGTGTTTTTAGTCTAGATTTAAACTGTTTAAACTGACTAGATTTAAACTGACACTGAGTGTGTCTGCTTCCCGAACAATGCTAGGAAGACTGTTCCAGAGTTTAGGTGCTAAATAGGAAAAGGATCGACCGCCTGCAGTTGATTTTGATATTCTAGGTATTATCAACTGGCCAGAGTTTTGAGACTGTAATAGACATGATGGAGTATAATGCATTAAGAGCTCGCTCAAGTACTGGGGAGCCAAACCATTTAGTGCTTTGTAAGTAATTAGCAAGATTTTAAAATGTATACGATGTTTAATAGGGAGCCAGTGCAGTGTTGACAGAACCGGGCTAATATGGTCATACTTCCTGTTTCTAGTAAGAACTCGAGCTGCTGCGTTTTGGACCAGCTGCAGTTTATTTATTATGCGAGCAGGGCAACCACCCAGTAGAGCATTACAATAATCTAGCCAGTATAACATTTTGCATTGAAAGCATGCGCCGTAATTTAGATATATTTTTAAGATGGAAGAATGCGGTTTTATAGATGCTAGAAACGTGGCTTTCAAATGAAAGATAGTATCAAAGAGCACACCCAGGTTCCTAACTGATGACGAGGACTTGACAGAGCAGCCATCAAGTGTTAGTATTCTAGGTTACTATGTGCAGAGGTTTTTTGTCCAATAATTAAAAATTCATTTTTTTTTTCCAGAATTAAGTTATAGGAATTTACTAGTTATCCAAAAATTTTTTATATCAGCTATGCATTCTGTTAATCTTGTGAATTGGTAAGTCTCTACTGTTATGTACGTATATTACAAACAGGCTTGATGATGCATGGGTTAGGGTTAAACTCATTAAAGTGAAAATAAAACTGGTTTCAAAAGTTACTCTACTGATTGGCTCTTAATATGGAAGGAATTCAATTTTGAGTTTATGTTGCATTATTTGAATATCCATTCTGATTGGACAATTTTATAATCAAATCAGCCTCCTGCAGTGGTTAGTGGGGTGCCACAGTGAAAGAAAAAAAAACATATTTTTTAGATTAAACGCATCAGAGTTATGTATGTAAATTAATTAAAACAATAATTTATTTATTTATTTTAAATAAATATTTGAGGACACACTCAGTCTCTTCTTGTCTTTTCTGACATTCTTCTGCTATGATTCTTTCTTATTGTAATTATTTATATATTGTCTCTTTGTACTAAATTTGCAGGCGACTGTTGTATAGGATGAAAATGGGAACACACCAGAGCCCTAAATCACCCAGAGCAACACCATGTAAGTCCTCAGAAGCTAATATACTGGACAGTTTAGAGAAGTACTAGATGTGAGTTACTTGTAAACATTAAAACCAAAAATCTGTAAATGCAGCAGATATTCATATTATATATTTTTTAGGTGTGCTGACTAAACAATATGAAAGCGTACCTGTCAAATCCAAATGGAGAAGAATGCTGGTATATTTAGGGCCCGAGCACCGAAGGTGTGAGGACTCTATTGTAATTGCTCAGTCAATTCTTCTTCTTCTCTGAAATAAATCGCATTTTTGAGGACCTAAACATGCTCGGAAATTCATGAAACTTTGCACACACATCAGAAGTGATGAAAATTTACATCTGAGATGGGTTTCAGAATTAGGCGTAGCAAAATGGCTTTGTAGTTCCACCTACAACATTTAAATTAAGCGTCATTCACTCTACGTTTCATATACAAATATGAAATTTGGTAGACACATGTAAAAGCCCAATACCTACAAAAAGGTCCCTGGGAGCTAAATCTGAAAACCCAACAGGAAGTGAGATATTTTGAATTTGAAATATTTTTGCATATATTTTTGTTGTACTTTAACTTTAACAAACTCCTCCTAGATATTTAATCATATCAACATCATATTTGGTCAGGCTAATCTAAAGGCCTTTGCAACGTTAAATTGCGAAGATCTTGAGTTTTCCCTGAAGGGTGTGTCCGTGGCGGCCTGACAAAGTTTGATGTTTCACCATGAAACAGGAGGTTGTTGTAACTCGGGCATACAATGTCCGATCTGCCCCAAACTTCACATGTTTTATTAGAGTCCTGTCCTGAATACATCTACACGCCAATACTACATGCCATAGTTACAGACATAGCGCCACCTGTGGGCAACAGGAAATGGCTTGTTTTACATGGTGATTAACTCCCTGAAACACATTTAAATATGCCATCAAGTCCCAAACATGCTAGGAACATGTTAAATCATGCAACACTTGGCTAAGTCCTAATGTATGCGATTAATGCCATGAAACAGGAAGTTGTTGTAACTCAGGCATTCAATGTCCAATCTGCCCCAGACTTCACATTCCTGCCCAGAACACCCACTGACAACAAGAAGTGACATGTTAAACACTGTGATGAACTACTATCAACCTACTAAAATATGCAATTGCATACTAAACATACTAGAAACATTCTAAAACATGCTAGCAATACTTAGCTGAGTGCTAAAGCATGCTATTATTGTCATGAAACAGGATGTTGTTGTAAGTCAAGCATACAATGTCCAATCTGCCTCAAACTTCACATGTTTGATAAGTGCCCTGGCCTGAAGGCATCTACATGCCAAAATTTTGCTATAGTCGTAGCGCCATCAGCTGGTAGCAGGAAGTGTGGAAAATACAAATGACTGACGTAGTCCTCCTATTTTTATATACTTAAATGCATATTGTGCTCTGTTTTCCTAAAGCCATGTGGCGGTGGTTTGGGTGCGAGTGCCCTTTCATCGTTGCTTGCAGCTTTAATCAGATTAATTCTTCAGTTCAGTCAGATCTTCATCCTTTTTAAGTCCATTCCTGTTAAATGACCCAGGCAATGCAGTGTTATTTGTGCCAAAAAAAAAAAAAAAAAAAAAATTCTCGATTTGATTGTCACAAATTCGATTCCATTTTCGATGTAATCCATTTAAGCTATATAATGTACAACAAAAACATTTTCTGCTAATGTTGTAATTTATAAAAAATAAAAAAACGGTGCATAGTTAATTCGTTTCTAGAATCGGGCTACGCTAGTCGCGCTCTATTTTTGATTCACTAAACAGAACCGACTCATAAGAGTCACAAGTATCTCATCACATTCAATACTCAATTCACATTTCGCCCCATCTGCAGGAAGTCTGCTGAAATCGTTCATAGGATTTTTAGAATTGATATATGCATATTTTAAATGAAAATTTAATTTATACTTTTGACCAGGCCTATCAGAATTGACAATACTAGTAATATTCTATATTCATTTGCTTTTCATACTTGTTCATCGTACTGCAATTGTGTTTGTTTCCTCATTCTGCTTACCCCAGCTGACCAATCTTGTGAAAAAGGTAGGTGATTTTGCAAAATGTCATTAAATTAAATATTAAAAGGTAACACTTTATTTTACAGTGTCCTTTTACACACTTATAAGACAGTACACACTTTGGTTACAGTAAATTAAAAATAAAAACAAGCCATAAACCTAAGTTTTGAATTAGTTCATATTATGTATTACTTATTTGTGTAATTAATTACACTGTAACCACGACACCTTAAAATAAAGTGTAACCTAATGAAATTGCAATATTTATAAATTCTTCTCAAATTCATTCTTAAATTCATTCATTCTGTAAAATGGTATGACAGGTATTTTTAACTTATAATCATGGCTAGTCCATGAAAAGAACTACAAGATTCAACATCTGAATACACAGATGCTGAAATCCCTACGCTCAGTGCTTGCTGCTTCATTTTGCTGTTGTGGTTCTCTTGGGCTCTCCAATAACTCTGACCTCTGAGTTTCTGACCTACAAAATGTCCTTGTAAAGTGTATATGTATCCCCATATATCCCCACTGATTCTCCTCTCCTCCCTGTACCCTTTCATCTCTTGTGTTCTCCTGACCCACCCACCCACCCTCCAGAGGACTGTGACAGTGAGGGCAGTGTCAGTGGACAGCACGTAGGTGAGAGATGCACCTTACACACTGAATGCACTCCACATGGCTTTGGCTCTGGATGATGCTTTGTTGTGTGGTGTTAATCGCTTTAAATACCATCTGGTTTCATTGTGAGTTCTTCGGGACACTTCACCACAGCGCTCAAGCGCTTGGCACATCCTAAGACCCCAGCCATTGGTCACATCTTGACAGCCCACTGCTCCGCTGCTGGCTTTGGACAACTCCCTCTTTGAGTTTTAGTCTCAATGGTTTTTAGTGTGTGCTTTTTGCTAAGAGGAAGATTTGGTGCTTACTGCTTAAAGGGAAAGTTTACCCAAAAATGAAAATTCTGTCATCTTCAAGCTATTCAGTTGAGCCTGTATGCCTTTCTTACTTCTGTGGAACACAAAAAGGAGAAACATTGAAGAATATGCTTGCCCCCCACCCCATCTGTGAGGAACACACATACATTTTTGCCATTATTCACATATATAATATAAATATACAGTGATTATTATAATCTTCCCCATTGCTGTAGATCTCATGTTTCATTTGCACTTTCACATACTCAAATTTCAATGATTTGTCATGTCACTTTGACATAAAACCTTACACATTGTGTCTTCAGTCCCTATTCATTTTTCTTTTTATGGAAAAAAGTGGCCAGGACGTTCTTCAGCATTTCTGTTTTATTGTTCCATTTTCCGCCACAAAGAAAAAAATAAAAAAGAATAATTATGACAAAAATGTATGATTTTTCTTATTTGTCGGAAATGGGCTTCCATGGGATAGGAACTCATGCAGTTTGAAACATTTATTTTTGGATGAACTATTCCTTTAAGTATAAAGCACAGGTGCACTGCTATATCCAGGGAACTATTGCTTTCGGCTAATGGCTCACGCAGGCTTTGGCATGGCTGATAGCTTGTGATAGTCTCTATAGAATTATGCTGGATGTGTGATGGTCTAACATTAGTTGTAGTTTCTCCAAAGTGTAAGGCGGTGGCACCGTCCTGTGGCCAGGCCTTTTCCTGGGAGTTTTACTCAGGTACCACGTTTCTTTCATACTTGTTAGGTAAATAGATGCATTGCTGCTTTAACTTATTCACTACATATTACATTGTACAAAGCAGATGAACAGCGTGCTGCTATTTGCTCCTGAGATGCAGCTGTTACATAAAATCAGCAGCAGTGTGAGCGACGTGATCTTTTTAGTCTGGGGATGCACCTCTTTCCACCCTTGTCTTTTTGTCTGAACTTCTATCATGTAATTCTGTAATGTCTATTTCTGATCTGCGTTGTTTTAGATGTTCTTTTCCTATGTTGATCTATTGAAAAATCTGTCTGCTCTCACAGCTGGTCTAAGGAGAAGCTTCAGGCTAAGCCGCAAGGATCATCAGGGTTCGACCAAAGAGACTAATCCAGCGGAGTCTGCAGAGAATGAGTTCCTCATATATGAAGAGGTGACCCTACATCAGATGAGACCTCAAGATAAACCAAGACTTGTGGTGCTGATAGGTAAGATTCAAGGGATTTCAAAGCCATCTAAATGAGCCAAACTTTGTTTGCCTTCAGAATGTCATTGTCTTCGTTTTTTTCTCTTCAGGATCTCTTGGTGCTCGGATCAATGAGCTGAAGCAGAAGGTGATTGCTGAGAATCCTCATCGGTATGGTGTCGCTGTGCCACGTGAGTTTACTCTTTCCATTTAGTTCTACATTAGAGACTGGAGGCCCTGGTTGATACATTATACAGCTGAATCAAAATTGAACTTGTTCTTGCTTCAGTTTAATGGCCTGAAGTTGAAGAGGTTCTATAATCTCAATGTCATGTACTGCAAAATCAAAAATGAAATGATTGTATACTTTGTATAATCATTTTCTAACAGACACAACAAGACCCAGGAAGATCCATGAGAAGGAGGGTGTAGAATACCACTTCATCTCCAAGCAGGGCTTTGAGGCTGACATACAATCTAATAAGTATGAAATAGTTTTAATATGTTGAATGGATGCACTTTTGGTCAATATTGTAACACATCTATGTGGTATTTTGTTAAGGCCATAGTTCACCCAAAAACTTAAGTACTTTGGCTATCACCTATCATAACTGGATGGACATTTTCTTATGTGTTCTGAGGAAGAAAAAAAGTCATACAGGTTTGAAATGACGTGAGGGTGAGTAAATGATAAGAGAATTTTCATTTTTGGGTGAACTATCCCTTTGATAGTGTTATAAAATTTCATTTTACTGACGTTTTAATTGATGAAAAACACTTGTGTATGTCCAGGTTTATTGAACATGGTGAATATAAGAATAACCAATATGGGACGAGTCTGGAGTCAATCCGGAGTGTCCTGGCAAGAAATAAAGTGTGTCTGGTAGATGTTCAACCTGAGGTAAATATAGCATTCTCTTATTGTTACTATTGTCAGTTTATTGTGTTTCTCTGTATTTCTGATTCTCAGCTCTTGTGATAATTTAATCTGATTTAAGGGGCTTAGAAATCCAGTTGCCTATGTTGGGCTCTAACCACCTGGAATGGTTATCACCATCTTACCACTTCCAAAGTGTCCGCTAGATTCTTTAGTACTTCCCTTCTTTAGCTGTGCAACATTAAGACACCACTCCCAAGTTACTCTTTGAAGTAATACAGTTTATTAGCGGCCAGTCAGGAGTCAGACACAGCAACTCTACAACCAGAAAAATACACACACATTTATACCTTGCAGGTTATGTTCCAAAATAACCTAGTTACACACAGTTTGCACAAGCTGAACAGTTTCTTCAATTTGATTGGTTATTCTCATCTGGGCTGAAAGTGGCAGCTACCAGTTTCCTGGTGTCAAACACTAATAGACTACTTAATCATGTGATATGCATACAGATAGTGCAAGTCCCCTGCAGTCAATAACTGTATCCATTAAAACTCATCTTCTATAATCAAAATGACACATTTAAATGTATTTCTTGTGAAAATAATTTCTTCATGCCTTAAAATAGCATGAAGAATTTTTAAAAAATATGACCCACGTGAATGCATAAATCCACACATAAATTGCACCAAACTTGAAAGCCAGTGATCGTGCATTTGTATTGTATTAAAAAAGAATAGCTTTTAATATTTTGAAAAATGACTCCCTGTTCCATAGGGGTAGATTATTGTATAATATTCAGATTTGTAAGTCACTTTGGATAAAAGTGTTTGCTAATACAAATACCTGATTCCAAAAAAAGTTGTGACTGTACAAATTGTGAATAAAAACAGAATGCAATGATGTGGAAGTTTCAAATTTCAATATTTTATTCAAAATACAACATAGATGACAAACTGATGTTTAAACTGTGAAAATTTATAATTTTAAGGGAAAAATAAGTTGATTTAAAATTTCATAGCATCAACACATCTCAAAAAAGTTGGGCAAGGCCATGTTTACCATTGTGTGGCATCCCCTCTTCTTTTTATAACAGTCTGCAAACGTCTGGGGACTGAGGAGACAAGTTGCTCAAGTTTAGGAATAGGAATGTTGTCCCATTCTTGTCTAATACAGGCTTCTAGTTGCTCAACTGTCTTAGGTCTTCTTTGTCGCATCTTCCTATGATGTGCCAAATGTTTTCTATGGGTGAAAGATCTGGACTACAGGCTGGCCATTTCAGTACCCTGATCCTTCTTCTACGCACCCATGATGTTGTAATTGATGCAGTATGTGGTCTAGCATTGTCATGTTGGAAAATGCAAGGTCTTCCCTGAAAGAGATGACGTCTGGATGGGAGCATATGTTGTTCTAGAACGTGGATATACCTTTCAGCATTGATGGTGCCTTTCCAGATGTGTAAGCTGCCCATGCCACACGCACTCATGCAACCCCATACCATCAGAGATGCAGGCTTCTGAACTGAGCGCTGATAACAACTTGGGTTGTCCTTGTCCTCTTTAGTCCGGATGACATGGCGTCCCAGTTTTCCAAAAAGAACTTCAAATTTTGATTCGTCTGACCACAGAACAGTTTTCCACTTTGCCACAGTCAATTTTAAATGAGCCTTGGCCCAGAGAAAATGCCTGCGCTTCTGGATCATGTTTAGATATGGCTTCTATTTTGACCTATAGAGTTTTAGCCGGCAACGGCGAATGGCACGGTGGATTGTGTTCATCGACAATGTTTTCTGGAAGTATTCCTGAGCCCATGTTGTGATTTCCATTACAGTAGCATTCCTGTATGTGATGCAGTGCCGTCTAAGGGCCCGAAGATCACGGCATCCAGTATGGTTTTCTGGCCTTGACCCTTACGCACAGAGATTGTTCCAGATTCTCTGAATCTTTGGATGATATTATGCATTATGATATATGTAGATGATGATAACTTCAAACTCTTTGCAATTTTTCTCTGAGAAACTCCTTTCTGATATTGCTCCACTATTTTTGGCCGCAGCATTGGGGGAATTGGTGATCCTCTGCCCATCTTGACTTCTGAGAGACACTGCCACTCTGAGAGGCTCTTTTTATACCCAATCATGTTGCCAATTGACCTAATAAGTTGCAAATTGGTCCTCCAGCTGTTCCTATATGTACATTTAACTTTTCCGGCCTCTTATTGCTACCTGTCCCAACTTTTTTGGAATGTGTAGCTCTCATGAAATCCAAAATGAGCCAATATTTGGCATGACATTTCAAAATGTCTCACTTTCAACATTTGATATGTTATCTATATTCTATTGTGTATAAAATAAATAAAACTTAATCTGGATTTGAATCTACAACTTCAGTTATCTGGAATCTACAACTTCTACTCTGGTCTTAATTTTTGCTGAGCACATAATATGAAATCCATGCTAAGATTTATATTTCTTTTTACTGTAATACTCAGGCCCTGAAAATCCTTCGTACGGCAGAGTTTAAGCCCTATGTGATCTTTGTAAAGCCACGCATCCCTGAGATTCGTCGACAGCGTAGCTCTCCTACATCACCAGGAAGGGGTGACAATGGACACATCACGGTGAGACATATTAGAGATTTATATTACCCTACTTCCCAAATGGTGCTGGTAAATCTCAGGCATTCAGCTCTTATACTGTACACAGTTTACAAAAACTCTTTTCTATATCTCTTTCTCTCTCATTGTGAGAAGGATGAAGACCTGCAGGACATGAGGCAGTCAGCCGAGCAGATGGACCAGCAATATGGCCATCTAGTGGACAGGGTCCTAGTAAAGGAGGACTCTGCCAGCGCCTGTGTAGAGCTGAGGAATATTCTGGAACGACTCGAGAGGGAGCCGCAGTGGGTGCCTGTCAGCTGGGTCCGATCTTGATCCTCCCTCCCTCCCTCCTTAAATTCAAACAGTCACATATGGTGTGTTGAAAACATAGACCTCTCTGCCTCTTTCTGAGTCTGCTGTTTGCCAGTTTCCGTTTCATCCTGTTGACTTAAGTAATACAAAGCAAAATAAAAGTGCTGAATTGTCTGAATTGTTGAACGTGAGGTCTGTTGTTCTGCGCTAGTAAGATTTCTGTTCACAAGATTTTGCATGGAAGTACTGTAGCATTGACAAGATATGTATCACTGTTAGCTGAAAGAATTCATTTTCTGTGGAACAATAATGGTTGTCCTTATTTCTGTCGAGTGAGCTGCACAAATAAACATCAAATGAGGACAGGACCGCTTGAATGAGAGGACAACGCTGACTCAGGTTTACTCACTGTGTCAAAGCTGGTTTCTGCCAGGCAAACCATCTAGTGTGAAAGTCTCTTGTTTTCTTTATCTTATGCTGACTGTGTATATTTAGTCAAATGTAAATGGGAATGATGTAAAATAGCATACTGTATATTTGCAAAAGTGTTTATACCTGTGTAAAATAAAATTTCGTATTTGGTCACAGCCTGTCATAATTTGGTTATAATTGTCAATGTTTTTGTATAAAACTGATGACTATCTATGATGATATCTGTGTAGTTCATTAGGCATATGTCACATTAAAGTCATGAGAGCATGTCAATGTCTTTAGGGCCATACAGTACTATTCATAATGTTATAAATGTGTACCATTTTAGAATATATGGAGTATTTTTGAATGTGAATTGTTATAATAAAAATAAAAGACTGCATCTCTTTTTTTACTTATCTTTTATTAGAGAGAACATAAAAAACATTATTCAATTGTATATATATTAAGTTGTAAATATATAACATAAGAACACACACACTCACACATGTGTGTATCAGGAAAGACTGGTCCTGATATATATATATATATATATATATATATATATATATATATATATATATATATATATATATATATATATATATATATATATATATATATATATATATATATATATATATACTATATATATAGTTCAGTGACTTGCTAATACAGCCATCCAGCAGCAGATGGTAGTAACAGGCTTTAGGGGACTTGTTAGTTCTATATTTAAACCTCTCAAAACAAGACAGGCATAATAATGAGACAAAATGGAACATTTTAAATTGATGAAAATTTTACATTTTCAAAGACTCTTCTATCTGTCCTATCTTCTGTCTATTAATAAGTGGGATTGTTCTAACTGAATTAACAAGATCATATGAAACCAACATTTATAAGCACTTAAAACACCATTTAGAATTAATTTATATGTTGGGCTCATGGGAGTCTACTGGACTGTAACATATTCTGATTTGATTCCTCTAAATATATGATATTCTGATATTCCTGCAATTCCTCTATAAATATTGGTCACACTATTTAAAACTGCCCACACTCCAGCAGGTCAAACACAGGTCACTGAGGAAGTGAGTGACACATAAAAAAAACTTACCTCAGGTCACTGAGGAAGTGAGTGACACATAAAAATCCTTATACCTTATACACACAATCACGTACCATGCTCATATTTGTGCATAGTCCAATTCATGCAAGTATAGTCATTTTTAAGAAAAAGGGGGAAAAAAATGACAGACAAACGAATAACAGGCACTGACTTGTTTTGGACTCTCTTTACCTTAATACATGTTTGCATGACTGCTGATATCAAGCACACACCCTGCATTGTTCAACCTACCGCAGGAAATCATCTATAACTACAACATTGTTTTCTCACAGTGAATACAATAAGCCTGAAAGTCAATCCGATACTCAGACTGTTAAATAAAGCCCCAAACATTGTAAATATAGTCCTGCTTATGTGAAATTGCATACTTTTCAATGATCTGTAATTGTGTTAACAAACTGAAGGATGCAAAACACCTGGAAAACCAAGCACTCTCCTCGATACCAAAAAAGAGGTAAATGAATTCTCACTGACCATCACCTTTGACCATCATCATTAACACTGTAAACAGAATGTGATTTGATTAGTGAATTTCAGCATTCTGCTGATGGCCAGCTGCAGCTAAAATGATTGTGAAGGCTGTCCTGTGCTTCCTGTTTTGCAAGTGTTCTTAATGGACCAATAGTTGCTTGAAGTTTCCACAGTTGAGATAGAGACTAAAGTGTTAGCAAAACTTTCTCAGACATATCAAAAGGAATAAAGGACCTACTTAAAAGGTAAAAATATAATATTTTGTCCACACTTTTTTTTTAAACTCATATTTAAAGTATTTTCATCTTGTGAAAACGTATTGTAATATATTTGTTGCTTATGTAGACTGATTCATTGGACAATTTTGAAGAAGAAAAAACAACAACCTTTATATACTTATGAGTATGCTTTATTAGTCTTTGTCTGACTCGTGACCTTATCCAAAGCATATACAATTAACTATAATAAATTATTAACCAAGCATAAATCATGCAAAACAATAATATATTTGACAAAAAAGGCTTGCTCATTCATGTGCGGCATATGTTGAAGTACTGTGCTCTGTATTTTGTTCATTCTTTTCATAAATAAGTCATCTTGTGATAATCATAAATTATACACTTTGTAAAATGTTGCGATATAGACCTTGCTAATGTAGGTCACATTACTCAATAGGCTGCTTTCATTGCAACATACAGTATATTGACCATCCATTGTAACAGCAATAGAGCATGACGGCTTCATAAATGTTTAACACCCACAAGTGACAGATTGTCACTGGTATGAATGCTCTGTGAGGCTGTGACATAATCTTTAACATCAATGCCTTGATATTGCACTTATGGACAGGGTTCCCACTCATTTTGACCAATGATTTTCCATGGTTTGCAGACGTTCATGATTTACGGGGTAGTGAAAATTATTTCAAAGTGATGGCACTCGCAAAGTCAATTTCTAACACAATTAGAAAATTCTGATTTTTCCCATGTCCCTGATATATTTCCTTTTATGAAGATGTCTTGTGAAGCTGTCTAATTTAAATCTGTTCGCTTCTACCTAGCTGCATGTAGATTATAGTACAGTGTAAACCTAATCAAAAGCTGAGGGAAGGTAAATGACACAGGCCAGATTCAAGCCTGCATCTCCATGAGCCATTGTAATGTTATGTACCTTGTATTCCAAGTGAGCAAGCTTAGACTTGCAAAAATGCGACAAATAACCTAATTATTTCTGAATGTGTGAAGACCGTAGAACGTCAAACTATCTTTATAATAGTCATAATCCTAGAGATCGCCTATGCATAATAATATAGAAAAGGAAATGAAGAAAGGAAATCTCTGAAACACAGATCGCGCGTCATCATGCTATCTAAATTTGGGTGACGCTTTTCTCCAGCCTCTCTCGCAGCTGGGCTGATCTGCCTTGCACGCGCGCCATGGCTGATTTTTTCCTGCGCGCTGATTGCTGGAGCACTTCGCTCTCGTGCTCTCCTATTGGCTCTCAGGATGAGTTACCGTGAACCAATGCGCGCAAGAGGCTTGATGTACCGGCTGAACGCTCGCTTGACTTTTGCAGTATAGCTGGACCGCGAAGGGGGCGTGCCACAGCAAACGACTGTTCTTCTGAGGGTTTTTAGTTATGGTGGTCGTCACGTCTTTAAATGAAGTTTAAAAGCACGTAGGAAAAAAAACTGTACTTGTTCAAACTATAGCAGAACAAACGGTCTTGTCGTTTGGGAAACAAACCACGGGTTTCAATGAATTGCACCAGGTAAGAATACAAAGTGCGTCATATTGCAGCAAGGGGGGTTTATCACTGCTCACTGAGTGCTGGGAAAATGTGAAGATTACCTCTGAATACCACTAATGATTAAGGTTCAATGTAAAATTACATTTTTACTTGATTAAATTGGACATTGGAAATGTCAAGCTGTTTTAACATACATGTTTTGAAACATCTTACTAGTATCTGTTTATGTTGCTAGTAATGTCACTTGACTAAGTGTCTGAACATTTTTAACATGTATTATTATGTAGGCTATTCGTTCCAAAAGTGACTAAAAGCCTGCTACTAATCAATTTGTTACTAGTACTTCATATTTAATTCACTACTAGTTACTACCCTATAGTCAGAAAGTAACAAATCTATTATTATTATTTTTTTACTAATTTTACCAGTGAATTCTATGGAGGTCTTGTACGGATATCACTTCTATTCACGTTTGTCTAGATTATTGTATCTGTTCCAGTTGTACTAGTATTTGTTCATCTGTTCAAGTAGGGGTAACATTAGTTATTCTACTTTCTAGTCTCTGTTATAGCTTTACTAGTACTTGTTAGACACTAGTACCTGTTTATGAGACACCATCTATCCCAGATGTCACCAGTAACATATGTTATTTATTTTTATTTTTAAGTAATGACTAGTCAGATTGCTTACGCTATAGGTAAAAATTGATTGAAACAATTGAAATACACTAGTATCTAACAAGGTAGGCCTACTAGTGACTTTGAATTTTATAGTTTTGAAAATGTTATACTTTGCTGCTTTTGGATTTATCCAAGTCTTAATTATACATCTGATATTTTGTAATATATTAAATATATTAAAATAATTAAAATGAAATAGTTTTTCTTCATAAAAATGGATAATTATAATTTGAAAAGCTTAAATCAGCAGTGATGGCTCTAAAATGTTTATTATTTTTATTTTTAATAACTCAAACTAGCTGCAACAATAGTGGTTTTGTTAATTCAATCTCTAAATCAAATCTTTAACTATGTGACTGTCACATCTCCTGGTTAATTGGTCACTGTAATGTTTTTCACTATTGTCTTCATGTCAGGGTTCTGCAGATACTGAACCCCAGGCCAATGCCAAGTCCAATTATGCCTGTGGATGTGGCAATGAGAATCTGTCTGGCACACTCACCGCCTCTTCGCAGTTTCCTCAGTTCATATAAGGACTGCAAGTCCAGGAACCTAGTCAACCAGTACAAACCTCTTCGATCCTGCATCAGCTCCAAGACCGACGTGGACACTGCCAACCTAGGATGGAAGAGTCCCGAGACCAAAGCTAAAAAGAAAGTGGTTTTTGCTGACTCCAAAGGCATGTGTCTGACAGCAGTCCATGTGTTTAAGGAATTCGAGGAAGACTCCATGTTAGACCTGCAGTTTGAATTATCAGACCTGGAGGATGCCATTGTGGGCCTAAAGGCAGAGGAGAAGGAGAAGAATTTGATTTTGGACTTTCCTCAGCCTGCCGCAGACTATTTGGACTTCCGAAACAGTCTAAAGAAGAACCTGGTATGCTTGGAAAACTGTATAATTCAAGAGATGTCTCTCACTGGCACGGTCAAAGTGATCAATGTAAGCTTCGAGAAGGTCGTCCATGTGCGAATAACATTTGATTCATGGAAAAGCTATTCTGACATTCCTTGTACGTACATGAATAATGTTTATGGATGCGAAGATGTTGACACCTTCTCATTTTCCATCGACCTTCCAAGTTCTGTGGCCCCACATGAGCAGGTGGAGTTCTGCATATCCTACAAAACGCATGATACGACATACTGGGACAATAACGATGGGAAAAATTACAAGCTGGTACATACAGAGAACGACCCCAGCCAAGCCAATGCCACCCAAACGACGAAAACAGATTTTAAGAATCAAGGCAAACGGTCAGAGATGGAGTTTGATCAGTTCGGGAGCCCGAGAACATCTAGTGGATTCTTTCCCGAGTGGCAGAGCTGGGGTCATATTGAGAACAACACCCCTTACTGGTGACAGTCAAGACCCTATGACGAATTTGAAGTAAATCTTGTAACAAGGGCAAATGCAAATGGAGCGCTTGGTTCGTTTCAGAATTGACTTCTGAAAAGTCTGAAGAGTAGACATTAGCAATGACGCCCTCAAAGGAAAACTCTATTTGGCCATGTTTGTCCAAATGAATTCATGTTTTTGAGATACATGTTTAGCTTAAGACGAGATGTTTGGGCTCTGAAATTATGCAAATTTGAGACTAACCATGTTAACCATATGGGAGTTACACAAAATGAAAAATGTTGGTTTATGTTATTTTTCTAATTTTGTAGCACACTATGTACGCAATTTTGTAGATCTGACGAGGTAAACCAATAATTTTCATAATATAGATGCCTTCCTTTGTGTTCTGTGATTAACTGTAATACAATGGCATCATTTCGGATATCTTTCCAAATGTCTTTGTGTAAAGTGAACAACTAGCACTTACTACTACTATAGATTCTTCAATACACGATTTTGTTACCTTGAAGGGTAATAATTTTGTTGTTACCCATCTGAATTCACTGAATTTTGGAAATCCTGCTTCAGAAATGTAACTGTCATCCTTAAAATTATGGAAGTTCTGTCATTTACTCAACTTCATTTCATTCCAAACCTGTATGCATTTCTTTCTTCTATCACAAAAGATAAAATATAATAATGATACATAAAAGAAAGTAAATGGGGTCGAATATTGTTTTGGACCCCACTGACTTTCTTTGTCATTGTATGGACAAAAATGCAAGGTTTAAACGGCGTAAGTGTGAGTAAATGACAGAATATTCAATTTTGGGTGAACCTATCCCTTGAAGAGCAGCACTGCATAAAACATAATTCTCATATTATGGAAGTGGAATAATCTGGTACAACATGAGATTGCTTCATATTGAAGTTTGTGTATCTCATTTGATAGTACCAGTTTATTGGTCACTTTCTAGTGAATGCACTAAGCATGACGCATTATAAAGGAATCCATGAGAGATGATGATGTCCATTAAGTGCTAAATCCCTGCTATTGCACTTCTGATTTCTTAAAGCTGCACTCTTAATGTATTTTACACTTCTTTCCTACAACATTTTTGCTGCTATGGTTTTTGTGCGTGCCTGTGTGTGCTGCATTGTGATTTATGACCCATGGTGTGTGGAAACCCTCCAGTGTTATTTGGAGGATAGAAGATGAGGGACTTTGGATGTAACTTTAAGGAGGTCGTAGTATGTGAGGAAGTGGCTAAGGAGAACAATGAAATTTAAAAGAGATTGTTGCCTTTTTTATGATTGTTTTCCCCCCTTCTGCTGAAATAGAAAAACAGGTTGAGGTTGATGCCTTGAACAAATGTGATCGTGGACTGTGATGAACCGTGAGCTGCTGTAATTGCGGAGAGGGATCATGTAGGTTGAATGTAAAAAGGGGCCTACACAAGCCACAGTGTATGCCTACATATTTTTCTACTGCAAAGAAAGATGTTTGTTTGGAAGAATGTTGTACTACACTCTGTGTTCCTGTTAGAAATAAAACCTAATGTTTCTATGATGAGTGAACTTCTGCTTTATTGTAAATATGTTGTTTTTTCCCACTGCTTCAGATTAATATCACTGTGAAATATAAGATGACTCAGAATATACTAATATTAACTTCCAGGCCTCTGTTATAATTAATGCAAATGCTATGCTTTGGTTTGCATCTGCATGTTTTGACCTTTTAGGGTCTACCAGTGCTGAATGAGAGGAATAAATAGATGTTGTGCCTCAAAGAAGGTGTCTAGTGAGCAGACAGCACAAATTTGTTTAAATGAATAGCACATTTCCAGTAACATACTGAGTGCTAAGATTGCTGACAAACATTTGCTTCCATAGCTAGGGGAAGCTGGAAATAAACCATTGTTTACTCTTGATATACACAGACATTTACCAAATGTTGTATAACTTGATGTGTGATGTGTAATTGTTTTGTGGGAAAATGTCAGTGCAGCATGTATGCTGTTTAGCCAAATGTTTAGTTTTGATTTTGGTGTTCAGTAATTTATATTCTTGTTTTATTTGATTTTCTTACTAAGTTATTTAAGCCTCATCCTGCACATTAAAAATTATATACCTAGTGGAAATATACAAAGCAGTTAAAAAGTCTGAGACCACATTTTAAATCTGGGATTTAAATCAAATAATCAGATTGTGTAGCACTATTTGCTCACTTTCAAATAAGTACATTTGTGACATTAATCATGTGACTATGATACAGATAGTCCGAAGACAAAAGTCATGTTGGAGAACACAATGATCAGGTTTTACTCAAACTTGTGGGGTTTATGCAGCTCCATTACATTTAAGGTTGAACCCTGCTGAAATAAATCCTGGTCTCCAGCAATGGTATGTCTTACATGCTTGTACCAGCATGAGATGCTGGTTACTGGTGTGCTGGTCACCAGCATGGGGAGTGAGAGTGCTGGTCAACCAGCAACATCAGCTCAGTTTTGCTTGAAAACATGCTGGTCCACCAGCTAGAACAACACTATACAAGCTTCATGCTGGTTTATGCTGGATTTTTCAGCAGGGAAGACTTTGTTAACTTTCCTTAGCTTTCACTCAAATTGCAAAACAGATACAATAATGATTTTTTTTCTTTCTTTTTTTTTCTCATAATGCAAAATCTGTTGCAATTGCATATTTTCCCACATGAATCTGATCCTCATCAAGCCAATAAGCAAAATCTGTGGTGTTGGGGTGTTATAGTCATAGTCATAGTATTAAAAAAGGAAAATAAATAAATAAATAATACAAAAAGTATTTGAAGAGTCAGTAACTCAAAATGATGTGAAGTCACAATCCTAGAGGGCTTGGGATTCTAAAACTGGTTTGAACCAAATTGCAAACGAGCAGCAAAGCATTATTCCACAATCATGGCATTGTGTTCAGAGAAGGTGATGCAGTAATTCAAATCGTGTGTTACAAAAATAAGAATACTGTGGGGAGGCAGTCTATGTAGAAAAGAGCCCTTTCAGTAAAGAGCTGGCACTGTGCTGCATTACAGGCTTCTTCCATTAGAAGCATCACAGCAAACCAGACTTTAGCCATTAAACCAGAGCAGCTGAATCTCCTGATCCAGATTAATTAAACTTCTGTCACAAGATGGAACAATAATAGTTACTTTATAATGTACATAAATACGTGGTATGGAATATTAACATTATTACAGGGAATTGTGGTGTAGAGGTTAAAGCTTAGGGCTAATAGCCAGAAGGTTGCTGGTTTGATTAACATAAGGATTGACCTATGAGTTGTTGCCATGTGCCCTTATGACAATCACTTTACACTAGGCTGATCAAGGAGGATAATCCTCATAATAAGTTTGCTGTAAGATTATCCTTATAATAAGCCATAATAAGCTTTGGATAAAAGCAACTGCTTTACTGTAGGGATCACAATTGCATGAAGTCACAAATTGTTTCTTCAACACAGAGTCCTAATCCAACATTCACTGCAGCCTTCATATTGCAATATGCAATGACTTTTACATGAACAGCACTATTCAGATGATTGATGGTGCTTTAAGCTAATGATATGGGTTGATTATAGAAGGACATCCACTAGTCATGTCATTCTCATTATTTTCCTATCGTTCTAACATGTTGCTACCCTAATATAGTCTCATGGGTATTTACCTAACAATGTTGCAAAAGACTTCAGATCAGTTTGTTGATTTAACATTTAAACACCACCATTAGCACCTATATGTAGCTACGCTTCTTTATTAACATACATATTTGGTCTATACTGTATGTAGAATAATGAATTTAAATAATGTATGCTAAGGCATATTAGCATGTGCTAATGCAGTGCATCTGAAGTATTCACAGCGCTTCACTTTTTCCACATTTTGTTATTTTACAGCCTTATTCCAAAATGGATTAAATTAATTATTTTCCTCAAAATTCCACAAACAATACCTCATAATGACAATGTGAAAGAAGTTTGTTTGACATCTTTGCACATTTATTAAAAATAAAAAAAATGAAAAAAATCACATGTGCATAAGTATTCACAGCCTTTGCTCAATACTTTGTTGAAACACCTTTGCACCAGCCTCAAGTCTTTTTGAGTATGATGCTACAAGCTTGGCACACCTATTTTTGGGCAGTTTCACTCATTCTTCTTTGCAGGACCTCTCAAGCTCCATCAGGTTGGAAGGGGCACAGCCATTTTCAGATCTCTCCAGAGATGTTCAATTGGGTTCAAGTCTGGTCTCTTGCTGGGCCACTCAAGGACATTCACAGAGTTGATATAGCCACTACTATGTTATCTTGGCTGTGTTTAGGGTCATTGTCCTGTTGGAAGATGAACCTCCACCCCAGTCTGATGTCCAGAGTGCTCTGGACTAGGTTTTCATCAAGGATATCTCCGTACATTGCTGCATTCATCTTTCCCTCGCTCCCGACTAGTTTCTCAGTTCCTGCCGCTGAAAAACATCCCCACAGCATGATGCTGCCACCACCATGCTTCACTGTAGGGATGGTATTTGCCAGGTGATGAGCGGTGCCTGGTTTCCTCCAGACATGACACTTTCCATTCAGGCCAAAGAGTTCAATATTTGTTTCATCAGACCAGAGAATTTTGTTTCTTATGGTCTGAGAGTCCTTCAGATGCCTTTTGGCAAACTCCAGATGGGCTGTCATGTACTTTTTACTGAGGAGTGGCTTCCGTCTGGCTGTCACCTCTGTCAGAATGACCATCGGATTGTTGGTCACCTCCCTGACTAAGGCCCTTCTACCTCGAAGAGTCCTGGTGGTTCCAAACTTCTTCCATTTACAGATGATGGAGGCCACTGTGCTCAGAAATTTTTCTGTACCCATCCCCAGATCTGTGCCTCAATACATGTCTCGGAGGTCTACAGACAATTCCTTGGACTTCATGGCTTGGTTTGTGCTCTGTTAACTGTGGGACCTTATATAGACAGGTGTGTGCCTTTCCAAATCATGTCCAGTCAATTGAATTTACCACAGGTGGACTCCAATCAAGTTGTGGAAATATCTCAAGGATGATCAGTGGAAACAGGATGTACCTGAGCTCAATATTGAGTGTCATGGCAAAGGCTGTGAATACTTATGTACATGTGATTATTTATTATTTTATTTTTAATAAATTTGCAAAAATTTCAAACAAACTTCTTTTACGTTGTCATTATGGGGTGTTGTTTGTAGAATTTTGAGGAAAATAATTAATTAAATCAATTTTTGAATAAGGCTGTAACATAACAAAATGTGGAAAAAGTGAAGCGCTGTGAATACTTTCCGGATGCACTGTAGGTGCCTGAAATTCAACCAACTAAATGTCAACCTTTCTCACAGTCTCTCCTATCTGTAACAGCTCTTAAAACTTAACGTAGAGAGTTTTCGGAAGTATGCCTGTTCAGAACCGACAGCATTGTGGCTCTCTGATTAAACACGACACACTGGCAAACAAGTGGCTGATTAAAATTCCAGCTTTCATTATGCTGTTGTCTAACACAAATAATTTCAAGTAAACAAGTCTATTTCTTCACTGAGAGAATGCATAAGATGATAAAGCCAGGTCAATAGCAATACACAATGTGTGGCTGTTTGGCTACTTTTGGTTTGTTCATTACGAAGCCCCTAAAGAGACACTGTGATGGAAAAAATATGGGAGAAGAAAAATTATAAATTTATTTAAATGTTTTTTTCACTCACAAAAGCTTTGTGCTCCACTCAGAACGTTTGTGAACAAAAATTGTTCAATGCTTTTAAGAGCGAATGTAAAATGTAGGAGGAAAGCAGCATTTTTGCAAGAGAATGCAAAAGTTATGTGAGCAAATGCAGAGTTTCTTGGAAACGTAGAGCAAAAGTATTGAAAGTGAATGCAAAAGCATTGAAACATACATTTTTTTTCCACATTTAGGGGCTTCGTGTTTCCAGAGACTGTTTTAAAGAAAGAGTTGGAGGAATTTCCAACCCTGGTGTGTGCGTGACATGATGGCAGATGCGCGGGCCTCTTTTTTGAGTCCAAGCAGAGGCCCCTTCGTTGCGAGGCCCCATGGAACATAGAAAAGGCTGCCATTGTGTGGTTCATAACAGTCACTACTAAAACCCATTAATGAGAGGAAATGGCAGGCTGCATTTAGCACAAAAAGGGCACATAAAGCACAGTAATTGGTTGAATCTTGAGCGTTTCCTAATCAGTGATGAATATTCTTATATTCAGTGTTCCATTGAACATATCATCAACACTGGGTAGCATATGAACTTTTGAAGAACTCCAGAATTTTTCACTCCCCTGTATGACTTCAAGGGTCAAGCTCAGGCTTAAAGTAACACGCCGACTTTTTGGGACTTTGGCTTATTCACTGTATCCCCCAGAGTTAGACAAGTCCATACATACCATTTTCATCTCCGTGCATCCATTAACTCTGTCTGACACACCCACTGCTAGCCTAGCTTAGCACAAAGACTGGAAGTACTAATACTAACATTACAGAGGATACATGGAGCACAGAAACAACTGCAATATAGTAGTGACCACCCTATTCATGTAATAGTGTCACTAACATTACATTAGCTCTAGCAAATTACACTTTTACAGTAGGCTAGTCATCTAAAAACATAACGGAACACTTACCGCAGCCGCAGGTGATCCGCTTTGTCCTGTCTGTACTACCGATGGGATGGCCGTATCCTTAAGCACACGTTTCATGGTCCGTGTGGCAAATTCCATTTTTTTCTAAATAGTCGTCCTCGGTTAAATGTTCTGAGGAAACGCGATGGTACTCGATGATGGCTACAGGTGTGTTTGGATCTATATCCAGAGCAAGCAGCCATAGATTCATCAGGTCAGTGTTTTGGATTGGAATTCTATTAAATATCATGGTATTCCCTTTTTTCCCCTGTTTATTGTTGCAGTTCTTTACAATACAGCGAACACCCATGATTGTAAACTATCTAGTAATTGCTAACTCTATTACTCCAACTCTGAGCGAACTCTCTGCTCCTCACCGCAGGGCTTCTCAGGTGCTGCGAGCAAATCATAAAAGTAGCAGTGCTTCACCTTCTGAGAATATAGCCCCCAGTATGTACACGTTTATAAGATGGCTGTGTCTCATGTAACCTTGTGATTTGTACACAATGTAACTATACACATCACAACATGTAAATAGGAAAATGTTGGCATTATATTTTGACACTTTTTGAGCAGTAGGCTAGCTGGAGCCGTTTACTTCCTGTCTTTGTGCTAAGCTAGGCTAGCGGTGGGTGTGTCAGACAGAGTTATGGGATGCACAGAGATGAAAATGGTATGTATGGACTTATCTAACTCTGGGGGATACGGTGTGTTCCTTTAAAAGCCCAGTTGAGGACACTGAGCCCAATTTTACTCAGCACTTGAGCCTGCTGGGTAAGTGTTTGTGCAGGGAGAGCTGGAAACCATTCCTCCCTGTAGATCATGTCTATTCTTAGTTCCAAGCTTACATGCCAGCAACTGGACTAAATGTCAAGCATCTTTCATGATATACTACAGTATAAGTTAAACAGATATACTTTCAATGAATGCAGGATCCTATGTATACCGACCAAAACAACCAGAGGTTGGGAGGTGACATGCAGGCCCTAGATTTGGTTATAAGCTTGTGTGGCAACTGCACTAAATGTTAAGTATCTTCTATGAGACTCATTGACCCCCCCCCCCCCACCCCCACGTACCTAGACTTTCAGTCAGTGAATAAAGGGAGATGCTGATCACAGTGGTATATGCCATAACTATTATTACATTTGAGTTTAACTGAGATGACAGGCATGAATGGTAATCTTGAATACCGAGCAGCTGATTTTCAATAGTCAATACCATTAATATCACACATTCAGCACATAAGCCAATTATAAAAAAAAAAAAAAAAATAACAAACTAATAGTATATACCTTGAAACTAGTTTTTTAAATCCAAAAACGCAAATGAGATAAAAAATTTTTTTTAAAATATATATATATATATTTTAGCGAATGCAGTGAATCATTTGTCAGTATTGATAGAAATGGAGAATAACTGCACTGTCATATCATGATTTGTAATCATGAAAGGTTACTGTGGAGTAAAGTATATAAATCAAATGCCTGCCAATGATCTTTGTTTAAACAGTGATGATCCAGGGTACAGAAAAGTCTAAATCAATTAAATCAACATAACTCTGACCTGTCAGGCAACTGTTGCTGTATTTAGCTAAAATATACACATATAGATTTCTTGCATTTCATCAAGGCAAACGATTCTGTAGTTGTGAAATCAAGAGATCATCAGCTGTGCTGTATAGGAAGAGATTAAATGTAACACATGACAGTGGGCCGAGCCTCCAAAGTAGGACACATCCAGGGATTATTATGGCCAGTATTTATCTCACTAGTATTGAAGTTGAAGTTGAAGTTGAAGTTGAAGTTTATTCGTCATTACACATGTACAAGTACAGTATAACGAAATGAAGTTTGGAGCAAGCCTCCGTCAACTAGTATGAAGACTATACCCTGACCACCATCACATAATCAGTATTTTTGTCATGGCTTTCAGTAAAGATATTTAAACATCTTTAAAACAATATTTACTGTAGAAGCAAAACTGACTATTAAGATTAATTTTCAGAGAATATACCTTGCATCAAATTAATATATATATTTAAATTAATATATATATATATACTTCAGCAGAGTAACAATACTTCACTACTGTCCACTTCTGACACACACGCACACACACACACACACACACACACACACACACACACGCACACGCACACACACACACACACAGAGTATATACTTACACACTGCACTTTTTGACCTCATGCACTCTTTGATCCCGTGAGATCCAATTAAATTCAATATCTATCTGTATTTGTAGTCAAGACCCCTTCAGGGTTGATTTTATACCACAAATACTGTGCAACCACACTATGGCGGTAAATCACAAAGCAACGAGAATAACAAATCCCAGAAACTTAACCTGCATTACTTGCTTTTGAAAGATCTCAGTGAAACTTGTATGAAATTGGACTTAGAGAATCCAACAGAATGAAATGCTCTGGGCAGTTTTTTTATACACTTCCTGCTGGAATCTTTCTAGTGTGTTTAAATTTGATATTATTTTTTTCCCCTTCCAATACTGAGGTTACTCCAGCATGCAACAATAGTTCTTAACAATAACAGCATGGCCTCAATAGAAAACACACCATTCCTTCACAAACACAAACATTTATAGGCCTTGAAAATGGCGAGCCACTGTAATCTTTTGGAGATGAGACGGAAATTGAAAAGTTCGGTGGTAAAAGTCTTTCCTGAATTCTTATCTTAGTCGCACGCTCCACAGAGGCTTCCCAAATCCTTACTTTAAGAAAAAAAATCTCTCTCTGTCACCCTAGTATTTCACACACAGAGCAACCCATAAAGCCATGCCAAATAAAAGCACCTGATGGCAGGGTACACAGAGGTCGAAACTTTCCACACCTGCCCCAAACTTTGTTGTGCTTGAAAACTGAACAAACCTAAAACCTCTCCCAAAACTTATTCTACAATATCCTTTTGTTTCTTCCAGCAAATCAAGGGCACTGTGACCTAGCCAGGGGATATCATGATATGGGAGAAAGAAATTGACCAAAACAAAATAAGGGGTTGTTTATTATGAACTAGAGCTCTTCTCATACCTCCTGCATATATAGCACAGGGATAGTGTTGAAATGCCGACCCATATCACATGTGACACATACCATGTTTTGACATCTAGGTGAGTTGATTGATCACAATTGTGTTCCGAGGTGTCAAGCCCACCAGAAAGGTCAAGGTATTTTTTCCCCGGACAACATATTCCAGCCCAGCAACTAGCGCTGACCATACTTGACCTTCTGAAATATAAACAGCTGAGGAATGTTACATTGCAGTTATCAGTATCCTTTTGCCTTCTGAATGAAGATTAGGAACAGCTCTGCAGGATTTTGCTTATTAAATATTGGCAAGTTGTTGCACACAAGAACTTTATTTTGCTTAGCATTGCTTCTCTGCCTTTTCTGGCTAGCTAAACACAGACACTTTAATTATGTGTACATAATTAAACTTGTGGCTGCATAACATAAAAAAAAAAATCATATAAACTGACTTGAGAATTGTTTTTTTTTTTTCTTGTTTTCTTTTTGTTCTTTATTATTATTATTTTTATGTATTTTTTGGTTCACAACAAAAGGATGGTAAATTGCTGATAATACAAATAGAAAATTAACAAAATGCTAATTTGTGCACACAATATTTCCGCCATTGGTTATATTGTTTTAGGCCGTTTTAACAGTACACAAGGAGCGTTAATTTCAGAATTACTGTATTTAGAGATTGTTAAAAACATCCACGTCCTTGTAGAAGTCATAATTAGGCCTACAACTTGTAAACTCAGAATTTGAGTTTTCTGAGAACTGAGAATTGTACCTGTACTTGTACTGATCGTTGCAACATCATACAGAAACACTCAAAATGGCAGCGGTTTCAATAACGTCATTCTTTTCTTCTTCTTCTATGGCAGCTTATAGAAAAGCTTGTGGGAAAATTATGAAATTTGCCACACATCTGTGGACTGAGGACAGTTTCAACATTAGCCACAGCAATTTTAAAATCCCTAATGCAACCACTCTAGCACCACCAACTCTCCAAATTCACACCTATGTTTATGCTAATAACTTTTTACCCATAAGGGGGAAATTATTTGGCTCAAGATGATTTGGATGCAATCTTTGAATGCAATTTTCCCACCATTTTGAATTTCTTTGAAAACCTACTTTTTCTAACTCCTCCTACTTCAGATCATCTTCAGACTATGCCAGCAAAAAGTTATTAAAAGCTTTTTGATAGAACAAACTGTTTTCGAATAAAGCATCAATGAAATTGATGGCATGATGCCAAGCTGATTCTGAGGATGTAACTTTGCAATGCTTTGGCATATTGACACCAAACTTTGTAGACCTGTGTCATTGTCACCTCACACTTACACTGAGCACCACCAACTGTCAAAAAGCGATAAGCAATTTAAAGCTGCAGTCCGTAAGTTTTACCTGTTTCCTAGGGCTCGGCCCACTTTTGCAATTGCAGTTATTTGCAAAATTATCGTAAGTACATAGGTTGTGCATTGGCGTCTCCTCAGCGCAAATTAATCTAATGTTCTGAGGAGTTTGTGTGGCTATCAGTCATCGCACCGGTGTGGATACTGTTCATACTTTGGAATCACAGATTCTACATCTTGGAAGTATGACCAAAATAAGAATTTCTCCCACAAAATGTCATCTGAACAAGTAGTAACATGTCTACCACTTTTGTTCTGACCAACTGAGAAAAAAAGCATTACAATAAATCGTGCTACCAATGGTGTTTAAATCTAACGATTGCTTAGCTCACATCACAACAAACCGTGTAAATTATTATCATTGTTCTCAAATTGTTAATGTTAACAACATCAGCATTGTGTGACTACATGTATTTAGTGTGTATTAGGATTACCTGTAGATTTCAGTTTCCATACAGTCTAATCTTTTGCTGTTGACTACGGGTGAATCTCCAGTTGTCACTGATGATTGTAATTTGGACCTTTCTGGATTACAACCTGCCATCAAAATGATACATTTAATTATTCCAGCTGCTGTGAGAAAAGGCTATAAATGATCCGCCACCTGCAGCATCCTCACATGCGATACTACCAGCCGGACTCCTTCTTTATGTATACAGACGTGACATAATGTTGCAAAGGCATGCTCAAATTTCCCGCGGAAACCCACCAGTACAACTAAAATTATAACATAACATTACAAGCTTACCATTGTGAATCGGGCTAAGGTAAGGGGATAGTTTTGAACTCTGGCTGGTTATGTACTTGCTCAAAAATAGTTACGGACTGCAGCTTTAATTATATTACTAGTGATTGTATTCATGATTTTCTCTTATTTTAATCTTATTTAATTACTCATTGCTGCAGATGGTCTGATGCTTCCAAACCATGCTTGCATAACTTATCATGCCTTTTTTGTGCTTGGCCCCTTAATTGTTGCTTACAGCTATATTTAAATATTGTTAATGTCTTGTTAATCTTAAAAATAACCTGAAAATACAGTTTAATGTAGTTTGCAGAGTTAAATAACTATCTAATGTCCCCCTAAATAAAATAAATTTCTTAATAATGCATTTGTATAATGACTACAGTCTTTGTTGTTTTGTGGTTTTGTTGTATTGTAGTCAGTCTCGTTTCATTCGCTATAGTGTTACCACAGAAACTCATAATTTCAGACCTAGGACATGAATAGCTTTGAGTAGAATGTTCTGGATTGTTTGTAAGGAGCCACAGAGTAGCCTATTTTTGGGAGGGTTTGGTTTGTAGACAGCACCACCTCAGTGCCCGCGGCATTGGCACGGCCAAAATGTGCTGCTTCATTAAGCACCAGTACATGATTGAGTCTGACTGTAGCACCGAGCTCAAAAGAGGTGATGAATGAGGGATGACAACAGCACCATCAACATAGATTCCTCCTGACAAAAGTATTTGTTTACAAGACTCAGTACATAAGAATAAAAAAAAGTTTTTATAGAACTAGAGAAATTTAAATAATCACATAGCGTGGATTATTCTGAATTAATAGATTGTAACAATATCCATCTGCATCAGAAAGATCATAGTTTACTTGAAGTATTAACTTAGTTATTATCAAACCATGAGAAATATTCATGAGAAATTCAATAAGGATGTAAACAGATTAAATGGCTCTAGTCCAGAGTCTAGTCTATATGAGATTAATTTGACACTAACCCTTCACATTTATTTCATCACACTATCTTTACCCTTCACATTTATTATCTGTTGATAGACCGATGGAAATGTTACAATCACAGATCATAAACCAAGTATGATATCAGTAACATTAAGGCATTTACAACTGTTCAGCTGTTCGCATTTTTCAGTCTTGCTATGTTGATTTTACCAATATCAAGCTTTTGGACAAATGTCATATGATCTCACAGGAAATGTGTTCAAAATCCCCAGCTTGCCAGAGGCAAATGACAAAGATGTTTTGGAAGGACATTGCTTTGAAGGTATGCAATTCACAATTCAAGCATACATTTCTTTTGAAATGCATCTATTATGGTGTGAAACCATGCTTTCAAAGCATGTGCTGATTTAACACTACCCTTGTGAAAAAGAAGTGCACTTAATTGTATTGAATGTGCACTTGTAGTATACTTCTTAAAAGCATATTATATTAAGTCTTAAAAGTATATTTAAAAACTGGATCAAATTAGACCATTTAACACACTTTAGTACACTTTTAAAAAGTATACTTTGTAATACTGTCAAATTAAAATGTTTACTTTAAAGTATTAAAGGAGGCAGTATACTTTAACCACATTTAAAAGACTATAGAAATAAACGTGAAGTTACACATTAAGGTATACTTAAGTCCTATTTAAGTGGCTCAAAAAAAAAAAAAAAAAAAAAAAACTATATTGAGTTCAACTAATTGCATTTAGTATAAATTTAAACTATAAAACGTTTTTTATTTGTATTGCAAATAAGAGTCCCGGAAGCCTTACATTCAGTTTGCACCTTTTTGTTTATTTATTTTCTGTAATAAGTACTCTTTTTAAAAGTATGTTAAAGTGTACTTTTTCACAAGAATAAGGAAGACAGTTTTAGTAGACAGAGATTCTATAATATACAGAAATTATTAAAATCATGAAGAAGTATCTGTTTTAACAGTTGGTATCCACACAATCAATTTATCAATCAATCATATCATATAAGCACATGCATCAAATGGATATATATATAGGTGAAGGTGGGATTGGCCCTATATAGAACGGCCACAATGTCACAGGTTTCCAACACGAGGCTCTGCACGTGTTAACATATAGCCATCGCACCATTTCAGACAGGAATTCATGGGGACTTGCATGCACCAGAGAGAGGGTATATAAGTTCGCTCTAAACTTAGACTCGGACAGGGCTGGATGGTCTGCCAAAGAATAACATGTTTGACATAATCTACAGGTCTATAATTGAATTATATGTAAAGGGCAATACTTTCAAATCAATACTAAGTATACTTTAGGACCAAGGGAAAATAATTCACATGACCTTGTATCCATATTTGTAGACTCTTCCTATTGTATACAGTTTACAAAGCCTACTTTAATTTTCTATACTCTGATAGAATATCACAAAATATTTATACATTTTCTCTAAAGTATCACTTTCACATGCACTCAACTGTGTAGGACACAGGAGTAGCTTCATATGGTTGTACAATCAGAAGAACCATGTGATGACTAGAAGCATGTGCTCATTTAGCACAGATGGCCACTGTAGGTCATGTTTCTGTTACAAAAACATTTTGCACTCTAATCTGATGAAATTATAATATTATTTAACTCTAATAAATACACTATATACTAAAAGTGTTGGGACATCTACCTTTACATGCACATGAACTTTAAAGGTGCCATAAAATGGCACAAAACCAAAGAATGCTTTTTGGCCACGTTTTTTGTTTTTGCTCTCACAAAACTGCCTGGTCTTGAACATAGGCTGGTATATGCAAATTTGGGGAGGCATAAATATTAATGATCCGGACTGTTACATCACAGTCTGTGTTATGTTGGGATGTTGGGTTTTTCAGTGGTCTTTTTCACGCACAAGATTTACATATAAAGGAGGAAACGATGGTTTGAGGCTCATGGTATGTCAGTTCCATGTACAGAACTCTTATTATTCAACTATGCCAAGTTAAATACAGTTCCCTTTCAGTCGGTCACGTTCGACGTACGTCGGATGTCACCGACGAATTGGGATCGATTCAGGGAGTGCCTAACAGCTTTGAGATATAGAGAACAGGCCAATGAGAATTGGCGTGCGAGATTTGCATCTCGCGCTCCGCCCCACGCCGCGGGTATAAAGCGGAAGTGAAATGCACGCACGTTTGTCATTCACTTCGGAGCCGAATGGCGTTGATGAAGAGCTGCTTCAAACGCAGAGAGAGAGAGAGAGAGAGAGAGAAAGAGAGAAGGAGAGAACGAGAGAACGAGACCAGAGAGAGAGAGAGAGAGAGAGAGAGGAAGACGCGCGTGTTGGCGAGACGGCACAACCAGCGCGACCGCGCCCACTGCTGCATTAAAAACAACTGCTGTTTTCACAGCAAATAAACAGAGTTGTGAGTGCACACACACGGGCTGCACTATTTCCCGGTGTGTTGCCGCGGTCCTCCCCTGAGTGCTTCAGCACAAAAAAAGAGCGTTTCCTCACAAAAAGAGCTACACGGGTGTGACACTGCGTCTTTTTCAAGATGTCATTCCACCCGTGCGCTACTGGATGCAGCCGTTCCCTGTCACCCGCTGACGGTCACAATCGCTGTATCATGTACCTGGGCATACAGCACGCTGAGGCGGCCTTTGTGGATAGTTCGTGTTCTCACTGTGGGAACATGACTATCGCGGCGCTTAGGTCGAGACTCGATTTGTGAAGGTGGAGTCCTCCTACCCATGCCTCAATCTAGCTCTATTCCCCAGAATAGATCTACTTTGACAAATGGCCGGGGTGACCTGAGGATTACGGTTAGGGTAAACCCGCTGAGCATACCTCCGCAGGCCCCTAATCCCTCACAAGCGCCGCTACCGGTTGAGCTTCCGGGGGGACCCGCTGGCCCCTCCCACGGGCGTCCGGCGGTGTCCTTCGGAGCTCCGGCGGATGAGCAGATGTCGATCGCTGCATCGGAGGGGGAGTTCCAGTCCTCGGAGGATGAAGATTCGGCTGCACTGCCTCCCTCTGGGAGAGTGGCAGCGGTCGAGTCGGACCCCGAGTTGACGGCTATACTTTCCCGGGCTGCCAAAAAGGTCGGACTTGGGTGGAACCCTCCACCACGTCCCAAACCTTCTAGGTTGGACAATTGGTTTCGCGGGGCGGGTCGCGCTGGTTCTCAGCGTCCCGCCCCGGTGCCTTTCTTCCCGGAGGTGAATGAGGAGCTCACCAGGTCGTGGTCGACACCCTTTAGTGCCAGGAACCGACCCGGTGGCTCCTCCCTCCTCACTACCCTTGACGGCGGGCAAGCCAGGGGGTACGTGGGGATCCCGCCAGTGGAGCTGGCCGTCGCGATGCAACTGTGTCCGGCGACCGCCTCCTTCTGGCGTGGTGACCCACGTCTCCCGTCCAAGGCCTGTAAGTTCTCCTCCAGTCTGACTGCGAAGGCTTACAGATATTGTGGCCAGGCTGCGTCCGCCTTGCATGCCATGGCGCTGCTTCAGGTGCATCAGGCCCAGGCACTCATGGATATGCACGAGGGTAGCCCTGGCCCAGAGCTCCTCCGGGAGCTCCAGACGGCGACGGACCTCACCCGTCGCATTGGTCAGGCGATGTCCACTCTAGTGGTCCAGGAGCGACATCTCTGGCTCAACCTGGCCGACATGAGGGAGACCGATAAGAATCGGTTCCTGGACTCCCCCATCTCCCCGGCCGGGTTGTTCGGCAACGCGGTTGAGAGCTTTGCCCAGCAGTTCTCGGCCGCCCAGAAGCAGACGGAGGCCATAAAATACATCCTGCCCCGGCGGTCAGCTGCTGCCTCCACCCCGCCGCCGGCCGCCTACGCAAATATGCGTTTCCCCCAGTGAGCCTTCTTGCACAAACACTGTGCAAGGTCAGGGAGGACGAGGAGCAAGTCCTGTTGGTTGCTCCATACTGGCCCAACAGGACTTGGTTTTCAGAACTAGTGCTCCTCGCGACAGCACCTCCTTGGCCCATTCCTCTGAGGAAGGACCTCCTGACTCAGAGACGGGGCACCCTCTGGCACCCGCGTCCAGACCTCTGGAAACTCCATGTCTGGTCCCTGGACGGGACGCGGAGGTTCTAGGCGGTCTGCCACAAGCTGTGGTAGACACCATTACTTCCGCTAGAGCGCCCTCTACAAGGCACCACTTCACGCATTGAAGTGGAACCTGTTCGTCGAAATGGTGCTCTTCTCGCCGAGAAGACCCCCGAAGGTGTTCGGTCAGTTCCGTGCTTTCCTTCCTACAAGACGGGTTTTAGCGAAGGCTGTCTCCCTCCACCCTCAAAGTTTATGTGGCCGCCATCGCCGCCAATCATGACTTCGTAGGCGGAAAGTCCTTAGGGAAGCACAATCTGATCGTCAGGTTCCTGAGGGGGGCGAGGAGACTGAATCCGCCTCGCCCTCCCTCTATACCCTCTTGAATCGTGCCTGGAATTCGGGCCTGGTAACTCTCACGTAATCCTGAGACCCCGGCCTGGATATGTGCCCATGGTTCCCACCACTCCCTTCCGGGACCAGGTGGTGAGCCTGCAAGCGCTGCCTTCGGAGGAGGCAGACCCAGCCCTAGCTTTTCTCTGTCCCGTCTGCGCTTTGCGGACTTACGTGGACAGAACGCAAAGCTTCAGTACCTCAGAGCAGCTCTTCGTCTGTTATGGAGGACAGCAGAAGGGAAAGGCTGTCTCCAAGCAGAGGATGGCCCACTGGATAGTGGATGCCATCGTCTTGGCGTATGAAACCCAAGACGTGCCCTGCCCGCTCGGGTTAAGAGCCCACTCCACCAGGGGTGTAGCTTCTTCCTGGGCGCTGGCTCGTGGTGCCTCGCTGGCAGATATTTGTAGAGCTGCGGGCTGGGCGACACCCAACACGTTCGCTAGGTTCTATAGCCTACGTGTAGAGCCGGTATCTTCCTGTGTGCTCACTTCCCATAGTCAGTAACACCGAAGTGTTCTAAGTGTCGGCTTGCTGCGCCACTCCCTTCCCCATGGAACGGATACGTGCGCTTATATGCTCCAGTCGAGTTCCCCAGCATGGCGAACCCTGTCGAGTCCTCCGCAACCCTCGGCAGTTGGACGTGGCGGAGCGTCCGACGCCAGGCCTAACGCTCGTATGCATTGGTGGAACTTGTGTTAGGCTGGGTTCCATATGTTGTGACCCTCACGGCGGTCCCATATGTGTATTCTCCACGGTAAGTCTCCCTTCGGCGAGCACGTGTCTTTCCCTCGGCAGAGCTCGCTCTGCCGTCTCAGTGTGGTGTGGATCCCCGCCTAAAATTGGCCGGAGCCACTCCTGGGACCTCCGTATGTAGCACTGCCCACGGCCAGTCCATACGTGTATTCTCCACATGGGAAGCATGATGTGGCTTCTGCAGCGGCCCCCGGGGCACGCTTTCCCAGCGTTATCCAATAGTCAGCTGAGTGGGTCTTGTGGAACAGCAGCTGACTTTCCCTGCGTGAATTTCCCCGCCAGGAACAGCCGGGGTCTGAGGGGCTCTGTGTGGTAGCAACTGTGGTGTGTTCCAAAGGGATCCCAATTCGTCGGTGACGTCCGACGTACGTCGAACGTGACCGACTGAAAGGGAACGTCTCGGGCACATCTCACACGCCAATTCTCATTGGCCTGTTCTCTATATCTCGAAGCTGTTAGGGGCTCCCTGAAGCGATCCCAATTCGTCGGTGACGTCCGACGTACGTCTCCGTTTCCTCCTTCAGGGAACGAGGGTTACCATACGTAACCGAGACGTTTTCCATTCTATGGCAGCTTTTATGACATTCCATTCTTAATCTGTAGGGTTTAACTTCTAGAAGCATATTTGTGAGGTCAGGCACTGATGTTGGACGAGAAAGCCTGGCTCGCAGTCTCTCGCAGTCTTCTGTTGGGTTGAGGTCAGGACTCTGTGCAGGCCAGTCAAGTTCCTCCACACCAAACTCGCTCATCCATGTCTTTATGGACCTTGCTTTGTGCACTGATGCACAGTCATGTTGGAACAGGAAGGGGCCATCCCCAAACTGTTCCCACAAAGTTGGAGGCATGAAATTGTCCAAAATATCTTGGTATGCTGAAGCATTAAGAGTTCACTGGAACTAAGGGACCAAGCCCAAGCCTGAAAAACAGCCTACACCAAACTTTACACTTGACACAATGCAGTCAGGCAAGTACCGTTCTCCTGGCAACCACTAACAGTTAACCGTGGAATATTTAGTAGTGACTTAATTTCACAAATAAACTTATTGCACAGGTGGCAACCTATCATGGTACCACGCTTGAATTCACTGAGCTCCTGAGAGTGACTCATTCTTTCACAAATGTTTGTAGAAGCAGTTTGCATGCCTAGGTGCTTGATTTTATACAACTGTGGCCATGGAAGTGATTGGAACACCTGAATTCAATGATTTGTAAGGGTGTCCCAATACTTTTGGCAATATAGTGTATCTTACAATAGTGGACTTTAGGGTCAGAAGTCCAAACCAGACTTAAAGTAGACTATTCTGACTAAGCTAGAATGGCTAATATTTCAGAATAACCTTCGTATCTTCAGGAGAAATTACCTTTAAAGCCACCCTTGAGCAAAGAGCTACACTAAAGCCACAATAAACAGGTAAACCAGGAAAGACGATTCTATGTAAATAAATGATGGCTTTGGTATAAAGCCATATCAGCTGCATTTAAAAATGTATTGGTACCCTTTTCACATAATGTGGTGAACATAATCTCTGATCTTAAAGAGATAGTTCAGCCTAAAATGAAACTCCTGTCGTCCTTTACTCAACCTCATGTTGTTCCAAACCTGTAGGACTTTCTTTTTTAAGTGGAATACAGAGGTCATCTAAATGTCCAAACTGCTCTTTTCATACTTTTAAATGGCAAAGATAATTAGACCCCCATTTAGTCACTGCAAGGAAATGAGCAGCTTCGACATATTTCATTTATTTATATTTATGTTTCATTGAAGAAAAACGTAATACAGGTTTGGAACAACATGAGGGTGATTAAATGATGACAGAATTGTAATTTTTGGATTAGCTATCCCTTTAAGGCTTATATCTCTTAGTGCTGCGAATCAAACCAAATCTGTGTTGGACCGGGCACTCTTTTTCTGTGGAAGGCTGTGTGTCACAGACAGAACCAGGCCACACAGCACTGCATTTTGGTATGTCTAACAAGCCCTCTTGTTTGCAGCCAGAGTTTTTATTGCACCACAGCAGTGCTGGATATTTAAAGCAGGGATGTCAGCAATACTTCACAGCATCGAGCCGTGAATAAACCACATGCAGTAGTAAATCAAAATCAAATCACCTTTATTTATATAGCACTTTTAACAAGTCCAATTGTTTCAAAGCAGCTTCACATTGTTAACAGGAAAATAATGCAACAGAATTTGTACAGCCGTTCTGGTAAAACGGTGATGTTATCCAGCTAATTTCAAGTATCATATAGCGTCAATGCGGGCAGATCGGTAATATAGATGAAATTTAGGTGTCCCCAACTGAGCAAGCCAAAAGCCAGAGGCAACGGTGGCAAGGAACCAAAACTCCTTCAGGGTCAGAATGGAGAAAAAAACCTTGGGAGAAACCAGGCTCAGTCGGGGTGCCAGTTCTCCTCTGGCCGACGAACAAACAGTGTATGATTATAATTCTGGCAACATAGCAGGTCTTAATTCATATTAGGCAAATAGATATTTGTTAGATTATTCGAGAGATTGGAGTCGTCACGCCGAAGACGGGTTTAATGAGGATGTCGTGTTGATGCAGCATTTACGGGGGGAGTTTATTTGACATGTTCTCTGCAGACACTTCAGGGATGCGTTTGGTCATGTCCAGGCGTTGGTCAACCATCTGATCTGGATACAGCCTGGATCCGGCTGACTGCAGTAAACCTCGGGATAAACAGAGAGACTAACATTAGCGTAGATGCCATTCTTCTTATGATGTAACGAGTACATCAGGTGTTATGGGAAGTGTTCCTGGTTCTGGTAGACCTATATGCAGCCTAACAATCATTTAACTGATTTAAATAATAGAAATGTATATTGTTCTATGTGTTTACCATAGTAAAGAGATGTGTTTTTAAACTGACAGAGTATGTCTGCTTCCCGAACAATGCTAGGAAGACTGTTCCAAAGTTTAGGTGCTAAATAGGAAAAGGATCGACCGCCTGCAGTTGATTTTGACATTCTAGATATTATCAACTGGCCAGAGTTTTGAGATTGCAATAGACGTGATGGAGTATAATGCGTTAAGAGCTCGCTCAAGTCCTGGGGAGCTAAGCTATTTAGTGCTTTGTAAGTAATAAGCAAGATTTTAAAATGTATACAATTGAGCCAGTGCAGTGTTGACAGAACCGGGCTAATATGGTCATACTTCCTGGTTCTAATAAGAACTCGAGGTGCTGCGTTTTGGACCAGCTGGAGTTTGGACCAGTTTGGTCCATATTGGACCAGCTGGAGTCCGATAATTATTATTTTAATTTCTTTTCAGAATTAAGCAGTAGGAAATTACTAGTCATCTATTTTTTTATATTAGCTATGCATTCCGTTAATCTTGTGAATCTTGTTTCGTCAGTGCGTAAAGAAATATAGAGCTGATTATCGGCAGCATAACAATGAAAACTAACGCCATGCTTCCTAATGATATCTCCCAAGGGTAAAAAAGCAGTGAAAAGCAACAGTCCTAGCACTGAGCCTTGCGGTACACCATATTGAACTTGTGATCGATATGACACCTTTTCATTTACTGCTACAAACTGATAGCAGTCAAATAAGTATGATTTAAACCATGCCAATGCAATTCCATTAATGCTAACATAACTTGAGAGTCTATTCAATAGAATGTTGTGGTCGATAGTATCGAATGCAGCGCTAAGATCGAGTAACACTAATAGTGAGATACAACCACGATTGGATGATAAGAGCAAATAATTTGTAACTAATGAAAGAAGTCTTAGTACTGTGATACGGTCTAAATCCTGACTGGAAATCCTCACAGATACCATTTCTTTCTAAAAAGGAGTGTAGTTGTGAGGATACTGCATTTTCTAGTATTTTTGACAGAAAGGGTAGATTTGAGATTGACCTGTAACTGACTAAGTTGCATTTTTTTTTAATAAGAGGTTTAATAATAGCCAGCTTAAAGGTTTTCGGTACATATCCTAATGACAAAGATGAATTAATGATATTAAGAAGAGGATCTATGACCTATGAAAGCATCTCTTTCAGTAGCTTAGTTGGTATAGGGTCGACATCGAGCATACATGTTGTTGATTTAGATGATTTAACGAGTTTAGCCAATTCTTCCTCTCCTATAGCAGTGAATGAATGGATTTTTTTTTCAGTGACAATACAATGCACTGTCTGATGCGAAACTGTAGTAGATGGTTGCATAGTTATAATTTTCTCCCTAATATTATCAATCTTGCACGTAAAGAAGTTCATAAAGTCATTACTGATGTGCTGTTTGCAAACATCAGAAGTTGAAGCTTTATTTCTTGTTAATTTAGCCACTGTATCAAGTAAATACCTAGGGTTATGTTTTTTTTTCTTCTAAGAGAGTCAAGAAATAAGCAGATCTAGCAGTTTTTAAGGCCTTTCTGTACGCAATCATGGTCTCTTTCCACGAAATGTGAAAAACCTCCAGTTTTGTTTTCTTCCAGGTGCGCTCCATTTTTCTGTCTGCTGTTTTAAGGGCCTGAGTGTGCTCGTTGTACCACGGCGTTGGACTATTTTCTTTAAACTTCTCTAAGCGCAGAGGAGCAGCTGTGTCTAAAGTGCTGGAAAAGATAGAGTCAATAGTTTCTTTTGCAACATCGAGTTCCTCTAGGCTATCTGGAATGCTGAAGAGATGAAACTGATGAGGACATTTATTTACAAAGCAATCTTTAGTTGTAGTGGTGATAGTCCTACCAAATTTGTAACAAGGGGATGGCTTTGCAGCCTTGGGTAAATTAAGTATACACAATATTAGCTAATGATCTGAGATGTCATCGCTCTGCTGCAGAATTCCAATGGCATCAACATTTATTCTATGTGACAATATTAGGTATAAAGTATGATTCTGACAATGAGTGGGTCCTGTGTTGCCTAACTCCAAAATAGTTTAAAATGTCTCTAAATGCCAATCCTAATGCGTCTTTTTCGTTATCTACATGGATACTAAAATCACCAACAATTAGTACTTTATCTGCAGCCAGTACTAACTCTGATAGACAATCAGCAAATTCTTTGATAAAGTATGTATGGTGCCCTGGTGGCCTGTATACAGTAGCCAGCACAAATGTCAAACAGGATTTATCATTTACACTACATAACATTATGCAAAGAACCAAAACTTCAAAATAATTATATTTGAAACTAGACTTCTGAGTAATACTGAAGATATTACTATAATGTACAGCAACACCTCCCCCTTTGCCTTTCAGATGCAGCTCATGTTTATAACAATAATCTTGAGGGAGGGACTCATTTAAAGTAATGTAATCATCAGGTTTTAGCCAGGTTTCTGTCAAACATAGCACATCTAGGTTATGATCTGTAATCATATCATTAACAATAAGTGCTTTTGAGGGAAGGGATCAAACTTTCAGCAACCCAAGCTTTATCAATTGTTCATCTGTATTATATGTTTTTTTATTTGTTGAACATCAATTAAATTTTTACACTTAAATGGGTTTGAGAGTTTTTTGTATTTGCTAATTCGGGGAACTGACACAGTCTCTATGTGATAATATTTAGGTGAAAGTGTCTCTATGTGTTGGGATTTATTTGACTTCTGTGACGTAGAGGGTCGGTTAAGCCAGTCCGTCTGCTTCCTGACCTGGGTCCCAGTTAGTCAAGGTTCAACTCTTAGACTATGTGCCATATTTAGAGAGAAGAGCTGCACCATCCCAGGAGGGATGAATACCATCTCTTTTTAACAGGTCAGGTCTGCCCCAAAAGCTTTTCCAATTGTCTATGAACCCGATATTCTGTGGACACCACTTAGACAACCAGCCATTGAGTGAGGACAGTCTGCTAAGTATCTCATCACTCCGGTGAACAAGAAAGGGGCCAGAACAAACTACATCAGAGATGGTTGTTCTTCTGGAAGGTTCTCCTCACTCCACAGAGATACGCTGGAGCTCTGACAGAGTGACCACCGGGTTCTTGGTCACCTCCCTGACTAAGGGCCTTCTCCTCCGATCGCTCTGTTTGGCCAGGTCTAGGAAGAGTCCTGGTGGTTCCAAACTTCATCCATTTATAGATGATGGCGGCCTTGGGACTCATTGGGACCTTGCAGGAATTTTTCTGTACCCTTCCCCAGAGCTGTGCCTATATACACACACACACACACACACACACACACACACACACACACACACACACACACACACACACACACACACACACACACACACACACACACACTTTCCCCTCTTGCTCCTGGAATAAAATCTGTCTATGAAAAAAAAAATTTCTTCTCATGTTTTATTTCAATCTCTTACTTGGTTCTGTTTACCTCATAGTGTGATTGTATTTTATTGCATTATATAATGAGCTTGCAGCCTTGGGCACACTGGGAAATAGTGGTAATTTCTTTCATGTTTTCTATTTATGTTTTCCATGGTCTGCTGTAGCTGATGGCTAAATCACTTATACTGTACATTCCTTTGTGCTATGGTACTAAGCAAAAACCATGCCTGCATATAACGACAGCCTCATGAGGAAAAAACTGAAACAAAATAGACTCAGTTCCCATTATATATTAAATGGATAGTTCACCCCAAAAAATGAAAATTCTCTCAGCATTTATACTCTCCCTCAAGTTGTTCCAAACCTGTATGAATTTCTTTCTTCTGCTAATATTCTTCATAATGTAATTCTATGTTTTGTACACAGTAAACCTAGACAGGACAGATGAATTGATCCAACTATTGTGTGCATAGTACCTTTACAAAGGTTATCCTTGATTGATACATATCAGTGTACCTTATTAAATATCAACAGTAGTCTTAGTCTAAGATACACATGAAAACACCTGTTAAACCAACTTATCACCTGCTCAACCCCTCTGCTTTTCATTTTCACCACGACTATTGGGGCCCATTTCCCCCTTGACTGTCAGCTCAGCCATCCACGCTGGACAGCAGAGATATCTGGCAATCTTTTGTAAATGTCTCGTATGTTGACAAGTTATATTATTACTCACCATGTTTCTTAATATGACAACCTGATACATTCGTGACCTTAGTACAATTGCAATCAGATCTCATGAGTTTTGTTTCAGTGTCAAATAGCCTTGGTTGAACCGTACAGCACTTCTCACTTTTAGTGGCGGAATTTTTATAGCAACGGGTCACTGTTTTGAGCAGCAGTGTGTCCCAAACCATTAGACCGCAGCAGCTGCAGATTATGCACTGATCTCACCAGGGGTTACAGAGTAAAAGATTAGACTAGACATGTGGAAAAAAACATTTGTTATATTCTATTTTTTTATTTATTTTTTGCTATCTCATGATGTAGTATTTATTGATACGTTTTCTTCTCAAATATTAGTCTGCTTGGTCATGTTTAAACCAATATCTGAATATGTGTACTTCCCTACTATACAGTATACCAAATGAGTAGGATGGTTAAATGCTCAGCATTTATGATACAGTAGACAAACAAAACCCAGACGACAAGAATCAAAAAGCTGAAAAATTGTGAGCTGGGAGGCTCATTTTGACTGCTATGGGTACTAAGAAAGTCATTCCTCAAAATGAAGTTCTACTTGTTTAACTAAAACATTGCATTAGCAATTAGCATTATTGGATGAACCAATAGCATGACTCTGGGGCGGGACTACTTGGTTGCCTACTTCCATTCACTTTTGAGGTCAGTACGATTTAATTTTCAGCTAGTTAGTATATTAAAAGTGACATTTAAAGGCATTTAAAACCAGTACAGGGTGTAATGTATTTCTAAGTATTTAATACTTTTCCCTTGAACAAGTAAAGTAAGGGAGTAATCTTATTTTTTTTCTGTAATTTGATTACTTCTGATTTACCTGCATTAAATACTGTATGCCTATAGAACAATTCTATATAAAACAATAGTGGATTTAAAGGGTAACTCAACCCCAGTTCAGAGCCTAACTTCACCCACTGGCATTATTTGAAAAATGCTGGAAAGGTGGACAGAGCCCAGCGGAGACAGAGGGGACGAACCGAGGGCGGGGCTGAGCGTCAAAACTCGCAAATCCAACTACTGACTCGCTACAGTGCAATATGAGTGCGTCTCAATCAACTCCCTAGTTCAGTAGTCAGGGCATTGATCAGGGAGTCAACCTATTGACTTATGTCCTGATCAGTGCCCTGACTACTGAACTAGGGAGCTGATTGAGATGCACGCTATGTTTTTATACCAGGGGCTGAGCCTATGCGAAGGGCGTGGTGAGCTCGGGCAAGGGCGTGGTAGTGAGAAGTTGGAAGAGCCATCATACGTCACAATGACCAACACCATTCAATAGGAAAATTCAACTGCAGTAGCCACCATTCAACCTTAAGAGGGCAGCACTAAGACGTTTTTACACCATATATTATAGAATTAAAACACTTTATACCCAAATGTCAAAACATTTACTCAAATCAATGAACAGCACTGATAAAGCCCCTGTCTTGCAGATCATTAACTAAAAAAAGTAGGTTTAGGGTTTAGTTACCCTTTAACATTTATGTTTTAATGTAACCTTCTCCCTTTAAATACTTTGTTCAGTTACAGAATAAGTTATGCAATCAGGCAAAGCTGAACTGACTCCTGAAAACTGACATATGAAATATGACACATTTTCTGAAAAGAGTACTGAATCAAAACACATGCGAAGAAGATGCAGAAACTATATCATATGCAATGTAAAATAATACGATCATCAACATTAAATAGCACATAAATCAAATGTGCCTAATGTTACTGAATGAAATGTTGTCTCAGGATGAGCACTGTGCAAGCATTAGGGGTGTTGATGGACTCAATCTACTCCATCTGTGTTTTGATCATCATTCTGAATATGATCCAAATGTAGTCTTTGACAAAAATGTGATTTTCGTAGCTTTTTTTTTTTTTTTAAAGGTGAAAAGTAGGCAGCTCTTGCTGTGCTCTCTGTAGTTCTTAATTTGACCTTCAGATTCTTCTTAAGACTTTTAAGCAATGACTTTTAAACTATAATCTCACATTCTAGACAGGAGGTGGCAATAATTCCAAGCTAACAAAAATACAGGTTAAGGGATCACTCTTTCATTACAGAACAAAACAAAAACTTTGCTGTATAACTTTATTCATTAAAAATGAATGAGCAAAGTTGAAATAAATACATGGTAAATACATTTGTATTCAGTCATTGGAGAACATAAAACCATAGCATGAACACTGGAGTGATTCAGATTGACAGACGTTATAAATACAAATAAAGCCACTGCATGAGTCCAATGAAAATCACATGACATGATGAGCCACAAATATGCAAAAATACACCACCTACAATTCCAATTACGCAAGCCAAGCCAGGATAAGTAGGGTGACTGATGTACACCCCACTGTTAGAGGTCATCTACTAGCATACTGCAGTATCAATAGACTTCAGATTGAGTCCTAAATGAATCATGAAACTGATGGCACAAAGCAGAGAATTAATTGTAAAATAAATTATGTTTTTTGTTGTTGTCGTGACAAATACTGCTGTCAACCACAATTTAAAGAATAACCAGAATTACCATAAAAACAAATTTATCCATGTTATGGCTAGTCAACAAACATGAAACATTCACTGACACACATACACAAAAATCACATTACCAATCTTCCTTTCATGCCCAAGAGAGGTTGGAAAGGGTTGTCGACAATTACTAAACTAACAAAACCGCGACGTTTGAGCTCAGACACAAATCTTCATTTAAAAAAGTTTATTAACAGCTACATTTTAAAAGCCCATCAGAACTGGAGGGAATGCTTGAGTTAAGGAATGTTTCACACAGAAGCTTTTATTAACTGTGGGCTTCTGTAACCCTGGAGACAAAGCACTGTTTCTTTAAGAATGCTGGGCAAGTTCGACAGCCTGTTTGCCAGGCTATTTTAGCTGAGACCAAGCCCCTTACTGACCTACTTTCAACAGGAGCATGGGACATTAGACCAGGCTCATGTTGAAGAGAAAATACTAAACATTTTAATTTCATATTGCAGCACAATGGAGCTTCTTGAACAGATATAGTCTGTATTTTCCACATATTCTAATACCACATAAAATGTTCGGTCCTTCACTCAAGCAGTCAGCAATGAGGAGTCCAAATTACATAACGACTAAAGACGAACAGCTTAACTGGGTTCATCATAGAACCCTGGTTCACAACAAATAATACTACACTGTACACACAACTGCTGAAACTTTACATCTAGAGCTTACGTTATCACTGCTGTGCGTTATCCTCATGTGTACCTGATGTGTTCTTTCATGAGTGTGAATGTGAACTGAATTGACCACACTCACAGGTAGCCGATTTGAAATTTGAATTGGCATGACAGGAAGTGGAATAAGTGGAATCAACTGATATTTGACGCAGACAATGCATTCTGGGAAACTAAGTGTATAAACCTAAATCTTTTGTAACATCTTTACTGTCACTTTTGATCAATTTAATGCATCCTTTCTGAATGAAAGTATTGATTTCTTTACCAACATTTTTGAACAGTAGTGTACATTCTACTTCCTTACATACAAATTTGAATTGCAATTCTGCATCCTTTTTGTTAAAATAATTTAAAAAGCATTCTCAATTCAATTGATGCACAACCATGTTGGCTGATAAAAAAAACATAACTGCCCATTATCTTTCAGTGAATACAGTCATGAGTTGGATTATCAGATCTACAACTATAATCTACTCCAATCCGAAGCCCTCTGCATTTGAAATGGCAATAGTTAATTTTTGCCGTAATTCTTTCTTGCTCTTGTATGGAGGTAGACAGATCTGGTTGAAGCATGTATGCGACACTGGGAGCCTGCAAAGAAGATGAATAAATAAACTGTAGAGAATGAAAATGCATGCAGTTGTTTCACTGCAATCAGCCACTGTGATGATTACCAGTCAGTGGAGACATCAATCTTGGAGATCTTGAAGTTGAGGTCGGCCATTCCCCCCACAGGAACGCGGTCACTTCCTGTGGTAAAGTGGAGCAGTTTCTTCTGCAGCTCCGAAGGAAAGCCCAGAACCACGTCCCAGAAAGCCCTGCAACACCAGAGCGAACAGTCACTTTTCCACTGATAGACATGTATGTGAAAGCATGACTATAGCAAATTGTAAGACATGTACCGGATGGTAGGGTCAGTCTTGCTGTAGCCTTCATACTGCACCACTCGCTGCAGAGAGCCCATGTCCAGATTAGGACTTCCACAAACCAGGATCTCAACCTCTTCTGGCCTCAAGAGCTACATAAATAACAGATTTAATTCCTTAAAGTCCTTATAGTACTGCCATAGTTGTAATTAGATGCATATTTGTGGAGAATAATTGGTCATTTAAATAACACATAAAAATTATTCATTTAATTATGCCCCCTCATCTGCATGTAAACTTTGCAACAAAAAAGTATGTGTCAAATTGAACCTCATTGTAAAGGGTTATCCTACCAACTGACTAATTTATGTTTATCATAATTCTAGCATTTGCATTTTTTATATTTTTAATTTGACACAACATTTTAAAAAGTTGTGCTAGATGCTGCAAAACAGCAAGACATGACAAACCAAATGAAATGTTAAACAAAATAAATGTTCATCAATCAACAAGAAAAAAAAAAATGAAGGCTTTAATGTAAGATTTCGGTCAAATAAAAAACACATTATTTAGAAGCAGTCAAATCTGCATATTATACATGCAGTTTTGATGTGTTTTGCATCACACATTCCATATACACCAAAAAAGGAAAATTACTCTGTGTTGGTATTAACATGATCCCCTTTCTACTGCCACACCCTGCACGTACACAGACTGTGAGGTGCAGTATGTTGAGAAACAGACAAACAATGTGAAAGACAGAGAGACTGAAAGATAAAGATAGGTCTTTAAGCCACAAAATAGGTAGCCATGGTCCAAACCGATCTGCCACGTCCTTCCCCTCCCTTCACCCTTCCTCACACCACACCAGGACCAGAGAGTCAGATATTACCGTTACAGAGCCTCTTACATAAGCCGTCAGGACACAGTCAACTGTTGCATAATCACTAAAGAAGGGGAGGGTCTAAAGTTGATCATGGCTAGTGGAATCAGGCCAGATGAGGTCTGAAATCATGTTTATCTCTTTTCGTTGTTACACTATTTCACCACCGTCACACTGTTAACCACATATGTACAGCTAATCCTACAACATGTGGAGAGAAAAAACTGAGCTAAGCAACCGGTGATTGTGCAGTTCAGTGAACCCAGAGAGAAACCAATGACTCATAGGCTGAATATTCCTTAAAATGGTCTGATGAAATAAATAACTATCCCTCTGCTTTACTTTTTTTTCTGTGTGCATCTCTTGATTAAGAGAGCAGTCTGGAGTAGCACCATATTGGGAAGTCTAAATTGAGGCTGTATCATCACCAAGATAAACATACGTGCAATTTACTATTTGCCCTGGTGGACAGAGAAAAATATCCAATAAATGCACATTATTCTGAACACTGAACACATTATCCGTAGTTTTAGGTTCATTGAAAGTCAGTGTTGTTTTTACTCAAGAAAATGTGCATTGGTAAATGTGGTTTCTTACAGAGACTATTCCAGGGCACAGTTTGAAACACTCTTTCAACATGTATTAAGACACAAGAATTTTAAGAACTATTAACTCAGATAACTGCAGGGAATGTCAACTAGTGCCGACACGCATATCAAGCAACAACAAAACAACTTCAATTTCTGTTGATACAAAACATTGTTATCCATAAATCACAATAAAGACATATTCCCGCAGTAAAACAGCTTGTCATGAAAAAGAAAAGAGTTTTTGGTCACTTTAAATTACACTGGATATTTAAAAATTTTTTTTATCAATGATATTATAATCATTTGTTATTTGTTATATGAATCATTTGTTATATTTCTTACAGACTACTTTAGAGTAACTTATTAGTAATTACATTATTATTATTATTATTTTAACATAATTTGTAGTCAATAATATGACTAATGGAAAAACCTGTATAAAAACAATGTAAAAATTCTCATAAAGTAGCCAGTTCCTTGAGACAGCACTGACTCTAAAGGGGTCCTATTATGCTTTTTCACTTTTTAACTGTAGTTAAGTGTTTAATGTTGCTGTTTGAGCATAAAAAAGATCTGCAAATTTATTTTAAACACTGTTCCTGAATATTTTAACCCCAACGTTTATCTATGTGCTGCACATTTTACGGAGAATATAATCCAGAACCTTAGAGAAAACTATGTAGGCTACGCACAAAAGCTAATTCTGAAATGGACCAGTTCCCACTTTGTCAAGACAATCTTTTGTATGTGGATCACAACTTGTAAGTATGTCTTATTGTTTGTAGTTGCGTTTTTCTATTAACAGTTCCAATTATAAGTTTTATGTTGTAGCTACGTTGTAAACAAAGGGCAAAGCTGTTTGCCTCCGCTTGCCTGCTAGCCAACATTAGTGTTGATATAGTGTTTACTGCAGATTTTGTAAGCTCTCCCTTTTGTAAGACTGTTCACTGCCCCTTAGGAAAATTAACCATGGCTTTGTGATTGATTACTGTTTGTATTACCATAGATTTTCATCAAATATCATGATGAAATTGCATATAACATTGTCTTTAAAATGCATAATAAAAAAAAAAAAATAAAAAAAACCAAGTCAAAAAATCCATGCTTGCAATGTCTGTGCATGAAATCTGTTCTGGACGATCCTCTTGTCTATTAACATTTTTAAGTCTGAATCAGGCTTGAATTGGTTTGAAATTGACGCCATCCTTAAAGGAGTAGTTCACTTTAAAATGAAAATTACCCCATGATTTACTCACCCTCAAACCATCCTAGGTGTATATGACTTTCTTCTTTCCGATGAACACAATCAAGCTTTATAATGGCAGTGACGTCCTTTTGAAGTCCTTTTGAAGTTCAAAAAAAAAGTGCATCCATCCATCATAAACTTACTCCACATAGCTCTGGGGGTTAATAAAGGCCTTCTGAAGCAAATCGATGGGCTTTGTAAGAAAAATATTCATACTTTATTAACCCCTTGGAGCCGTGTGGAACAAGTTTATGATGGATTGATGCACTTTTTGAGCTTCAAACTCCATGGACCACTGCTATCATAAAGCTTGGAAGCGTCAGGATATTTATTAATATAACTCTGATTGTGTTCATCAGCTCATATGCACCTAGGATGGCTTGAGGGTGAGTAAATCATGGGGTAATTTTCATTTTAAAATGAACTACTCCTATAATATTTACACTTGAGCAGATGAAACTCGTGGGTATGGTAAGGGGCGTGAGATTTCCCGAAGTGGTTCCGATCACAACACACTGGGCCAGCTAACCAATCACAGCACATTTCGTATTTCGGAAGGAGGGGCTTCATCGAAACAGGAACTACATGGCACGTTCAAGCCAAACTGGGGAGAGAGGGGCTGTATTAATGTAAAATATATGAAAGCATATATCATATAAGCATAATCATAACAGTAGTACACCCCAAAAAACTAAATCAAGTCTTCGTAAAAGGGCATAATAGGAACCCTGTAAACAAATGGAGGAGAGCTTGTTAAGTGACATACTCATAAGCTGTGCAAAGTCTGCAAGAAACTGCGCCTTTGTTCAGATTCCAATTGACATGCTAAGCAGGGCAAGAGATTTGCAATTTTCTGGGAGTATCTATGTATTCATTCTATATGACCTTGAAGTCTGAGGTCTCTCCCAGCCAGTAGCAGAAGAGCCTGGATACGGTATGGAGATTAAACAAACAAAGCAGGCCCAGTTACAGGGCACCCTTCCAACAGAGGGGGAAGGGATGGCCCATACACAGATGTAGCCTTCACACAGACACACACACACACACATACAAAATGGCCCACAGACCCTGCCCTCTCTCCTGCCCCTGAAACTCTCTCAGTCTAAGAGCCACTAGTAGAATATTTCAGAGCTTTCTGTGTCTCACAACAGTACTAAATGTTAAAAATGATTAGCTGGAGTGAAATGTCAAGCTTTTTCTTGGCTTCTACACACTTGCTTCCAGAGTATTCCCCTCAGAAATCCTTTCATTTACCATGCAATGAGGATTTTGACAAAACTAAACAGCAAACTCACCATCAGGGCATTTGAGGCACAAACGCTGTGAAAACCATGATAGAAAGCAGCAAACTGCCTGTAGATGGACTTATTCAGCAGGAAATCAATGTAGAGCTGGACGTATTCTGTGCAGGGACAAACAGATCAATCCTTCAGTAGCAGAAATAAGACAATGAGGCAATTATTCATGTTGAAAAGGGAAAACCAAGTCATGCACATAACTGGGGAGTGGAGACTTTCTCACCTTTTCTGTTTAGGTTGGTTACAGGGATCTTGTCCCCTCCTGGTTTCAGATTATATGACTTGACCACTCCGAGTTCTTCCTGAAAAACCTAGAGAAAAACGTAGAGAAACGACCTCCGCTTCCATTATCTGCACAAAGGAATGTCTAGTTGTCTAGAATGTCTAGTCAGACAAACATGCTTATCTATTAGATACCATGGAAAGAAAGAAAAGTCTGAGAGCAAACATCCTGACTGTACAGGTCAAGTTAAGAGGGGACTCACCTGAAACATGGTGTAGAAGTCCTCTTCAACGTTTCCTTCATAGCTGAGGAGTTCCCCAAGCCCATGAGCAAGATCCTGAAATGCACACAGAAGCACTTACACTCATGTAGTGAATTTGCAACTTTTCATATATGTATTTCTACTTTGCAGAAGGAACACTTTTAAATACAAAATCATAAAAAAACACATCGACAATACAATAAAGAAGAGATGATACATAAGTGACATTATATGAGGTATCTGTGGGAGCATTAAATGTTATGTTGGCCACACTTCTTTTTAGTTTGTCTAATAAAAATAATAGCAGATGGGATGTTTGAGCTGTTTGAGGCAAATGGCAGAAATTTTGCTTTTAAATCTTTTTAAATATTTCAATTTAAGAAAGTAGCTGTAGAAGTTCCACGTCCACATTACCTTTGGAAAAAGTTTGAAACAAGGAAGCAAACAACGCCCGCAGGCAGTTATGTAAGTTTGGAGGAAGCCAGAGACCGTTAAAACAGAACATCTGGCTCATTTAAATCTGACTTTGCAGTAACAGGAGCGCGAAAGGAAATCAACGTGAAAGTGGAGCTTAACTAGTTTTTCAAAATATAATCAACCTCTTGTACATTATATTTCTGTATACATACTAGTCTGTATTATGAGTGTTGCTTCAGAAGAAATAGCTAATATTGGGTGCCCTCTGCTGGACACTGGATAGGCAATGGCTGAATCTGAACAGACATATCATTATGTCGTCAAAGAAAACATAAATTAGCTTAGTAGTACACTGGAACCATTCAGTCATGATTACCTGATGTGTTTCCAATTAAATGTATTTAAAATTGGTCTGTGATCTTATTAAGTTCAATAATATACCATTTTAAGAAACAACTGTAATGGTATAGGGGAGACCAGGACTAGTTAAAAAGCAGTGAGGTTGTTTGCTACAATGTAATCTCATTAACTAGAAGGTTTTGAGTCAAAAGTACAATCGCACAAATGCATATTTTTTTCAGCGGTGGCTTTGCATGTTGGTTTCAAATGCCTAGTCCAATTCTGTTGGGTAAATAAGTGAACTACACTACCGTTTGGAGTTGCTAAGAATATTTAATGTTTTTGGGAGAAAAAAAGTCTCTTATGCTCACCAAGGCTGCATTTATTTGACCAGAAATACAGTAAAAACAGTAGCATAGTGAAATAACTTCTATAATAAAAAAATAAATAATAATAATAATTATACATTTCATCAGCCATTACTTTCAATGTGGGATGATTCTTCATATCATTCTAAAATGCTGTTTTAAATTTGGATTAATACTCAAACATTTCTTATTAATGTAAATGTTAAAATCAGTTGTGCTGCTTAATATTTTTGTCAAAACATTTTTTTCATTATTCAGTATTCTTTAAAAGAACAGCATTCATTTAAAATAGAAATCTTATGCAACATTATAAATGTCACTTTTGATCAAATGTCTGCAGAGAGCGTGTCAATTAAACTCCCCCCCGTAAATGCCACATCGACGCGACATCCTCAGTAAACCCGTCTCCGGCATGACAATCTTTCAAATAATCTTACGAATATCTATTTACCTAATATGACTTAAGACCTGCAATGTTGCCAGAATTATAACCATACACTGTTTGTTCGTCGGCCAGAGGAGAACTGGCACCCCGACTGAGCCTGGTTTCTCCCAAGGTTTTTTCCTCCATTCTGGCCCTGAAGGAGTTTTGGTTCCTTGCCACCGTTGCCTTTGGCTTTTGGCTTGCTCAGTTGGGGACACCTAAATTTCAACTATATTACCGATCTGCCCGCATTGACACTATATGATAATTGAAATTAGCTGGATAACATCACCGTTTTCACCAGAACGGCTGTACAGCCGAATCAAATTCTGTTGCATTATTTTCCTGTTAACACTGTGAAGCTGCTTTGAAACAATTGGACTTGTAAAAAGCGCTATATAAAGGTGATTTGATTTGTTTCACAATTACCAGTAATAAGTAACAGTAATATTTGATAAAGTGATATCAAAAAAGAACAGTAATATTTTGCTATATTAGAAACAGAACACGGAAAATGGCATTTTAAGGGTAAAAAAAAAACAAAAAAAAACAAACAAAAAAAAAGATGATACTTCAAAAGCCTTTGTGAGATTCACAAGACAGGCATGACTTTATCAGCAGAGCTGAAAGCCAACAGAGTGCTATTACTGAACAATGCACCATCTGAGGCTTATTAATCGCATCCAGGAGACTAGACAACAGGAGTGTGTGAGCCTGTGATGGATGGAAGTGCAAACGATAACGTGAAGGCTATTTCTGCCTCCAGTAACTCAGTGATATTCTGTCAGCCATCTACACCATTTATATATGACTGAGTGAGCTCAATATCACCATATAATGAGAAACATGTCCTAAATACTACATAAGCTATATGGGCTGCTGGATATCCTTACTTTATATTGGACTAAAAATGTGTTACATTGAACAATGACAGTTGGTGGTTCACCCATCAGCGACTGACAAACTCTGTATTCATCAGGATTTGGCTGGATTGAATATTATGTCACGAGGTGTGTCACAGCTTGTGTACATACAGGCATAATCTGCTGGAGGTCCTCCAGGTTGAGTGTCGCCATGCCAACGGGGCTGTCGAGGTCACACGGCACAATAGGCGGGGTCAGCAGCTTCTTGTAGACACAAGGGGGGAAGCGGATGTCCAGTGTGATGCTGTTATACACAGCCAAGCCCATAAGCTGACAGATGGGGTTAAGTGCACACAGCTGGAAAGAGTCACAGACCTGACACACACCTCCAGCCTTCTGTTACACAATGCTGCGTCTGAAACCAGAGGCAGCTTCCTCACTGCTTTCCATAATTATCATGTCTAATAATCTAAGGCAAAGTCAATTGAGCTTTAGTCATAACTAAGCAAACATTTAATGGCTGCAATGCTTTTTTTATGATCAGAAATAAAAAATAAAAATAAAAAAAGGTTTTTGAAAACCACTCAAAAGTTTGGGGTCAGTAAGACTTTTTAAAGAAATTAATACTTTTTTGCACAAGGATTACATGAAATTGATAAAAAAATGCATAAATACATTTATAATATAACAAAAGATTTCTATTTCAAATAAATGCTGTTCTTTCTAACTTTATATTAGATTTAAGATCATGGTTTCAAGAAAAATATTAACGCATTGATGATAATTATAAATGATAAATGTTCAGCACCAAATCAGCATATTGATTTAATCCATATATTGATTTCTGAAGGATCATGTGTCTCTGAAGACTGAAATAATGGCTGCTGAAAATCCAACTTTACCATCACACGAATGAATTACATTTTTATAATAATAATAATAATTTTTTAAAAAATCTTAAAATGTAATAACATTTCACAATATTGCTTTTTATTGGTTTTTGTTGTTGTTTATCAAATAAATACAGCCTTGGTAAGCATAAGAGACTGAGCAAAAGACAACATTTTTACTAATCCCAAACTTTTGAACGGTAGTATACACAGGATTATGGGATAGGGCTACTTGATTAGGTGTGTTTGATTAGGGTTGGAACTAAACTCTGCAGGAAAGTGGACCTTGAAGGCTAGAGCTGCTCTATATGCTAAAGTACTAGTGCTCACTTGAATAAGGATGCCCCTCCCCTAAACACACATACTTTTGACTAGAAATAGCAAGTAGCAAATAATGATTTATGGCTGTAATGGAAACTAAAGCCTACTGGCTTTAAAAAAAAAAAAAAGTTTGAGCCAGTTGATATGTCTCACCCCGACTTCCTCTTTCAATGTCAACACAAGAAAGAAAGCTATATCCTTTAAATTTGTCAGCATATAAAAAATTAAAAAGTATAAAAATCACCATATCTGTTTTCCAAATGCAATTATTGTGAACGATTCATCCATGCATGTTTAATTTTTTGACATCATAAATTTGAATCAATATATCATAACTCAATCTCCCATATCAGACTTCTCTCTGGTGGCGTATGCCGGATTCCTCTAATCATTTTGTTGCATAAACCCTGCCCCTTTCTTACAATCAGCTTCAGATGTGCCTCTATTTAACCAACAACTGATGGACAGAACCCTGCCTTACACTTTTTTTCCTTTTAAATTTTCAAAAAGGGAAATACAAACACAAAGATAATGAACTCAACTGTTGCCGCTTTCCTTATGTAGCTGAAGGCTGACCCATGTGGTCCGATCAAACAGACGAGCTACTGTAGCTCAAACTGCTCAAGAAGTTAATTCTGGTTCTGATAGAAAGGTGTCAGAATACACAGTGCATCACAGTTTGTTGCATATAGGGCTGCATAGCTGCAGACCAGTCAGGGTGCCCATACTGACCCCTGCCCACTGCCGAGAGCACCAACAGTGGGCATGTGAGCATCAGAAATGGAAGCAGGTGGCCTGGTCTGATGAATCACGTTTTCATTTACATCACGTGGATGGCTGGGTGTGTGTGCGTCGATTACCTGGGGAATACATGGCACCAGGATGCACTGTGGGAAGAAAGCAAGGTGGCGGAGGCAGTGTGATGTTTTGGGCAATGTTCTGCTGGGAAACCTTGGGTCCTGCCATCCATGTGGATGTACCACCTACCTATACATTGTTGCAAACCATGTACACCCTTTCATGGAAACGGTATTCCTTGGTGGCTGTAGCCTTTTTCAGCAGGATAATGTGCCCTGCCACAAAGTAAAAATGGTTCAGGAATGGTTTGAGGACCACAACAACGAGTTTGAGGTGTTGACTTGGCCTCCAAATTCCCCAGATTTCAATCCAATCCAGCATCTGTGGGATGTGCTGAACAAACAAGTCTGATCCATAGAGGCCCCACCTCGCAACTTACAGGACTTAAAGGATTTGCTGCTAACATCTTGGTGCCAGATACCACAGCACACCTTCAGGGGTCTAGTGGAGTCCATGCCTTGACAGGTCAGGGCTGTTTTGGCAGCAAAAGGGGGACCAACACAATGTTATGCCTGATCGGTGAAAGTGTATAGTGTTTAGTACATCATTTGGGACACAACTTCTTTCTGTGCAACTAGTGGCAGCAAATGGAATTGTAATCTATTTGAGTGACCCAAATGAATACCAACTGAAGATGAAAGAAGCCGTTGAAACGCTTTGTGGTGCACAAGTTCTTTCATATTTTCTAATATCCCAACATCACCTAAAGCATCACAGTAAGATGCATGGAAGAACACCCAACAGGTGTATAATACATTTAGAGGAAAAAGTGAAGAGCCCTGCAAGTAAGTGCTTTCAGCTGTAGCTGACAACTCAACCCCATGTGCTCTCCATATGTGTAGTGAGGGCGATGGAAAAAAGTCCTCGGCTCAGGAGAGGGAGAGAGGGAGAGGGGGAGAGAGAGAGAGAGAGAGAGAGAGAGAGAGAGAGAGAGAGAGAGAGAGAGAGAGAGAGAGAGAGAGAGAGAAAGAGGGGAGAGAGCAGACAGACGGGACAGTTTCCATGAGGACTGCAGCGATGAGACAACACAAACCGAGCCCTGGCTGTTTCTAATGGGACAAAACAAAAGAATCTTTATTTCATAATTTTTCACTGATGTGACACAGCAATTCAGTGCTGCAGGAGTGAGAACTCAGAGACCAGGCCGTGCGCTGGACCGGCAGCCACATGTTTCGAGAAGCCCGAGCCAGGGGGGCAATTAGAGGGGTAACTACAGGACATGGCAGGCTTTGGCTGCCACCGTGTCTCTCCTCAACACATTCCCGAGAGCACCATGCGGACCGGGTCTCTACACTGACACGTGCCCGCCCATGCACCACATCATTTACAAAGCCATATAACATAATGCCATATAGCCATAACTATATCTGTGCATCTTTCATTAGTGTCATATTGCATTATAACCCTGTGTAATTGACATTTAGAAATCACATGGCATAAAAATAGCATATGCTCTATTTTCACATCATCATAGCACAGATTGGTGGGAGAAAATACATTTCCCACCAGAAAACAGAAGGATGAGAATGAACCTCAGAAGTGTGTGCCAAGTGGGAGCTGACTCTATATTTATGCACTATTTTAAGTTTGTCACACCCACACGTGACCACCTATACTGTATAAACTACAGGGAAATGAAAGGATACAGCTCCAACCAATCGGAACTCAGAGTAGTTGTCACATTTCCAGCTGCTGAACCAATGACACTGGGACTCCTTCACATACGTGAACATGCCTGTAACATGACACACAGACACAAAATAGAACAATTAACATTAATGAGCAGAATGACCAGAAGCCAGCTGATTGTGTCTTTTATTTACACACACTATCAATATATATATGAACGACTGATGCTTGAAGTCTGTCTCAGACACTGACACTCTCTTACAAGAGCACCCTGCTGAACCAGATATTTTAATAATTTAGTGTTAAAATATTAATAAGTGCCATGCCATTGGAAAAGTACCAGATTTTTTTGAGTATTAATGCTCAACTATTGATTGTTGTAAAGACTGTTTATTATTGTATTTAAAGACTGTATTTATTAAGATGATGATTAAGATTTATTTATGTCCATTTTGCCTCTCAAGGTAAAAATATGCTTAGATATTTTCATGAGGAAAATATACCAGCTGTATATCATCCAAGACTGGCACTATTTGTCCTGACCGTCTTACCGTAGTCTGTGTGAAAAATCTGTCGAATCAGGAGAAGAAACCACTCTTTTGTGAGTCCACCCATGTCCAACCCAGCTTCCCCAACAAATGTCACTTTCAGTTTTTTCTTCAGGTCTGCTCGCTTTCTCGAAAGCTATTAAAAAAGGAACACATTTATGGAGGGGCCATTTTTCCAAATTAAGTCTTAGCCAGACTTAGAAGTTTCCAGAACATAATGTAAATGCTTTTGGAAGTCCTTTCAGCCTAGGAAAACAAAATGTAGATTTTTGCTACTTTGTCCAGAGCAATGCAGTCCATACAGAAGTTTTTCCTCCTATACAGCTAAATAGTTTTCAGTGATTCAAAGGAACTCATGGTATCTCCAGGAACAGACGCAATTCTACGTTTACAGATCTGGACCGAGCAGTATTACCTCATCCAGTGAGTCACTGACCAGCTGCAGACGCCTAACTTTAATGTTGAGAAACAGCAGACTCATATCCACCCTCTGCCTGCGAGCGACCTTGTCCACCAGGGTTTGCTGCATTAGACATAGAGAGGAATGCATTTATCAGTTAACATTCCCCTGAAAGAAACATGGCCAGAACATGGCCACAACTAGGTTTTATTCCATGGCTCTAGATGTCTTGTTTCTGAGTAACATTTCTTAGACAGATGATGTCTGTCTATTTGCGGTGTATGATGATATTATTCTCTAGCCACACATCTGTTTATCCTACAGTCTTGACACATATGTTTGGGAAGGAGCCATAGGAATGGCGATTATGCTGCCCCACCCATGCTAGGATTGTTATCAGAGAATACTCTCAGACTAGAAGACATTCTCTCAAACAGAGACTACCTTTTTCATCTTAAAGTGATAGTTCACCATGAAATGAAAATAAAGCCATCTTTTACTCACCCTGCTGTTGTTCCAATGCCCTACGCCCTTCTATCTTTTTCGGACCTCAAAAGCAGAAATTTAAACGTCCTGCACGTGTGCTCCTTCATATAATGGCAGTGAATGGCTACCAGGCTAAAACTTTACAAAAAGGATACAAAAGTATCACGCAATGACACAGGAAGATGCGTGGGATATATGGAAAGTGTTCAGGAGGCATACTATAAGGTTTTTCTGAGAAAGAAACCTTATTATTCAGTCAAAATACTGAGCTCAGCCGTTACTCTGTGCGCATTCCTGTGAGTGCGTGTGAGCCGTCAGCGACCACTCATGCAATGTTGTCATGACCGGTACACAACATTCACTTCAGGAGGTTTACCTTATTATTAGTATTATTGTATTATTTCTTATTATTTACGTTATAGAAGAGACAAGAGTCGTGTTTGTTTCTATTGAGCCTGATTTCTCAAAATGGTGCGTGTGTGTGCTTATCCTTGGTGCCATGACAACAGTGCGGCTGCTGATGGCTCACACACACTCACAGGAATGAGAATAAGGTTTCTTTCTCAGAAAAACCTTATAGTATGCCTCCTGAACACTTTCCATATATGCCACGCATCTTCCTGTGTCATTGCGTGATACTTTTGTATCCTTTTTGTAAAGTTTTAGCCTGGTCGCCATTCACTGCCATTATATGAAGGAGCACACGTGCAGGACGTTTTTTTATTTTTTATTTCTGCTTTTGAGGTCTGAAAAAGACAGAAGGACATAGGGCATTGGAACAACAGCAGCGTGAGTAAAAGATGGCTTTTTTTTATTTCAGGGTGAATTATCCCTTTAAGGCTATAGTGAGAGCTCTGTATACATTGTGAATTCTCACCCTGGCCATGCTGATCATCTGCTGCTCAGAGTCTCTCTGGATAATAGCCTTCTTCACCACTGTGGACAGGATGAAAGGGAACTGACAGAAGGTGAACCTGAGAAAATATAGATCAGAAATGACTATAATGTCTGGGGGAGGAGTTTAAAGTGTACACTAGTGATAGACCAATACATCGGCCAGGTTGAATACTGCAAAATAAATCAAATCTAAATCATTATTTATATCTTGCTTTTCAGTAAATGTATCTCAGCATCCTTACAACAAGGTAATTTACTTACGAGTCAAAATAGAGACAGAGTGCATTTAGGCCACGCCCACACCACAACTTTGTATTGCGGGAAGCGGTCGCCTTGTGATTCCTTACTTATAACAAAAAACAGAACAATGTCTAAAAGCTGATATGTGACAAGGTGTACAGCAAACAAACTAAAAAACACAGTACTGAGTTTTTATAAGCTGTCGACCCAAAAAAACGAGCGTTTAAGCAGACAAAAGTGGATGCAGGCAATAAGACGTAAGGCTTCAGCAGGAAGAATAGGTACATTTTGGGATCCTACCACTCAGTATGCCTACGTGTGAAATATTAAAATGTCAGTTTTATACTGTTTATCACTGATTACGTTCCCCTCCAGTGGGCGTAGTTCTCAGTGTAATATAACATGTCGCGCTCTGTCTCAATTGCCTGTATCCACTTTTGTGTCCTTAAACACTTGCTTTTTGGGTCAACAGCTTATAAAAACTTCTGGGTTTTTGAGCTTGTTTTTTGTACACCTTGTCACATATCAGCTTTTAGACATTGTTAGATTTTTTGTAATAAGTCAGAAAAGACAAGGAGGCCGCTTCACCCAATACAAAGTCAATGGAGACGGTTGGTTTGTTTTCCCCCCCTGGTGTGGGCATGGTTTTCAGATTATGACACATGTCGCTCTGTCTCTCGATTGCATGATTTTATTAAAATGAAGACTTTGGATTCACAGAATATATTTCAAGTAAGTTTGTTTTTCTAATTCCATTAAAAATAGCCATTTCTTTTTTTAAGCATTCACTACAATTCAATAATTGGATTTGGTAAGATTTTATAATAATTTTGAATGAAGTCTCTTATCCTCACTAAGGTTGTATTCATACTGTATTCAAAATACAGTAAAAACAGACCCACTTTATATTAGGTGGCCTTAACCACTATGTACTAACATTTAAATTAATTATTTGAAACAATACACTTATTGTGTACATACATATTTTACATGTACTTGTATTTTTGAAATTACCTGCATGTAATTACATCTGTAATTAATTTCTGTAGTTACATTTATAATTCCACTGTTGACCCATCCTTTACACCTAACCCTACCCTTAAACTTACTCATATCACCACACCTGTCCCTAACTTTACCTGTATCTCACCTCAATATCAGCAAAAGTGTTTTGCAATACAATATGAACACAATATGTACTTATTGTCACACCTGTTTGAATTTCCGTGAGCCTGCCACGTGTGGTAATCCTCCATAAAGTCTATGTGGTCCAGGGTTAGGTTGTAGAAATCAGTGAAAGGGATGATAGGAGAACAGGAAATGCTGTTTGCCGCATCTGTTAAAACAAGATCAATGTTAGATTTTTTTTATTGTTCACAAACATCTCGACTTTCTCCAAGCCCTCCCTAGTGGCTAGCACAATGGTACTCACTAAGCAAGGAGAGGACTTTAGTGGCTGAGGGAATCCACCAAGAGCATTTGACCATGGGCGGCAACTCTTCTGACTTGGCAGGAAATAGACGGGTGGTGATGAAAAGCTGCAAGCGCTCCACCAGCTGTTTGAAGCGCTTCTGAGGCAGCCTAGAAGATGAAAAATCGTAAACAGAAAGATATAATCCATACTCACTTCTTTTTTTTACAGTCAGTTTGTGTAATGCCTTTACACTGGCTGCCTTGACTGTTGTATAGTGCACAATTCAATTCTATTTGTTGAAATTATACATTTCACAATTAAAATCCCAACTACTTAAGATAAAAAAGGCAATAGTTTGTTTATTTAAAAGAAACGTGGTCAACCATTAAATTCTTTAAAAAAATGGCAGTGTATTTTAATGACATAAATTGTACTGCACATATTTTATTTAAAAGAAATACATTATTTAAAACAAAAGGAGCTAGACTTTTCCATTGTGAATTGCTCTCTTGTACAGACTGGCTGCATCGGACTCACTTTTTAAACCAGTGCATCAGGAAATGGTGGTCCGCTTCAGCCAGGGCTGCTATTTGCCTCAGTAAGTGTGCATAGATGACATATGTGGCTGGGCTGGTGTACTGAGGGTTCTGCGACACAGAGAAGCATTTCAGCAAACTTCAAGAAGGAAATATAACTTTTCGTTTAGGAGCAGAGAAAGAAGTCTGGCTTTTAATAAGAAGTGGCATTGCAGCGGAAACCAGCTCTTTTCCTCTCCAGCATGATCTCATCCCTTCCTTCGGCACAGTGAACGCAAATAATACAGAGGCTGCCTGACATTAGTGGCAGACAGATCAGCCCAATAATTGCCTCTGCTTTTCAATTTCACCATGTCCTCCATGGAAATGTAGGTCAGGGAGCACATCAACAGTCCGGAGATGAATAACGCTATATGCGAAGGATGACATCTGTACATGCTTCTGTTTATGAAAACGTCTAACTCCCACCACCACTGATCCCCATCAAATGGAGAGAAAAAAAAAAAAAAAAAGTTTCATAAAGCTGAAACCCCAAAACAAACCGAATCCTATATCTAACCAAGCCATCGTCTCTTTCTCTGCCCACGGCTTCCCAGGCTTAAATCCAGTTGCTGTGTCCTTATTTGGACAGTCCCAGGCCAGCCTGCGCTGGTCATGTGTGAAGTAAACACTTAGCTCACGATCTGTCTGCACTAGAGCAGAGCTATGGCTGGAGTCAATGGGCCATGTGGTGAGAGAGGAGATCAAGAGTTTCCTGCAACTCCAGTTCGCCTCTTACTCAGCCTGGGGTGTTTAACATGGCTGCCAACACAAAGGGCAACTCAAAGACAGATTAGAGCAATTTTGTTGTATAAGTGCACATCCATATGATCGCACACAGATAACTGCTTTGGTTTGCAAAGGGAAATTACAGGTATTATAGAAAAGTATCATATGTCTTTGGGTTCTGTGTAATGAAGGCAATTTTGAATTAATGGCATGGGTTTGGTCACTAGGAAGAGGAGTGAAGAGATCAGCAGTGTTGGGGAATCTAAAGGACTAAAAAGTAACTAAAAGACGCTAACTTTTTTGGTAGCGTGACAGTAGTTCTCATTTGTTGTTCTCAAAACAAATTTGTCCAATGAACAACAAAACTCAACAACACTATATTTGTTAATCACACTTTATTGTGCAAGAAACTTTAAGCAAGTTGAGGCAATATTCAAACACATTTTCCTAAACTATCTTCTCTCACTCTCGTAGTTAGTAAGTGTAAGGAGAATGATTCATTATGGTGAATCAGTTCATTCATACGGTTTAGTTAATTAACCAATACATAGCTCGATTAAGATTCGCAGATTAAATAAATGAATCTGATCAGTGCAGTCCCCACATCTTTTTTTGTTGGACGTTATTTAGTTACATGCTGATATCAATATGTTTTCAAATTTATATAAATTGTGGTGCTGAAATATTTGTAGTGTGAACTATTGTAATTCTTAGAATTTCCAAGGATCAGCATTCTCTCCTAAAAGTGATCGGGCAGACCAAACCTTAAGTCGTAGAGACTTGAAACTTTGAGGGATTGTACAACGTCACCAAGACTTTCCCCAATTGGCCTGATGATGCAATGCAAAGTATGCAATGGCTCATAACTACTAAACCGTTCATCACAGGCTCAAGTGTCTTATATCATTGGAATCCTTGGCTTAATGATTTGATCCTCACCCTGGTGAAGGGTGTGCTCACTGTTTCCAAGTGGTGCTCACTGCAGAGTCAAATGATGTCCAGCTCCACATCTCTGGACATCTAATGAGGTGGAGGGATAGAGTAGGGTTAGGGTGTGGTTGGATATTCTAGCTTCACCCATTAGGCCCAAATTACATTCGCTCCTCCTCGCTGGACGTCTAGCGAAGGGAAGCTACACATAAACTCCATCAATTTGCTCTGCAGTGAGCAGCCTCTCAAATTTTGGGGCAGTTTGGATTTTGCAAACCTAGGGTTTCCTAGTCCTAGATTTTTTTTGCCCGATCAGAACCAAACCAGTGCATAAAGATTCTCTGGAGTCAATAATTATCAAAAAAGTCCCAGATGGGACACCAAAATGTTTGAATTGGCAGTGGCCACTTTTACTAAAACAGCTATCCCTCTTGAACGGAATGTTCATCAAACTTGGTACACCTATGTATGGACTCTGTGGTTGCATGAAAAAGGGCGTGGCGACTGGCCACTTGGTGGTGCTATAAAATGAGAAAAAAAAGAAAACATCTATAGCTACAACAGTCAGACTGCATGCGGTGTCTTTGTCCAAGGTGCCGCAATTGTCTACAAGGTCATTGGCGTATCTCGAAAAACATGGCTTCTGTAGGCCAATGAAATTGTCAGACAAGGTTAACAGAGGCTGATCAGAACAAAACTTGCTGGGCCCGTAAGAAATTTGAAAGACATCAGCCACGAGGGGCGCCTTTGTGTTTTTCACATGCGTAAAGGATTGTATATAACACAGTTGTTTTGAACATGCCCTCATTCTGAGCCACTTTGCCTTTAGGACCACCAGTTTGAATTTTTAGTTGTATTTAAAAAAAAAAAATCATGAACATTATGTTAATTCTGCCACCGTAATATGACAATACATACTAAAGAATAAATACTGCTCTGATTATAACAAGAAACAATATTATCTTATTGTTTATTAACTTTTTTTAAAAGGTACTGCATCTTGACTGTATTCTAACTTAAATTCTGATAGCTATAAAGTAGTTTTAAAGTACCTACACTAAAACTGAACTGTCAACTTAATCAAGCCATTTACCTTTTATAGTAAAAAAAAAAAAAAAAAAAAAAAAATAGTAAAAGAATCCTTTCTTAAGAGATAAACAAGTGTGTAAAAACAATGGCATTACCTGCACAAGAACAAAATACGCTCTAAGGTCATCCTTTGTGCGGGGCCTAAAAATACAGAAACAAAGCTGACAGTGATTCTTTTTTAATCGCAATTTTCTGCAAAGACTTCATGTCCTCTTTGTGCTTCAGTGAGAGAGCACAATGCACTACTCACCCTTTCCATTCTCTTAATAAGCTATTAATAATTCCCTTCAGGACTGATTTCTGTGTGTCCGCGGGCTGCAAATTAGCCAGATTAAACCAATTTTGTTAAAACCAAATTCAAAACAACAGACATCGCACAATGGCTTACTGTGAAATTCAAATATAAGAGAACTTCAGTCAGTATTGACTGGATACGTACCGTGTGGAGTAATGCATCATAAACAATGTTGACAAATTTGATGTTTATTCCTGAGTCTTCAATGGTGTTGAAGGGAGCATTTGCTTCTTTCTAAGGAGAACATTACAATATAAAAAATTAAGCACACTTTTTATCCACTTACATGGTGCATTTTATATATACTTCCCATATAAAATGGATGGTAAAACATTAACCACATATAAGAATAACATTTTCTGATGAAACCATATGCAGATGTTGCTTTTTACTCCCTGAATGAGCTCATTGATTCATTTGGAGACCAAAATGTTCAGTTTTCTTCCTTTCCTGACTTTCACGGTTACGTTTTCCACCGACTTCCAAGAGTTCTTATTAAAAACATTGGCTATACTTAAAAGGATGTTTCATTCATAAAATTACCATTATTCAAAAGTCTAAATAAAAACACATTTAGACAAGTATAAGTAATTGTGCAAATAGTGAAATATTTAAAATAAAAAATTAAATAAAAACTTTTATATATTAAATGATTGTTGTTAAATTTTACAACACACTAAGTTAACAGATCATTTACAGTGGGCTGTGATTAAATTGGGCCCTTTGGCAAAGTAAGCTTATGCTTAATAGAGATTTCAAGCAACATGAAAACAATCAACAGCCACCTAGTTAAAAAAGGTCTATAACTACTATGTACTAACATTTAAAACAATAATTTGACACAATGCACTTATTGTATACATGTTTTACATTGTATTTGTTTAAAAATACCATGTAAGTACAGCTAATAGCTGTAATTAATTAATGTAATTACATCTATAATTACACTGACCCTTCCCTTACATCATAACCCACCCTTAATCATAACCATACCATGAAACCTGTCCATAACCTTACCCATATCACACTTCAGCATAGCAGCAAATGTGTTTTGCAATGCAGCATGATCACAATAATTACATTCTACCTAACAGTTATTTTTTTATGTAAGTGCATTGTAGTTAAAGACACCTAGTATATAGTGTGACCAAAAAAAAAAAAAACACTTGAAAAATGAACAACACATTGTATTGGGAGCTTCAACACACCTTAAAGGCACCATTGAGTTCCAAAAAGGAGTCAAATGTGGTCAAGTAGAAATCATGGACTTGTTTCCAATCCCCTGAGATAGTTGCCCTTTCAACATCGTCCCTACAGCCAGACAAAGACACAGTTAAACATACTGTAACTGATCTGGGAATGCTGCGGGTGACTGAGAGAAGGAGAAGTACGTACTGAAACTCTTTGGCGGTTTTGGTTCGAATGGGAATAATGGGTTCTGAGACAAAACGAGCCTTCACCTCTGGAGGGAGAACATCAATAGAGATACGATGCTTCTGTCTCACATCTGGACATATTGGGGGAAGCTCTCTCACTGAAAACACACACAAAATGAATTAGACAGCAGCTCACAATATGAGCAAGGTGGGCCATTTATTATGCTCTCCAAGGGGATTTTTGCAATCACTCTCCAGATAACAATTACCTTATCAAAAACGACTATCTAAACAATGACTCTCAGCATCCCAGCAACTACCTAGTAACATGCAATTACCATCAGCACAAATTGTTATTATATTTAAAGGCACCCTAGTCCTTCATTCTTAACAAATGCACTGAATAAGGCTGATGAGTTAAAATTCACAAAACTACTTGTACTTGTGGACTAGAGTTAGGAACAACTGACGTTTTCACAGGTTCGGCCAGTGAATTTACAAGGAAAAGTGAGCTATTTAACAAGCTTTAGCACTGCGTCAGGCCCCCAGCCCGTGTAGTGTCTTCATAACAAGCCCCCAGCTCATCTGTGCTAAAGACATTTTAGACATGAACACATTGTGTGAATGCATCACACAGACATGTTTCAAACATCTTTGATCTCCAAGACAAAGAAAGGAAAACATCTGCTTAAAACAGTGAAGTGGTTATTAATTCAAAGCAGCCGAATCGACAGCTTTGAAATGCAATGAGTTTTTTTGCCCTGTGTTGTAAAAGGGAATTACCTTTAAATCACCCATGCATGTAGTTTAAGCCATAGTAACCTTTGCTTGTGTTAACGGCTTGTAGACCTAAAGCGCAGACTGTGGATGTATTTGATAATCAAATTATCTAACCAGAATTAGCCAGATATGTAGCAATAATTAGTGGCAGGGCTGGAAGGGGTCTGACCTTGTTTAACTGCAGGTAGCAGGAACGGAGAAGAGAGACTTTGGCTGCCTGACTCTCTTTTGTGATTCAGGGTGGAGATAAAGCTTCCATAAGAGGGGAAAGGGAGCTTCGGTCCACGATCCAAGCTCTGCTGATGAAACAATCCACGTTATATTCCAATATTTCTAGAAAATAAACTGTGCTGCAGTACACCTGTATGCTGCTGATAATAAAATGTGCACATATGGCACTGAACACATACTACAATAAACTATATGTTCTATACTACACTAAACTGACAGGTTAACATCTAACTGAGCAAAATAAGAAAAGATAAAAAATAGTACTAAAATACACCCTCCCCTTATTCAAATATTTGAATTAAAAAAAAAAAAAGAAAAAAAAATACAAAATACATATTAAAACCGATTTAAACAACAGTGGAGGAAAACAAGACCTTGTTAATTGAGATTATGTCACACATTGCATAACCAGAAGCATCAGTGTTGTTTTGCAGAAACGAAACATTGGCTATTCTGTGTGCTTTCAACATTAAGAAAATATAAACTCGCTAGGAGAAAATACGCTGCACGTGCAGTATGTTTAGCTAAATATTCCATGAATATTTAATTTTACTGACTTTTTACACTACATAAAGTGTTGTCTCAAATTTCCATTAGGTTAATCACGCTAAGTCAAAAGCAGTGATGCATTAAAACATAAAGAAATAATTCACATTAATTGTTAAAAAAAAAAAAAATCTGCCTTCATGTACATAATTTTTTCTCCTTATATTTTATATTTGTAAAATATAATGTATATTAACCAAAGTAAAAGCCTATTTGAAATGCAGAAAAATACTTACATGGTTTAGTATAGGCGGAAGTCTGTCTCTATCCCTTTCTTCAAGTGGACAGTTATTTTCGCTCATGTTTAGATGCATGTCCTCTGAAGAAAAGCCTTTCGAGTACAGTTACATGGCTTATTTTTGTGGAAAAAAGTACTTTTCCCGTCTGCGTAATCTCAGTCCTCACTTTCCTTTCACTTTGAGAAATACAGCAACAGTAGTGAGTCCAGAACTGTATGTTCTTTTCGCTAAGCAGGTGAGTTTTGGAGACCACGATGACCAAAAAGGCTGATCTTTGCTCGTCAAAGAGAACAAACGAACTGGATAAGAAGAAAAGTAAAAATAAAAGCTACTAAAATCTTCGCGACGCTGCGTTTAGTGAGTGAAGTAACTTGTTGAAGAAGTGCCGTGGCGTCTATGTGCAGTCCAGCTGTACGCTGGCGCCATGTTGTTGAGGATGATGATGAGGTTTGTAGTTACGGACTTGGATACGGCCTCTGCCTCGACGTAACACTGGGGCCGTGCTGTGCTGAGTCAGATTTATTGCACACCTCTAATTAAGATCTTTCCTAGAAGTAAACATACACCCAGCGAAAGTCTATATTTGTATGACATTTTGGTGGTCGAAGAATAAAAAATAACGGATTTTCATAGCTCAGAAAGATATGTATAAGCCCATATGTTAGGCCTACTCACGTGAATGTTACATTGTCAGCTTTTCTCTCATATTTCTAGGGGTGTGGCCAAATGTGCTAAATAATACATATGACCTAAAGATGAAACGTGTGATTAATATAATATTAACACAAATAATAAATAGGCTAACTAATAATTAGTGTAACGATGTAAATATACTATTGTATGAGCATATTAAGCCATGTATTATTTACACCAAAAATATGGTATGAGAGAAATATATTGACAGAGGTACATTTTCTGAGTCTGTGTGAGGGAGAGAGTTTCAAATCTCAAGGGGGTAATCTGAGCATTGTCAGGTTCTTATGCGTCAGCTTTCTCTTATTGTGACCTTGAGGTGTCAGAACGAACAAATCACGTATTCTGCATCAGTACTGCTTTGTTTTGTCTGCTTTGTTTTTCAATCTATATTTACAGACCAGTGAATAGGAGTGTCTTACATAAACAGATTAAAGTTATAATTTAAGTAGCCTAATATTTACATCTGCTTTATGTAGGCTAGGCTATATATAATTTGACTAACTATAAGTCAAATTAATGATGAATAAAACAACAGTTAATAAACTCAGCTAGTCGTATCGACCACCAATAATTAGCTCTGCATCTAGGCTCATATTAAAACATATTTGCTGAAACCTAGCTTCGGCCAGTAGGTGGAGGAAGAGATCTGTCCTTGCAAAACGTGAAAACGCACAATTTGACTGCAGGGGACAGTCTGAGTATTCTTCAAAGAGTGTGTTTACATCAATTACAATGATATGGATCTTAGTATAATTCTAACTCAGTATAGCATTGACAGTTTAAGGGATTACATTTTTCTTCAGTGAATCTCAGCAGGATATTAAAATGATTCAGCTGAAGACATACACACACCAAAAAAAAAAATCTTGTTGGAGAACCACAGTGAACACAAATATAAAATATAACTAAACAGAACTAAAATAAAATCTTTTAATGGCCTCTACACAAGGTCCTTCTTTTATTACTCAATCCAGAAGCATTTTCCTTTTGAAATAATCTCCGGTATTCAATTTACACTAAACCATCACTAGAATTCTAAATGTGATATATGTCCACCACTTGTTGTGACCATATCAGGCATACACCTTCACTGTCTCCCGCCAGTCAGACGAACATTCCTGTGCAGTAACATGAGTATTTGAGTACACGACTTCTGCAGTTGGCATTGACTAATATGGCTCAGCTCTTAGAACTGGATACACCCTGTCATACAACTGATCCTGACAGCATGACATTAAGCCATAGATTAACACCATGCTTTACTGTTTGATTTGTTTATGACTTTAGATTACCACATTTGAAAAGGCTCTTCTTTATTGATGGAACAGACATTGAAACCAGATCATAATGTCTTAATTAACAAGGCAGTTTGTACAAGTTTTCCATTAATACTACAGCATATGGACTGAGTAAAGACATGTTTGCGAGTTTGCCTTTCCTTCAATGTCCTATTTTAATGTGATTAATCACTTAGGACACAATTGATTTAGATACCAAAAAGCACATCCAGCACATTTGTATTCTTAAAAGAAACTCAATGTTAATTCTGAAATTCAAAAACATTTGATAACATGCCGTTGACAATGTTTTTGAGGGACAGGCTGTTTACCATCAAAGATGTTTGCGCACACACACACACACACACACACACACACTGCGGTATGATTTAAAAGCTGTTTTCCTCATACAATGACAAGGGTTTCGGATATTGGCAACATTTTTGTCCCCATAATGTGGGTTTACCAGTACAACCATGTTTATGGAGACATTCCATAGAGTACTATCCCCCTGCACTAACCCTACCCCTAAACCTATTCTTCACAGAAAACTTCCTGCTATTTTAGATTTTCAAAATAGATCATAATTTCATAACAAAAATGAATTATATATTCCCACGTAATAAATCAATATAAATGACTATAATGCTAATGGTAAATGCTACTAGAAGTAGGCTGACTCGGACCCTCTCCAGGACTCCCGGGAGCAGAGTGATCAAGGGAAATGCATACAGACACAGACGTCTGCTCCCTGATTCTGGTCCCCGGGGATATACATCGCTCTGAGAGACGACAGTTCCCCTGGGACCACAGGAGGATCGCATAGAGGGCGCAATCTCAGACCCCCCTGATGATTCAGATAACCAACGTATTGTCTGAACATAACAGAACGTGGTAGCCCCTGATGTCTGTGAGGAAGCTCCTCAGAGCTGTGAACATCTCCAGTCAATTTATATGCCATCAATGATGATGGTCCTGCCACAGACCTCTGGCAAAAGCGGCCGTCCAAGAACGCAACCCAGCCAGTAAGGGAGGCCTCTGTCGAATAATTCTTCCAGCGACATGATGCTCCCAACACTGGGCCTTGGGAGAGAAACCAAGGTTCCCTTTTGTTCAGTCACTCCGAATAACTGATGTCAGTGACTGATGAATAGGGGTTTCGCCTAGAAGCCTATCATCTTAGAGATCTAGAAAACGCCCAATGGCAGTGCCAATGCCATGGGCATGCAGAATTTGCATAGCGTAACTCCGCCCCACAGCATAGGTATATAAGGAAGTACGCTGGCAACATCGAATTATGTTTTTGCTATGGAGCCAAGAGCATCTAACTCTTCACTCCTTAAGCCTTTCTGAGTTAATCGTCAAGCTTCTTCGAGATGAGCAGCTTTCGAGTTGGTGTTGGTGTTACGGCGCATTCCAGCGATCACATACTGCCTGCCTGCTGATCTGTGCAGTGGTCTGCATCCAGCTGGTGTGCATTCCCTGGGCGCTTCAGCATTTCACTGCCGGTTGTATATTCTGTATATAACTGTGTATGTGACAAATAAAACTCTTGAATCTTGAATCGCTGTGAAGCTTCCTCTCCTAAAAGAGCTCACACGTGGCACGTCTTTTTCAAGATGTCTCGTCTGTGTGCTTCTGGGTGCGGTCGGTCTCTGCCGCCCCCTCTGATGGGCACAAACACTGCCTGACGTGCTTGGGCTTTCAGCACACTCAGGCAGTGCTTGTGGATGAGTCATGTTCCCACCAATCTCGGTGCTGCGGTCGAGACTCAATGACCTCCATCCTGGACTGGGAGCCACATATATCATCCTGGAGCCACACCCCAATCTGCTGTCTCTACGGGAGGCGGCACTTTGGCTGGTGGCCAGGGTGACGGTATGGAACAAAGCCAGGACGCTCATGCCTCGGGCCACACCCCCCTCTAGCGCACCGCTCCCGCTGTGCGTCCAGACTGTGACACCGGGGCTGGCTCATGCTGTCCCAAGTGTCTCGTTTGGTGCCACAGAGGACAAGGAGATGTCGATCGCCGCATCGCAAGGTGGGCTGGAGTCCTCCGAGGACGATTATTCGGCTGTGCTGCCACCTTCCGGCACGACCTGGTCATCAGGTTCCTGAGGGGGGCCAGGAGACTAGATCCTCCTTGCACTCCCCTCGTACCCTCGTGACCTCGCAGTAGTCTTAGATGTTCTGCAGAGGGCTCCCTTTGAGCCATTGCGGTCATTCGATCTTAAGTTCCTGTCAATGAAGACAGTGCTCCTGATTGCTTTGGCCTCCATCAAGAGGGTAGGGGACCTGCAGGCATTTTCGGTTGACGAAGTGTGTCTGGAATTCGGGCCTTCTAGGCGAAACCCCCATTCTTCACTCACTTACGTCACGTCTCCGTTCCCTCCTCAGGGAATGAGGGTTACATACATAACCGAGACGTTTCTTCCATATGGACAGTGAATGAAGGCATCTGCGCATAACCCTGATCATACAGAACAGATTTCATTTGAAACTGAACCTCCTCAGAGACTGGTTCAAGTGCCTTAGATCTAAAATTGGACGCAACCCCCGTCCTTCTTGGGAACTATAAAGTACCAGCTGTAGAACCCTGAATCCCTGTCTGGTGGAGGAACACGTTCTATGGCCTCCTTTACCAGCAGCGTGCAAACTCCTTCTCCTTCTCCTTCTAGCCGGCTAAGGGTGAGAGCGCCACCTCTGTTGCCAAGCTCCATAGAGGCGACGCTCTCCTTTTGTACCTGCCAGTACGAGGAGCTTGCTGACAGCTGGATTTACACCTTTGGATTTAGAGCGGTGAGGGATAAACTGCTGGAAGGCTGCTGATTGCTTCTTCACCTCCTGAAACCTGTTGACGACCACGTTGACTCAGGCCGGACTCAGGCTTTCGCCACCAAACAGGCCAGAAGGTGAGAATGGGGCATCAAGGCGATAACTCTTATCCTTCTCCTTAATGCCCGACAGATTTAACCACAAATGCTTCTCCGTGGCCACCAGAGCTGCCATGGAGTGGTCGATAGCATGGGCCATCTCCTTGGTGACCTGGAGAGACAAATATGTTGTTCACTGTGTAAGTCAAGAAAGAACGGTAAACCCCGGTGTTGAGGCTGTGACCTGTGCTGCAGAAAGTGTTAATCCAGTTTACTGCTCACTGGCATTTCCTGCCTATCTGGTGGCCAGTTAATGTTAAGTCTGGCCACCACACGAGTCACAACCTCAATGAGCTCCTCATAAGTGGGGACGTGAAGTGATGAGTGAGCTTCAACATCCTCCGCCTCGATGCTCAGCACATCCACTTCCTCCAGAAGCTGATAGCTCAAGCACTGGACCCTCAATCCCAAACAGTAGAAGCCACTGGGCAGGCTTCTGCATGGGGAGGAAGGGCATCAGAGTTGTCAGATGATGATTGGGAAAGTGCCTCAGCAGTCCCAATCTCATCCGCCAACTCCCATTGCAGACCCCACGATCTGATGCAAGTTCCCTCGAAAGGGAATACCAGTCACGAATAAGAATTTTTAAAGAGAAATGTCATAGGAGCTTGAGTTTGTTGCCCAGTCCTATTTGTTTGAACCGCGAGAGGCATCAAAGCTTATGCTGCTCCTACATCCTATGTCATACGCCAGGGGTTACTCTTTTTCGACTTGCGTAGGCCGTCTACCGGGAGCTAGTTATTTTAGTGTATAAAGTTTTAAATGGATATTTTTCTTACAAAAACCCATCGCTTTGCTTCGGAAGGCTTTTATTAAAACCCTGGAGTCATATGGATTACCTTTATGATGGATAGATGCACTTTTTTGGACTTCAAATTCAGTGAATGGTTTCTCAAATTGAGCCTCAAGTAGGCTACCACTTTTAGTGTGTAAGCAATAAAAAAAAAAAAATTAAACAAAAACTTGTAATAATGGTGTCCGGACTGGGCGTAAATGCAACTCCTTGCGTTTCGTTATCCATTGGGCCATGCTGCGTAGTTCAAACTAGTGAAACAACTGAAAACAGTGCTATTTGTTCTCTATTTGTTGTTTCTGACTGAGAAACTGCTTCAGATGAGTGGTCCGAATGAATCTGAATCATTTCAGACCATTATGCAAGCGTGTTTGGCCAATTCACGGAAAAGAAAGATTCAACTCAAAAGAAGGATTAATTCACAAATGATTGGTATCGCTGGTTGGGGTGCCCTCGGGCTGCCAATTGAATACCCCTGGTTGAAACTATTTCCAATAATTATCTGTAAAGCTTATTTGGATTTCATGAAAGAATCTTTAAAATGCAGTATCCTGAAAAAATAAAAACTTTCTTTTTGGTGGCAATACACTTTCTGCACAATGTTTCTATGAAAATAGTTGTCCCATTTTTCTGACTAATGTCTCTCAATTACACAACCTCTTGTAGCCTACATGTTATTAGAATTACAAAAACCAATTACAAGTACATTTTGAAATGTTCATTCAGCATCTGAGATTCTTTCCATTTTTGAGGCAGAATGGAACATTAGTTCTCATTATATGGAATATTGTTAATTTCTGATAATTAACTTAGTGAGAGTTTGTAGGCAGTATGATTCACTGCTGTGATATAACATAACTGTTAAGAAGGTGATGATTTAATTTTGTATGTCCCAGACAGCATCACTTTCATAAAAGCCATCTTCAGAAACATCTTACATTACACCACCTCCCATATATATGTTTCAGTAATCAATGTGACTGAGGAAAAGAACATAGAGGTCATCTCAGTTTCATTAACCCCAGAACTCAATGTTCTGAGACACTCATACAGTACCATTTCCTTTAGGATCCATTGTTAAAGTGAACAAATATGAGGTTGGAAACAACAAGAGGACATCAGCTTTGTGTCCTTCATATACTGACACCATGTGTGATGCATCACAGCTGTTTTACATGGTCCCTGTGAACACAGCATTAATATGACACAATGAGCATGTCATGAGGGTCCTGAGAGTGACCGATGGCCTCGCTCATTGACTGCATCACATGAAGAATCTCACACCGTGGATGAGTGCACTGAACTTTCATCTGTATCCTGCTGGCAGGATGCCATTCCAGAGTCATACTGGACTCTGCTGGAGCGAGCCAAACCCAGCAGGAGGCTTCTGTCAAGGACACATCCTGACAACTATCAGTTGCCTGAAGGTTGTAAGGTTATGGCTGAGCTCTCCTGAGTTCTCTGAGGGAGAAAAACAAGAAATCACTCTTTTTGACAGAATCAAGATTGACATCTTAGATGATTTAGCATGGCAGAATTGTACTGCGTTTGATATTTCTCTCATTCCCTAAGCTAAGCTGTGTTGCAAAATATATAATCTACAGCCATAGAAACAATTAGTTTACTCTATAAATCTATAAATAACAAAATGCTGAGAGAAAACTACTTGAAGTACCCTTAGATTCACATTTTTAACATATTCCCATAATTTTTAGACTTGTTAGTCATTGTGGCAGCACAAAGGCACATTTCACACATTTGGTTTTGGGTGTGATTGTGTATGTGTGAGACGTGTTTAGTGTCTTGGCTCGTTCTCAGCCCTCAGTGCAAGCAGCTGAAAGTGCTGCAGAATGGAGGTCTTTGTCCAAAAAACAGTGCTTTCATTTATGTCCTTCTTTTCCTCTCCACCATCCTTGTTCAAGTGTAAATACAACAAATTAAATTATATTTTATTACAGTTTTTTCGCTTTGGTGCATTTCTCCGATAGCAACTGAAATTCTCAAAACTACTTGTGAAACCTCCACATGATCTAGTCACTCATTGTCTGCTGTTTCTTACATTATTAATTGTTTATGTCATATTAATCAAAATGTATTATACTGGTTCTCTGTTGAATAACCTTACCCCTCAAAACATCTAGGCATTAGTTCATTGTATAAGTCATTACATTCGGAATGGTTGAAGTTGTCATAATGTGTTGTGTATTTTCTATACATTTCTGTTTGATATTTCTTTCTTTTTTTTTTGTAAATGTGTCCTCAATTGATGAATTGCGGAGGTGAATTTTGAATTTCACTAATGAAGGGAAATGTAAAGTATTAGATAAACCAATGATCAACCAGTTCTCTAAAATAGCTCAGAGGTGTATCTCATGAAGCTTCATTTAGCAAGTGTACACTCACCTAAAGGATTATTAGGAACACCATACTAATACTGTGTTTGACCCCCTTTCGCCTTCAGAACTGCCTTAATTCTACGTGGCATTGATTCAACAAGGTGCTGAAAGCATTCTTTAGAAATGTTGACCCATATTGATAGGATAGCATCTTGCAGTTGATGGAGATTTATGGGATGCACATACAGGGCATGAAGCTCCCGTTCCACCACATCCCAAAGATGCTCTATTGGGTTGAGATCTGGTGACTGTGGGGGCCATTTTAGTACAGTGAACTCATTGTCATGTTCAAGAAACCAATTTGAAATGATCCGAGCTTTGTGCATTATCCTGCTGGAAGTAGCCATCAGAGAATGGGTACATGGTGGTCATAAAGGGATGGACATGGTCAGAAACAATGCTCAGGTAGGCCGTGGCATTTAAACGATGTCCAATTGGCACTAAGGGGCCTAAAGTGTGCCAAGAAAACATCCCCCACACCATTACACCACCACCAGCAGCCTACACAGTGGTAACAAGGCATGATGGATCCATGTTCTCATTCTGTTTACGCCAAATTCTGACTCTACTATCTGAATGTCTCAACAGAAATCGAGACTCATCAGACCAGGCAACATTTTTCCAGTCTTCAACTGTCCAATTTTGGTGAGCTCGTGCAAATTGTAGCCTCTTTTTCCTATTTGTAGTGGAGATGAGTGGTACCCGGTGGGGTCTTCTGCTGTTGTAGCCCATCCGCCTCAAGGTTGTGCGTGTTGTGGCTTCACAAATGCTTTGCTGCATACCTCGGTTGTAACGAGTGGTTATTTCAATCAAAGTTGCTCTTCTATCAGCTTGAATCAGTCGGCCCATTCTCCTCTGACCTCTAGCATCAACAAGGCATTTTTAAGCCCACAGGACTGCTGCATACTGGATGTTTTTCCCTTTTCACACCATTCTTTGTAAACCCTAGAAATGGTTGTGCGTGAAAATCCCAGTAACTGAGCAGCTTGTGAAATACTCAGACCGGCCCGTCTGGCACCAACAACCATGCCACGCTCAAAATAGCTTAAATCACCTTTCTTTCCCATTCTGACATTCAGTTTGGAGTTCAGGAGATTGTCTTGACCAGGACCACACCCCTAAATGCATTGAAGCAACTGCCATGTGATTGGTTGATTAGATAATTGCATTAATGAGAAATTGAACAGGTGTTCCTAACAATCCTTTAGGTGAGTGTATATAGACAGAGCACAGTGTTACAAATTCTGACAATGGATAAAATTCCCCTGTAAATGCCGCATCGACACGACATCCTCATTAAACCTGTCTCCGGTGTGACGACTTCGATCTTTCGAATATCTTTCAATCTAATATGACCTCTGACCTGTAATGTTGCCAGAATCATAATCATACACCGTTTGTTCGTCGGCCAGAGGAGAACTGGCACCCCAACTGACACTATATGATAATTGAAATTAGCTGGATGATATCACCGTTTTCTCCAGAGCGGCTGTACAACCAAATCAAATTCTGTTGCAATATTTACTTAACACTGTGAAGCTGCTTTGAAACAATCGGCATTGTAAAAAGAGCTATATAAATAAAGGTGACTTGACAATGGAAGAACAACAAGGAAACAAACAAGGTCAACAGCCAGAAAGAAAGATTAAGGATGCTTTGTGGAAGGGCCGGGAGGCAAAACAGTGGAAGATGTAGAACAGGCCAAGATTGTAGAGATGGTTCTGATTAAATAAGGGCCACTATTGTGGACTGTGTTCTCAATCATGACTTTATGGCCGTGGCGGGTGGAAAGATACAGCCGCATGTTGGGAGAACAATTGTGTTCTCAATCATTCAAACGTTTGTAGACTGAACAGGTATGTAATCAGATAATGTTCACTACACTTACTGTAATGCTAGTCCACTTGCATTGTACATTATACAGTAAATATACTTCATAAAGACATAATGTAACAAACGCACATACATACATACAGCAAGTGTGTGTGTGTGGTCTTGTCTTTTTCTTTGTATCAAAATTATGTTGTACTGTAATTTGTTGACAGACAACAGTAAGTGTAATTGTGAATCCTGTCCAGTCTCTTGTATTCAATATCTCACATAGATTATTGTGTAAATTTGTACTGTTGAAATGCATTTTCAAGAATTGTCATCAAAATCTATAGATAGACTGACCGAGTACACTGTTATATTGACAACATGACTAAGCATTTTGACTAATTTGTTTGTGAACAATGATACAAGGCCTTGCCATTTTGATGCCACTGATATTGACATAAATACTTACTAAGGTGAGAAACTAAGGATTTTGAGCAAGTTACAAGCTTTTGCAGGTCAACTCAGATTGCACTGTGTGGTGCTGTTTGTACGAACTGTTTTGAGAAATGCACTTACTGGTTTGCAAAATCTTAGGGCTGATTCAAGAAATGTACCAAAGCAAAAAAACTTACATATTGAATGTATTTGACCAGGTGTACATTCAAGCCAATTCAAACATCTACACTACTGTTCAAAAGTTTGGGGCCAGTAAGATTTTTTTAAGTCTCTAATGCATCCCAAGGCTGCATTTGATCACGAATACAGTGAAAACAGTAACATTGCGAAAATATTATTACAATTTAAAATAACTTTTCTGTTTCAATATTATATAATACATTTTAAAATAAATAAAACAGCAAGTACTTCAGTCTTCAGTGTCACATTATCATTCAGTAATCATTTTAATATGCTGATTTGGTGCTCAAGAAAACAATCTTACTATTATCAATGTTGAAAACAGTTGTGCTGACTAATATATTTTTCAAATTTAAAAGTGCTGGCTAAAGCTAATCGTAAATTCTCTAAGATTATTATTCACGTCTGCACTAACGATGTTCGACTTCGGCAGTCGGAAATCACCAAAATTAACATTAAAGAGGTGTGTGAACTCACAAGTACGATGGCAGATGCAGTTTTTTGTTCTGGTTCGCTCCCTGTTAAAAGGAGTGATGAGATACTTAGCAGACTATCATCACTCAATGGCTGGTTGTCTAAGTGGTGTCCGCAAAATAACATAGGGTTCATAGACAATTGGAAAAGCTTTTGGGGCAGACCTGACCTGTTGAAGAGGGACGGCATCCATCCTTCTTGGAGTGGTGCTGCTCTTCTCTCTAGTAATTTGGCATATAGTCTTAAAGCTAAACCTTGACTAACTGGGGCCCAGGTCAGGAAGCAGACGGACAGGCTTACCCGACCGTTTGCTAGCTGTCTCCCGTTACAGAAGTCAGATAAATCCCAACACATAGAGACTCTTTCACCTAGATATTATCACATAGAGACTGTGTCTGTTCCCCGAATTAGTAAATACAAAAAAAACATCAAGACCATTCAACAGTAAAAACTTAATTGATGTCAAACAAATAAACAACAGATATAATACAGATAATCAAATGATAAAGCTTGGGTTGCTGAATATTCGATCCCTTTCCCCAAAAGCGCTTATTGTTAATGATATGATTACAGATAATAATCTAGATGTGCTGTGTTTGACAGAAACCTGGCTAAAACCTGACGGCTACATTAATGAGTCCACCCCACAAGATTATTGTTATAAACACGAGCCGCGTCTGAAAGGTAAAGGGGGAGGGGTTGCTGTAATTTATAATAATATCTTCAGTATTACTCAGAAGTCTAGTTTCAAATATAATTCGTTTGAAGTTTTGGTGCTTTATGTAGCATTATGTAGTGTAATTGATAAATCCCGTTTGACATTTGTGCTGGCTACTGTATACAGGCCACCAGGGCATAATACAGACTTTATCAAAGAATTTGCTGACTTTCTATCAGAGTTAGTACTGGCTGCAGATAAAGTACTAATTGTTGGTGATTTTAATATCCATGTAGATAATGAAAAAGATGCATTGGAATTAGCATTTAGAGACATTCTAAACTCTATTGGAGTAAGGCAACACGTGTCAGGACCCACTCATCATCGCCTTAATCATACTTTAGACCTAATATTGTCACATGGAATAAATGTTGATACCGTTGAAATTCTGCAGCAGAGCGACGACATCTCAGATCATTACCTAGTATCATGTATACTTAATTTAGCTAAGGCTGCAAAGCCGTCCCCTCGCTTCAAATATGGCAGATCGATCTATGCAACTATCACTGCCGCCACTAAGGATTGCTTTTTAAATAATCTTCCTCATCAGTTTCATCTCCTCAGCATCCCAGATAGCCTAGAGGAACTCGATTTTGCAACAGAAACTATTGACTCTCTTTTTTCCAGACACAGTTGCTCCCCGGCGCTTAAAGAAGATTAAAGAGCAGTAATGACTTTATGAACTTCTTTACGTGTAAGATCGATAATATTAGGAAGAAAATTATAACCATGCAGCCGTCTACTACAGTGTCACATCAGATAGAGCATTGTTGTGTCACTGAGAAAAAATTACATTCATTCACTGCTATAGGAGAGGAAGAATTGGCTAAACTCTTGCAACATGCAAAGTCTTGCAAAATCAACAACATGTATGCTCGACCCTATACCGACTAGGCTATTAAAAGAGATGCTACCAGAGGTCATAAATCCTCTTCTTAATATCATTAACTCATCTTTGTCATTAGGATATGTACCGAAAACCTTTAAGTTGGCTATTATCAAACCACTTATTAAAAAACCTCAACTTGATCCTACAGAATTAGTTGATTAGTTAGGTAGATCTCAAATCTACCCTTCCTGTCAAAAATACTGGAAAAGGCACTGTCTTCACAATTATGTTCCTTTTTTAGAAAGAAATGGTATCTGTGAGGATTTCCAGTCAGGATTTAGACCGTATCATAGTACTGAGACTGCTCTCATCAGAGTTACAAATGATTTACTCTTATCATCCGATCGTGGTTGTATCTCTCTATTAGTATTACTCGATCTTAGCGCTGCATTCGATATTATCGACCACAACATTCTTTTGAATAGACTTGAAAATTATGTTGGCATTAGTGGAACTGCATTGGCATGGCTTAAATCATACTTATCTGACCGTTATCAGTTTGTAGCAGTAAATGAAGAGATGTCATACCGATCACAAGTTCAGTATGGAGTACCGCAGGGCTCAGTGCTAGGACCATTGCTCTTCACCCTGTACATGCTACCACTGGGAGATATCATTAGGAAGCATGGCATTAGTTTTCACTGTTATGCTGACGATACTCAGCTCTATATTTCTTCACGCCCTGACGAAACTTACCAATTCACAAGATTAACGGAATGCATAGCTGATATAAAACATTGGATGTCTAGTAATTTCCTGCAACTTAATTCAGAAAAAACAGAATTTTTAATTATTGGACAAAAAAAAACTCTGCAAGTAGTAACCTAGAATACTGTCTAACACTCGATGACTGCTCTGTCAAGTCCTCGTCGTCAGTTAGGAACCTGGGTGTGCTCTTTGATACCAATCTTTCATTTGAAAGCCACGTTTCTAACATCTGTAAAACTGCATTCTACCATCTTAAAAATATATCTAAATTACGGCACATCCTTTTGATGCAAAATGCTGAACAGTTAATTCATGCCTTCATGACCTCAAGGCTAGATTACTGTAATGCTTTACTGGGTGGTTGCCCTGCTCGCTTAATAAACAAACTCCAGCTGGTCCAAAACGCAGCAGCTCGAGCTCTTACTAGAACAATGAAGTATGACCATATTAGCCCGGTTCTGTCAACACTGCACTGGCTCCCTATTAAACATCGTATACATTTTAAAATCTTGCTTATTACTTACAAAGCACTAAATGGTTTAGCTCCCCAGTACTTGAGCAAACTCTTAACGCATTATACCCCATCACGTCTATTGCGGTCTCAAAACTCTGGCCAGTTTATAATACCTAGAATATCAAAATCAACTGCAGGTGGTCGATCCTTTTCCTATTTAGCGCCTAAACTCTGGAACAGTCTTCCTAGCATTGTTCGGGAAGCAGACACAGTCTGTCAGTTTAAATCTAGACTAAAAACGCATCTCTTTACTATGGCTTACACATAAAACATTATCAATTTCTATTATTCAAATCAGTAAATGATTGTTAGGCTGCATTAACTAGGTCAGCCGGAACCGGGAACACTTCCCATAACACCTGATGTACTCGTTACATCATAAGAAGAATGGCATCTACGCTAATGTTAGTCTCTCTGTTTATCCCGAGGTTTACTGCAGTCAGCCGGATCCGGGCCGTATCCAGATCAGATGGTGGACCAGCGCCTGGACATGACCAACACGTCCCTGAAATGTCTGCAGAGAGCATGTCAAATAAACTCCCTCCCGTAAATGCTGCATTGACACGACATCCTCATTAAACCCGTCTTCAGCGTGATGACTCCAATCTTTCGAATAATCTTACGAATATCTATTTACCTAATATGAATTAAGACCTGCTATGTTGCCAGAATTATATTCATACACTATTTGTTCGTCGGCCAGAGGAGAACTGGCACCCCGACTGAGCCTGGTTTCTCCCAAAGTTTTTTTCTCCATTCTGACCCTGAAGGAGTTTTGGTTCCTTGCCACCGTTGCCTCTGGCTTTTGGCTTGCTCAGTTGGGGTCACCTAAATTTCATCTATATTACCGATCTGCCCGCATTGACACTATACGATACTTGAAATTAGCTGGATAACATCACCGTTTCACCAGAACGGCTGTACAAATTCTGTTACATTATTTTCCTGTTAACAATGTGAAGCTGCTTTGAAACAATTGGACTTGTTAAAAGCGCTATATAAATAAAGGTGATTTGATTTTTGAAGAAATGTTATATTTTTTTACAAGATTGTTTGATGAATATAAAGAATAGCATTTATTAGATAGATAGATTTTTCTTTTTTTTTATGTGGACTTGCCACTAGAGCAGGATCAGCGTAAACTCAAGGACCACACTTCTTGCATGCCTCGCTAACTTCCCTGATTACTATTAGTGTAATCATCTATTACATCAGCCTCAGCAAGTGATCCAAATTAGCTCAAAGGGAAATATGAATAATTAATTATATCTTGTTATAATTTTATAGTTAATTACATAATTTGTATCAGTTAATTTATCAGTTAATTCTGTTGATTTACAAGCAGTGGCCAGAATCAAATTCACATGAATGTGGACAAAAGTTTTATTTAACTAAATCACAAACACATAATTAATCTAAACAAACACATACACACAATCACACATACATGGTTAAAATGGAAAGTGAATGGAACTGAAAAAAAGAAACAAGCTATGGAAAAGATTCTTTTAACCATCTGAACAGAACCATCAGTTTCTTATTTCAAAGCACCTTGTTAACAAGAGGTTTACAGCTTATATTAAAGCTCTGTTTAGTTAGTTAAATGTATGAAACTTGCAATGCCTTAGACGTTGAACAAGCATCCGGATACTGTCTCAGGAGAAAATCTTGATGCGCTGAACAAAGAAATGATGATGAACTTGCGATGTTAGCCTGACTCAGTCATTGTCGAGGAAGATACAATAGTCAGTGAGCCAATGGTAACTTAAACTTTCGGAGGGAAAGTTTATGACCCTTTGTCTTTGAGCGCCTCACTTTTTCCACATTTTGTTATGTTACAGCCTTATTCCAAAAGGGGATTACATTAATTATTTTTTTCCCCTCAATTCTATAAACAATACCACATAATGACAACGTGAAAGAAGTTTGTTTGAAATCTTAGCAAATTTATTAAAAATACAAAAATGAAAATTTCACATGTTCATAAGTATTCACGATTGCCATGACATTCAAAATTGAGCTCAGATGGGGAAGGGTACAGAAACATTTCTGCAGCATCGAAGGTCCCAATGAGCACAGTGGCCTCCATCATCCGTAAATGGAAGAAGATTGGAACCACCAGGACTCTTCCTAGACTCTTCACCTGGCCAATACCATCCCTACAGTGAAACATGATGGTGGCAGCATCATGCTGTGCAGATGTTTTTCAGCGGCAGGAACTGGGAGACTAGTCAGGATCGAGGGAAAGATGAATGCAGCAATGTACAAAGACATCCTTGATGAAAACCTGCTCCAGAGCACTCTGGACCTCAGACTGGGGCGAAGATTTATCTTCCAACAGGACAACGACCCTAAACACAGCCAAGATAACAAATGAGTGGCTACGAGACAACTCTGTGAATGTCTTTGAGGGGCCCAGCCAGAACCCAGACTTGAACCCGATTTAACATCTCTGGAGAGATCTGAAAATGGCTGTGCACAGACGTTCTCCATCCAACCTGATGGAGCTTGAGAGGTCCTGGAAAAAAGAATGGGAGAAACTGCCCAAAAATAGGTGTGCCAAGCTTGTAGCATCATACTCAAAAAGACTTGAGGCTGTAATTGGTACTAAAGGTGTTTCAACAAAGTATTGGGCAAAGGCTGTGAATACTTATGTACGTTTATACTTTATACCTTATGTTTCTTTTTTTGTTTTATATTTTGAATACATTTGCAAAGATTTCAAACAAACTTCTTTCACAATGTCATTATGGGGTATTATTTGTGGAATTTTGAGGAAAATAATGAATTTAGTCAATTTTGGAATACGGCTGTAATATAACAAAATGTGGAAAAAGTGAAGCGCTGTGAATACTTTCCAGATGCACTGTATTTAACTGTATTGGGTATTGATGGAGGAACTATTAAAGATTCTTGTAATATTAATATGTTGCATAGGTATCAACATATAACATAAATGAGTGTTCTATTTAAAAAAAAGTATGTTGTAAATCAGTCTTATCTCTCTGACATGCCTTTGCTGCCATGGTAACCAGGGGCCTGTTCTATCCTTTTGGGGGATGTCACAGGTACCTTGGCACCTTGTTTTGTGGTTAGGTGAGGGGATTTGCTGGATTATTCATTAAATATAATGAATAATTGTGTGTTTGATTGGTCTGCCTGGGTCTCCATTTCCATCAGCTCCATCTCAGTCTGTCATCCTCTTGGGTCTACCAGCCAAGTCTCCACCATGGCTCTACCCTCATTCAACTCCACTGTTGACCTTTGTTCTGGCTGTGTTTTAGGTCCCTGCCTGGCTCCTGTTGCTCTAATCTCCTCCCTGGCTCCTCACACCTTCATCGGCGCCTTGGTTTCTTCTGTTGTCATTTCCTCTTGTTTCCTGCTCTTCGTCACCCCCTTGTCCTCCAACAGAGCACCCGCTCTCTCCACCTGCTCAGTTTGGACTATTAAAGGATTCCCTGTTTGCCATGTTACACCCATGACACACCCTTGTTACAAATATGGTAGAACTATCATTCCTACCACTAAAGATATAAATAATCTTCCTGATCAGTTTAATCTCCTCAGAACCCATTATAGCTTAGAATAACTCCTTTTGAGCACATTAAAAAGCACACAAAAATGGAACATAGCTGGAAGAAAACAAAACTAGAGGTTTGCATTTCATGGAAAGAGAGCACGGTTGTGTATGGTTGCGTTAAACTTCTAAAGTTTCCAAACAGCACAGCAGTAATGAATTTATGAACTTCTTTACTTGCAAGATTGATAATATTAGAGAGAAAATTATAACTATGCAACTATCTACTACAGTATCACATCAGACAGTGCATTGTAGTGTCCCTGAGGAAAAATTTCATTCATTCACTGCTATAGGAGAGGAAGAATTGTCTAAATCAACAGCATGTACGCTAAATTCCATACCGACTAAGCTACTAAAAGAGATGCTTCCAGAGGTCATAGATCCTCTTCTTAAAATCATTAATTCATCTTTGTCATTAGGATATGCACCAAAAACTTTTAAGCCGGCTATTATTAAACCGCTTATTAAAAAAGGCAACTTGATCCTACAGAATTAGTCAATTACAGGCCGATCTCGAATCTCGAACCATTTCTGTCAAAAATACTGGAAAAGGCAGTATCCTCACAATTATGTTCCTTTTTATCAAATCAAAAGTCAAAATTAAATCACCTTTATTTATATAGCGCTTTTTACAAGTCCAATTGTTTCAAAGCAGCTTCACAGTGTTAACAGGAAAATAATGCAACAGAATTTGATTCGGCTGTACAGCCGCTGTGGTGATCATATAGGTGTCAATGCAGGCAGATCAGTAATATAGTTGAAATTTAGGTGTCCCCAACTGAGCAAGCCAAAAGCCAAAGGTGACGGTGGCAAGGAACCAAAACTCCTTCAGGGCCAGAATGGAGAAAAAAAAAACCTTGGGAGAAACCAGACTTAGTCGTGGTGAAACCAGGCTCAGTCGGGCTGACTGAAAGAAATGGTATCTAGAGAAAGAAATGGTATCTGGAGAAAGAAATGGTATCTGAGAGGATTTCCAGTCAGGATTTAGACCTTATCATAGTACTGAGACTGCTCTCATCAGAGTTACAAATGATTTACTCTTATCATCCGATCGTGGTTGTATCTCTCTTTTAGTGTTACTCGATCTTAGCACTGCATTTGATACCACCGACAACAACATTCTTTTGAATAGACTCGAAAATTATGTTGACATTAGTGAAATTGCATTGGCATGGTTTAAATCATACTTATTTGACCGCTATCAGTTTGTAGCAGTAAATTAAGAGGTGTCATATCGATCACAAGTTCAGCATGGAGTACTGCAAGGCTCAGTACTAGGACCATTGCTTTTCACCCTGTACATGCTACCACAGGGAGATATCATTAGGAAGCATGGCGTTTTCATGTTTTCACTGTTATGCTGATGATACTCAGCTCTATATTTCTTCGCACCCTGAAGAAACTTACCAATTCACAAAATTAACAGAATACATAGCTGATATAAAAAATTAGATGACCAGTGCATGCTGCACGTTTAATAAATAAACTCCAGCTGGTCCAAAACACTGCAGTTAGAACCAGAAAGTATGACCATATTAGCCTGGTGCTGTTAACACTGCACTGGCTCCCTATTAAACATTGCATAAATGTTAAAATCTTGCTAATTACTTACAAGCACTAAATGTTTTAGCTCCCCACTATTTGAACGTGCTATTAACACATTATAGTCCTTTACATCTATTGCGATCTCAAAATTCTGGCCAGTTGATAATACCTAGAATATCAAAATCAACTGCTGGCGGTAGATCGTTTCATTTCCTAGCATTGTTTGGGAAGTAGACACACTGTCAGTTTAAATCTAGACTAAAAACGCATCTCTTTAACTTGGAATACACATAGAACATTATAAAGTTCTATAATTCAAATCAGTTTAATGAGTTTATTTTCCCATGTACTCTTAAGATATTAGGTTAAACTTATTTGGCTTGCTGTCTACTGATGAGGGGTTTGATGAAGCAGCTTTAACTCGAGCTCTGATATAGCCTACCCCACAGCGACTAAATATAGGATATGATAACTGGAATTGGGAAAACTTCCTATTACACCTGATGTACTCGTTACATCATATGAAGAATGGCATCTATGCTAATATTAGTCTCTCTGTTTATTGCGAGGTTTACCATAATCTGTCGGATCCAGGCCATATCCAGATCAGATGGTGGACCTCCCATATGGAAATGTGTGGCGAGGCGAGGGACCGTGAGAGCGGGCCGGTGGTGAATGTTAATGAGCGTCAGCTGTGCGCCAGACTGGTCTCGTCTCATGGAGGAGTGACGGGAGTATAAAAGGAGGAGCGACGACATTGCAAGACGAGAGAGGACCAGGCCTGGATTTTATGTTGTGTTTTTGTTTTGTATGGAGCCCCTCCTACACCATGCTCCACCTAAAGGATTATTAGGAACACCTGTTCAGTTTCTCATTAATGCAATTATCTAATCAACCAATCACATGGCAGTTGCTTCAATGCATTTAGAGGTGTGGTCCTGGTCAAGACAATCTCCTGAACTCCAAACTGAATGTCAGAATGGGAAAGAAAGGTGATTTAAGCAATTTTGAGCATGGCATGGTTGTTGGTGCCAGATGGGCCGGTCTGAGTATTTCACAATCTGCTCAGTTACTGGGATTTTCACGTACAACCTTTTCTAGGATTTACAAAGAATGGTGTGAAAAGGGAAAAACATCCAGTATGCGGCAGTCCTGTGGGCGAAAATGCCTTGTTGATGCTAGAGGTCAGAGGAGAATGGGCCGACTGATTCAAGGTGATAGAAGAGCAACTTTGACTGAAATAACCACTCGTTACAACCAAGGTATGCAAAGCATTTGTGAAGCCACAACACACACAACCTTGAGGCGGATGGGCTACAACAGCAGAAAACCCCACCGGGTACCACTCATCTCCACTACAAATAGGAAAAAGAGGCTACAATTTGCACAAACTCACCAAAATTGGATAGTTGAAGACTGGAAAAATGTTGCCTGGTCTGATGAGTCTCAATTTCTGTTGAGACATTCAGATGGTAGAGTCAGAATTTGGCGTAAACAGAATGAGAACATGGATCCATCATGCCTTGTTACCACTGTGCAGGCTGGTGGTGGTGTAATGGTGTAGGGGATGTTTTCTTGGCACACTTTAGGCCCCTTAGTGCCAATTGGGCATCGTTTAAATGCCACGGCCTACCTGAGCATTGTTTCTGACCATGTCCATCCCTTTATGACCACCATGTACCCATTCTCTGATGGCTATTTCCAGCAGGATAATGCACCATGTCACAAAGATCGAATCATTTCAAATTGGTTTCTTGAACATGACAATGAGTTCACTGTACTAAAATGGCCCCCACAGTCACCAGATCTCAACCCAATAGAGCATCTTTGGGATGTGGTGGAACGGGAGCTTCGTGCCCTGGATGTGCATCCCACAAATCTCCATCAACTGCAAGATGCTATCCTATCAATATGGGCCAACATTTCTAAAGAATGCTTTCAGCACCTTGTTGAATCAATGCCACGTAGAATTAAGGCAGTTCTGAAGGCGAAAGGGGGTCAAACACAGTATTAGTATGGTGTTCCTAATAATCCTTTAGGTGAGTGTATGTGCTAATAATGTATTGCCTTATATGAAACATATGATATCACTACTTGGATAAGGTGTAAGGTGTATCAAATGTCATTTGTGCCAACTGCAGTTTGAATTTTAAATACTGGGATCTGAATTTTAAATACTGGGATTGTGTTACTTGTCTTTTTATGTGATTTGTGTGATGATATTTACATTTATGCATTTGGCAGACGCTTTTATCCAAAGCAACTTACATTGCATTCGAGATACACTTTTTTACATTTTGTCAGTTCTTGCTTTCCCTGGGAATCAAACCCATGACCTTGGCGTTGCTAGCACCACGCTCTTATTGTTTGAGCTACAGGAAAGCGAATGTGTATTGAATGTGTTTCTTTGTGGTGAAGCCAAAGACAAATTTTCACTCGTGGACAATAAAGTGACTAACTAACTAACATATAGGGACATATAGGTGACTTGACATATAAAGGTGACTTGACTTTTAAGAAAGTTTTTGAAGGGTCGAAAACCTTTCAAAGTGGAAGTTAGATGTGTCATGGTGTTGATGAGAACATGTCAGGTGAACCGGTGTCTGAAATCTTGATTGGCTTCTGGAGTCAGGTGACATCACATGCCATGACAATCATATTCAATCTGTCCGTGAGATGATGCGGTGGAGGTTTGGAATTGAGCTTGCTCCCACTCTCTCTCTCTCTCTCTCTGCTGTCATCCCTCCCCCTGAGAGAGGAATCTTTATCACTGTGTTTCTTTCACATACATATAGACTACTTCGTATGAAACAAGTGGCAACAGAATATCCCACTTTTTTTATCTGTGTGATGACAGAGACTATGTGCTTCCTTTGCAATCACACACTATACATTTTAGGTGTAGGAAATGATTGCATTAACATCGGTGCTCCACTTTTCTTATCTTTTGCCTTCTCCATGTTTGTGATGGAGATATTATGAGTGTATTTTCACATGGTGGAGCAGTTTGATCACCATAAAAGCATTCTGCTTCATTATCTGTCATACTTTGTGCGTAGTGGGGTTAGCTGCATTCATATGTCTCCTCTGTAAGTGGGCTGATGCAGATAAGGGTAGAGGGGTTGTCAGGATGTGGATTAATGGTGGACTCAATTTGCAGTGAACAAGTTTATTAAGGAACTTGAGACACAAACATTAACAGTCAAAGTGGCAAGGTGACAGTTTAGAAAACTGTTTGGTGGCTCTTGTGTTCTCTGCACACATTTCAGTAGTCACACAGGCTGGAGAGACCACCGAAGAAATCGAAAACAGGATGACCCAAACAGATAACATGCCTGAGTCCAGCAAGAGAATACAGCTTGTTACAAACTACTCGTCTTTGGGTCCTGAGCACAATAACAAACTGGTAAGACACAGAGCAAAAACAGCACAGACAAGAAAATTTGAAATTAAATGATCAACTGACAACAAGGTGTAGACACAGCTGGGAATATAAAAGGTAGAGCGAATGAGTGGCAGGTGAGGGAGATCAGCTTGTGATTATGCTGATTGCTCAAATCATGGGCTGCAGGAAATTACAGGACAAAACAAACGGAGACAAACCAGTGACACACCCTGACCTGTGACAGCCTCCTGGCATCCCCAGAGGACTCACCATAACACCAATGGAATTGGTCAGTGAGAGCACGGTCCAGCACCTTAGTTATGACATACGGTCCAATAAATTTGGGTCCCAGTTTACATGCGGGTTGTTTGAGGGGAATGTCCTGGGCGGACAACCAAACCTTCTGACCACACACGTAAAGTGGGGGCCTAGAATGGTGACAGTCCGTCGATGCTTTGTTCCTTTCGCCAGTCCGGGAAAGGGCTTCTCTGGCGAGCCTCCACATATAAAGGCACCTCTGAATAAATGGGTGCGCGAACGGAACAATGGCGTCAGCTTCTTGTGAGGGAAATAATGGGGGCTGGTGGCCTAAACAGCACTGGAAGGGCAATAACCCCGTAGACAAAACCAGGAGTGAGTTATGTGCTTACTCGACCATGATTAATCTGGAACTCCACGTCAATGGTTCTACTGATGCCACACAGCGCAGGACACTCTCCAAGTCCTGATTCGCTCACTCAGCCTGACCATTAGTCTGAAGATGGTAACCGTAGGATAAACTTGCAGTCGCCCCCAGCTGTCAACAGAATTCTGTCTGAAACCTAGACACAAACTGGGGACCCCTGTCAGAGACCATGTCCACCGAGAGGACATGAATGTGAAAAACGTGATCTAAGACAATGGCCGCGGTCTCCCTCGCTGAAGGCAATTTGGGGAGGGGAATGAAATGAACCGCCTTTGAGAACCTGTCCACCACAGTAAGAACCATGGTATTGCCACTAGACGGGGGTAGGCCTGAAGTGAAGTCACGTGGTGTTAAGTGACTGAGTTCAGGAGTCTGATGGCCTGGGGGAAGAAGCTCCTCCTGAGTCTCTCAGTTTTGGCCATCAGGCTTCGGAAGTGCTTACCAGATGGCAGCAGCGTGAAATGGGGGTTTGCAGGGTGATTAGAGTCCTTGATGATCTTAGTAGCTCTACCTTTGCAGCATTTGGTGTAGACGTCCTGCAGAGACGGGAGAGCTGACCCTGAGATACGCTCGGATAAGCGCACAACTCTTTGCAGGGCTTTGCGGTCATGACTGGTGCTGTTCCCATACCACGCTGTGATGCACTGAGTTAATACACTTTCTATCGCCCCTAAATAGAACGTTTTCAGGATAGCTGGTGAAACCCTGAATTTCCTCAGCTGGCGCAGGTGGTACAGTCTTTGCCTGGCTTTTTTCACCTGTGTCTGAATGTGAGCAGTCCAGGTCAGGTCCTCGGAGATGTTTACACCCAGGTACTTGAAGCTGCTCACTCTCTCTACTGGTGACCCGCTGATCATGAGGGGGGGGGGACAAACAGTCATGCGTGTAGAGCGAGTAGAGCAGGGGACTCAGGACACAGCCCTGTGGAGCTCCCACACTCAGGGTGATGGAGGTGGAGGTGGACTGGCCTATTCTCACCACCTGAGGCCTGCCAGTGAGGAAGTCCTCAATCCAGTGGTAGAGAGAAGGATTCAGGCCGAGATCCAGGAGTTTGGAGGTTAGCTTGATGGGAACTATGGTGTTAAAGGCTGAGCTATAGTCAATAAATAGCAGCCTTACGTAGTTCCCACTTTTGCTGTCGATGTGAGTGAGGGAGGAGTGGAGGACATGAGAGATGGCATCTTCAGTCGATCTATTGGGACGATAGGCAAACTAAAGAGGGTCCAAAGTGTCAGGAATGAAGGCGCAAATTGTGTTTTTAATGAGTCTCTCAAAGACCTTCATGACTATAGATGTGAGAGCCACTGGACGATAGTCATTTAGGCAAGAGGGTTTACTGTTCTTAGGGACAGGGATGATGGTAGATTTTTTGAAGGAGGTGGGGACCACAGATGTAGCGAGGGACTCATTAAAGATAGATGTAAACAACCCGGCGAGCTGATCAGCACAGGACCGCAGAACACGACCTGAAATACCATCTGGCCCAGCAGCTTTCCTGACGTCCACACGCTTGAGTGCTCTCCAAACTTCATCCTCTGAGACAGAGATCACGTGGTTGTTGCTGCTCTGAGTAATTTCCTCTAACGCGCCACTTGGCGGAGTCTCGTTGCCGCGGTTACAGTCAAAGCGAGCGTAGAAAGAGTTTAACTCGTTCACAAGCAACGGGTCAGCGCTCACCTCTGCAGAGGATTTAGATCCAAACGAGCAGATGGACCTCAGACCTTGCCACATGCGCCGCGAGTCGTTGAGTTGGAAATGAGACTCCACTCTGTCTTTGTAACGGAGTTTTGTGGCTTTAACTGCTCGTCTGAGAGCATAGCAGGATGATTTGTATTCAGTCATATTCCCTGAAAGGAGACCGGCGTTGTAAGCGGCAGTGTGTTGTTTGTTTATGATGCCGCTGGCAACATCATGAAGGCCAGATAAAGCCAGCGCTGTGTCTGCCTGCAGTGGAATGTAAACAGCGGTCGCGACAACCGCAGAAAAATCCAGACAGCAGATCTGCTGTGCACCCCGTGGGAATAGTGACACCGTGTAACGCCTCACGGACCGTGGACTCCACCCCCCAAGTGACCCCCGTGACCACCCGGTTGGAGGGCACGATGGTCATTGGAGAAGTGGGACTAGCCTCTGCCTCAGATCTGTGAGAGCGCATCGGGTATACAGTTCTTACTACCAGGGCAATATGAGATGAAGTTGAACTGGCCGAAGAACAATGCCCAGAAAGGCTGGCGAGAATTTAGTCTCTTAGCAGAACGGATATATTCCAAGTTCTTATGGTTGGTCCAAACTAAGAATGAAACCCCCACGCTCTCTAACCAGTGACGCCACTCCTCCAGCACCAACTTAACAGCCAGTAACTCCTTATTCCCAGTGTCGTAATTCCACTCTGAAGGGGTGAGACGATGAGAAAAAAAAGCATATGGGTGTACTCTCATCCGAAAGTGACCTCTGAGACAATATTGCCTACCTCCTACCTCCGACGCATCTACCTCCACAATGAATTGACGAGACGGGTCAGGGTTGGTGAGAATAGGGGCTGAAACAAAGCAGCTCTAAGTTTTCAAACGCCTCCTGAGCCTGCGTTGACCAACAGATAGGGGCGTAAATCGCGGGGTGTGTTGGGGGAGACAGGATCCCCCGCATCTGAGGGCTGTCCCCCCCTAAAAACCATGCAACAGTAAAACAATACAAACGCAAAAGGGACACAAAAAAAAAAAAAAAAAAAAAAAAAAATGCGTTTTAAGTTTAGAAACACTTTGAGTCCCCTTCCCCCCTTGCCCCACAGTGGTTTGATCCACCATGCACCTCTACATAGACCGTAAAACACTACCACACAAGTTTGGGGAGAGAATAAAGCTCTTCAAACAACAGTTGTGAAACACCAGTAAGTAGCTGTCAAGGCTATTTTATTCACTTTAAACATCAGATGAAGTGATTCTTTTCTCTTTAATACAGATTAGGCTTGCTGTGATAGTCGGTGTTACCGGCAAAACACCAGTTACATCACTTGCCCACCGCGGCACAGCCCCTGGCCACTGTCGTTTAAATATTAAATAGTAATACAATAATTTAGTTCAGTTAGAGAACAGACACAACAATTAACTGAATGTGTCTGCTCAATACAGTGTGAGCTGAACGAGAGTCACAGCACATACGCAGCAGGAGTCAGATCTCATTCAGAGAGTGAGGAGCTGAATGACAAGATGATCGTGGAAGATTTGGTTTCAAAGCGAAATGTAAAAGTGCCTATTTAAGGGAGTGTGTCATTGTACTGTTTTCTTGCTGAGTTTTAAATTAAGAATAATAGGCTAATGAACCCAAAATTCAAGCAACCCGCCCGAATTGGCGCTAATTCTAAACCAAAAGTATATGCGCACGGCCTCTCTGTCTCAATATGATGATAAGTGGCAGATCAGAGGCCTTGCTGCAGTTGAATATCTAAATGTCATAGTATAAAATACTATGTTGAGGACGCAAGATAGTTTAATAATTATAATATGACTGCGTGGTGAACGCATATTTAAACAACTATCGCTTTGTGTTGTTGGTCCGAATGACAGAGAAAAGAAAAACAGACATTAGATCATTTTTCACCAAAACGTCTCAGGGAACGAGACACTGCATCAAGAACGCATATGGGGAACGCCTCCGGCATGACCGGTGTCTGAACTACTATCGAGTCACGTCAATCCTATTGACCGGCGACAGCCTATGATGTCATCAATGTGCGACCAGGAAGTATGAGGGCACCTTGCAAACATGACACCATCTTTTTCGTCTGAAGGGACTGTTTAGCAGGCAGGCCCGAGGCATGGCAACGAGACACAATGTCTCGTTCCCTGTTCTCAGGGAATAGAGGTTACATACGTAACCTGAGACGTTCCCTTTCGAAAGGGAACTCGCACTGCCTTAAGAACGCATATGGGGAACGATATACCCACTACGCCATGTTGAGGGGATTGCATGCCCACTGGCAGTGACAACTGGCAGGACAAGCAAATTCAACTGAAATGCCTGAACCGCTCCCCCTCTGGTTACACTAGGCTGTCAGTGACAGCATTCCCTATGGTCATAGCCCCGGATCTCAGTGGTATGCAGGTCTTTAGATGCTGCCAAATGCGCCTTCGCGATGCTGGCCCTTGGGCCCTGCCTCCGCTTGGTGCAGCGCAGTTCAACCACCACATCAGGGGGCAAGACCCATCCCCTGATCGAGATCCCTCAGCAGATTTGCCTGGTACATTTTCCATGGTGTGCGAAGTAGCACCGGGCTGACCTGCTGCCGTGTATGCCCTGCCATTTAAGCAAAACATGGTTTTGAAAGGCTTAGATGGCAGGGTTGGAGCTCTCAGTGTCCTCGCCTACCCGGATCAGGGATTGCAAACATCCCGTCAATCGGTGGCGATAACACATACCCATATCCACCTATCCTCCCAACATCAGTGTTTACATCCCACTGATGTCAGTGAATACGAGCTGAATATGGGTTCTTCCATGCCCTCTCGATCTCTGTAGGGAGATCAGGAAGGAATGGAAAGCTCAACTGAGCCAATGGTTTATGGCCAGGGAGAAATCGATTGTTCAATCTATTAGGAGCGATCTCTCCTCTAACGCGCCAACATGGCAGCCGCAGCCTGCCTGTAGCGCGTTCCATAACATTCATCTGCTCGGCATACACGGTCAGGATGGCTAAAAAGATTAATTCCCTTTCTCACCAGCCATCCCTCAGAGCACTTGCTGATAAGTCTCGTCAACCGCCAGATCGTCTGAGGGGAAAAAAAACGATCGGCGAGCTCCATCTGAGGAAACCATGATGTGCGTCAGCACTCAGCCTCGGCATTAGCGGGACCCGCATCCCCAGTTTCAGATGCCAAACCCTCTTCCCTCAAGAAGAGAGCCAGACGAGAGCAGAGCGATCTTGGATTGAAAAATGCTCACATTTCACACAATCAAACAAACCACTCTATAAGAACTGACTGTGCCTGCTCTTGACCCCAGCGCAGAAAACAATGAATTTGGATTACCTTAACTCGAAGCATTCAGACAGAAAAGTCCCTGAAGACAAAAAGGATGGTGTCATGTTTGCAAGGTGCCTTTATATACTTCCTGGTCGCACATTGATGACATCATAGGCTGTCGCCGGTCAATAGGATTGACGTGATTCGATAGTAGTTCAGACACCGGTCACGCTGGAGGCATTCCCCATATGCGTTCTTGACGCAGTGCGAGTTCCCTTTCGAGAGGGAATTTGTTTGAAATTTGCAGGGAATTTGCTTTTTTTTTTTGTGGTACACATATCCTTACAAGTATGATTTTGGCTGTATTATTTGTGTCCCCTTCAAAAATTGCTCTTGAGAAATTTTATGTTTATTGTCCCCCCAACTGTTAGATGAAATTTACGCCCCTGCCAACAGAAACAAATTCATGTGGAGGTGAGAATCGTCAGTGGCAGGGCAACCTGGCTAAAACTCTGAATGAATCGCCTGTAAAAATTGGCGAACCCCAGAAATCCCTTATGATTCTTGGGTGGACCAATCAGCAACGAGTTGTTTTAAAAGACAGGTGAGCAACTGTTTGGATACATTTATCAACAGAAAACTAATCATTGTTATATACTGTATCTCATCACAGTCTTATTGTTTGAATCGTTTACCATGAGTACCATGTTTTACCATGCCACTGTCACGATCCTGGTTGCAGCAGAGATGAAACTGGATCTTAGTGCAGTCTTTATTGGTAACAACATTAAACTAACAGAAATGCTTAGATTTCTAAGGAAAACCAAATAAAAAACAGAACAACCAGAAAATAGAAACACAGATACACAGACACTGAACATGAATAAACATAGAGCTTAAATACACAGCAAACAAGAGATGGTAAATTAACTAGACATACATGAACTCAACTAACTCAATTAGTAACCAAGGATGCAAAACAGGTGGAAGGAGGAAGACTGAACTAATTAATAGCTTAGAAGACTAACTAGGAAACACAGACATGAAAATAACAGGGAAATATATCAAAACCAAACTCTAAACATGAACAAATAAACTAGAGGATGCCTCCAGGCAAAGTTCTTTTCTGTTTTTTGCTTATGGATAAAAAGAAGTTTGAAATGGAGGGGCCAAAGAAAAGAAGGTCGCAAACTCACACTTTAACTTTTGACTAGCTCGCTGGTTAATTTCACAGCACAGTGAGCAGGCATTTGTTCAGTACGCGCAGTGGGTATTGTGTTCCCATATAGACCTTTTATAGCCTGTCATTAGCCTGACTGCTTTTTCCACAGTTAGCCATATTAACCATGTTCATGCTTTTTTAACTGAATAAATTTAATTGTTTTCACAATGAACAGATTTATACTGATTCTCAGCTATATGAATAAATTAGGGCTATCAATAGATTACATTTTTTTATCGCGATTAAACACAACTTTGTTGTAATAACCATTTGCCAATAAAAATAACCACTATATTAGGAGTCCTTCTATTATATAATACATTTATACACACTTAAGCATTACATAAAACTTTACAGAATTCACAGTGTATAGTATGTGTACAGAGCAACAACAACGAACAAGATTGTTTTAATTTTAGACGTCAAGTTGCGATACTGAACAGGAAAACTCCTAAATCAACCGCTTTGACTGTAAAAACCCACGATTACTAATTACTACAACGTATACATGACAAATGAAACATCCTTCCTGAGTGTGAGTGGAAACAACGCAAATGTACTGTGAGTCTGTACATGAATGCAACGTGCGATCAGTGATCTAGAGCATGCACATTAACATCTTGTTGTTTGTTCATCAGACACTCACGCGCTTACTGTACGACTCTGGTACTTCACCGAAATTGCGCACTTCATAAACAATCGCAGAATAAGACAGTCGACAGAGCTTGTGTTTTAAAGCGAATAATTCACTAAAAATGAAATGTGAGTCTCTATATTCTCTCTGATATGTGTGATGTAATCACCCTGGCCTTCTTTACATTAGTGCTGTTTTGGACTGTTTTGATTACTGGATCACTGAACACTTTCCCAGAGTTTAACGGCTTTAAATGGCCTAATCACAAACAGAGAAGCAGAATCGAGTTAAAGAGTTAGAGAATGGATATTTTCTCCTACCAGGGTTACAGGTGCTGTAGATGCTCAGTGTGATAAACTCCCGACTTCTAACATCTAACTGCGTGACGAAAATTACGTTAATGCTTCACATACTGTAATTTATTTGCGTTAAATCATTTTAACACGTTAAGGACTTTAATCGCATGTGTTAACGCATTAACGTTGACAGCCCTAGAATAAATGCATTTTAATAATATCGTCTCTGGCTTGCTTAGTTAGGGACACTTAATATTAATATTACGCTCCACACGTGTTTTTGTTGTCTCCAGTCCACCAGCAGTGATGTAACACACGCTCAGTTGGGGACACCTAAATTTCATCTATATTACCGATCTGCCCGCATTGACACTATATGATACTTGAAATTAGCTGGATAACATCACCGTTTCACCGGAGCCCTAACCACCTCCTGAGGAACTGACTGATGGTTCTCTCCAGAGCTTCTACCATTGTTGTGGGTACCTCATATATGAGAAGGGGCCAGAGAAGCCTTGGCAGGATTCCGTGCTGGTACATCAATGATTTGTACTTTTTAGTTTACAGTTTTACTAACTACACAGCGATTTGTATTTCATGGTACATTACTTGCATTTGCCTGGGAAGGCCTTCAGATATACAGTCGCAGGAGAAAGTCTTGAGGGTTCCGTCCGATGGTTTTACAATTGCGATCGTTTCCTTCCGTGTTGAGCGAAGGAACGACGGTGAACTCTGGTGACTCTGATGGTCGAAGAAGGCCCATGAGATGTTTGGGCCTGCTGACAGGGTTAGGAAAATTCCTTTGAGTCATAAACCAAGCCTTATCTAATGGTAACCCTGGTAACAGAGGCCTTTCCTGCACTATTGGGCCGAAGAGCCCAGCTTGAGCGATAGGGGAGTTGAGGAACTTGGTCCGCTCAGCCTCCCGCATATCTGCCAGGTTGAGCCATAAATAGCGTTCCTTGTAGGTCTTTGCCACCAGAATAGACATAAACCTACAGGCCTTGGATGGGTGCCCAGGTGGAAGCACTCTAAGGGCATAACTGCATCTGTACAAAGCGTTCTATCGGGGGGACCCCAGTGTACCCTTTGGCCGCGGCGCCATCGAGAGCAGTGAAGGTGGAAGAGGCTGTCGAGTGATCGCAAAAAGTTAACAGGAACTTCCACGATTTCACAACCTCCTCATGCACTTCCGGGAAGAATGGAACTGGAGGCGGGTGCTGACGGGGTTCTACTTCCTAGACGAAGGTCATGGAGTCTTGACCACAACATTGCGATGGTCATGTTCCTGCAGTGGGAACATGAGTCATCCACAAATGCTCTCTCAGCGTGCACTAAGCCCAAGCACGTGAAGCAGCGCTCATGCCCGTCAGACGGACTAACTAGTCAGCCGCACACCCAGAAACACACAGGCAAGACATCTTGAAAAATACATGCCACGTGTAGCTCTTTTAGAAGAGGAGAAATACTCTGCAGAATGTTGAGGTGCTCAGGGAGAACACATACGCTGTGCCAGATCACTGCACAGATCAGACAGGAATGCGAAACTCGCTGGAATACGACGACAGACTGGAGAGTCGCTCGTCTTGAAGAGAAAGCTCAGAAGGCAAGTGAACAGTCGGCTCCGAAGCAGAAACATAATGCGAGATTGCACACATAGCTCCTTATATAGCCACGAGGTGGGATGGAGTTGCGCTATGCAAATTCCGCAGACCTATGGCATTGTTTTGCCATTGGCTCATTTTGTAGAAATCGAAGGTGATAGGCTTCTAAGCGAAACCCCCATTCTGTCGTAACTTTGACTTATATAGGCTCTGTTTACACAAAAATATTTTATAACAAATAAATAATTGTCCAATCAGAAAAATTGGAAAAGCCAAAACATATACAGTACATGCACAAGATGTCACAGGAAATCTTCAGTATTCGCAACGTGTGAAGCATATTAGAGTTAGCTGCTCAACTAAAATAGCTTGGAGCATTCTACAAAAATTTTAAGGGAAAAGTGTGGTGCTTTGTTCTTCACTATCAACATAAAGTCACTGATGTAGTAAATGGTATTTAAACATCAGAGAATTACCATCTATAAAATGTAACCACAAGTGGTCAAAGGAGATGCAACTGAGATGCATGTTAATAACTAGCCTAGAAATCTAGACACACCCTAGCGGCAGCAAATCTAATTTGCAGCCAGGGTAGTCTAGCAACTCTCTGTTGGCTTGCGAGCTGGAAGAACCAAACTCTGATCAGGCCAATCACATCGTTTATAGAGTCGGTGGGCGGGCTTAACATAATGACAGCAGAGTTGCAGTGGTTCCACGTGCTACTTGTAAACAAAGAAGCTGGCGAACAATCAGCTTTGGACGCGACTCTGGAAGACTTGTTAAGCTTTTCTTTGAGAAAAGAAAAAAGAACGACACTGAAGTCATTCTTAAGAAAGGAAGATGTGTTTGGAGTTTTGCAGACCGGATATGGCTAAAGTTTAATCTAACAAGTAGCTCGGCTTCACCTTCTTCGTTGCTCTGGTTGGTTATACCGCTATCCTATTGTGTGCAGAGGGAATTTGAAAGACAACCGTTTATCCCGCCCCTCGGATTGAGCCCTGCCAATGGTGACATCTTGATGTGGGTCTGGCTTGTCAGGCTAGTTAATAACAGCTGTAAACTACAAACAGTCTTGGCTGACCACCTGTGATTGGATGACTTGATCCAAACAGGGCCTAGTCAAATCGTATTTTACAAACAAGACTGATCAGAAATCCATGTTGCAAATTTTAGCACGTCAGTGAAAGCACGTTGATTTCTGATACAAGTATTTCTGCTTACTACCTACCAAACATGGTGAAGCACATGAAGAATCGCTGCTGGAATTCACTTGTGTAATATTTGCACCTGAAAATATAGATCAGTAAAAAACATACTTTCCATTACTGAATCCACCGACAAATGCACTGAAAGAGTCACTCTTTGGTGAAAGCAGGTCACTTTTATGACAGGATGGAAAGTTCATTAAGATTCAAAAAGAAATCAGTCTCACAGTCTCTCACATTCATGCAGATGAAAGATTGGTCCATCACTTGTTTTCTTAATGGATTAAACTAATGATGATAGTCTAAATAAATTAACAATCATAATAAAGTTTGGGAATTGAGAGGATGAAAAAAAGTAAAAATGTAATTATGCCAGTGAGTTAGATCAAAGTGCGCTTTCTCTAATCAGGATCTTCAAAATCCTGAATGTTTGACTGGCAAATGTCAAGCCACTAGCAGAAATATGCTAGGCCCTTTAGAATTAGGTTGCTGATGAATAAGATGGCAATAAGAGACTTAATACTGAACACTGATGATTGACTATTCTAGTGCAGTGCAATATCTATATATGACTTTATATGGAGCTTGATCTTTTTCAGCCCGTCTCACCTTGAGAAGTGTTTCCAAATGTTTATTTAATACTGTACAGTAAAACACTGAAAAGAGCCTCAGTTAAAAGTGTGGCATAAATGTTTGGTTAAACATTAGGGGAGCCAGCACAGACATATAAATGCAGACAGCTGAGCAAATAAAGACACTAATTAGGCCAAAATGAGATGCCAAACTGCTTGCAAAAGAGTACAACGTGGTGCAGAGTTGACCTGCTTGCAAGGAAACTGGAAGAACACCTTTGACAAAAAAAAAAATTAAAAAAAATGGCACTTTATTTGTAAATCCATTCAATTTTGTGTGTGCTCCAATCTGGTTTGATCCATGGACCTCTCTCAGACACCCACATCACATCGCTCTATAGATTGCAAAATAAAAAGCAACGAAATGCCCATTTCTGATTTACAGCCACAGCAATATTTAAAACAAACCAAGTGTATACAGTTAAAATAAATAAATAAATAAATAAATAAATAATCCAAATGATAATCCATATGATTGAATATGGTATAGTGTATATATACCATAAAGTCTTTATTGATATTTGAATTTATGTAAGTGTGCAATTTTATTATTTTTATTTATTTTTTTATTTATTTAATCATGCACATTAATAAAATTAAAGGGAGAAAAAATGTATAAGATATATCTTTGTAAATACCATAAAGGCCTATATCGCCTATATTCTTATTGGTCAAATTGGTAACCCTTTAAGGTTTAATTTCTTAGCATTAGTTAACTCCATTAGTTAACATAAAATAACAATGAACAGCATTTCATATTCTTAATGTTAATTTCTACATTTACTAATAAATTTTTATATTAATAATATTATTAAATGGATTTGAGCATGAACTAACAGTGGTAAAAATGAGTGTAGTTTTAACTGTAAAATACTGTAAAAAAAAAAAAATGCTACAGGAAAAAAACAAACAAACAAACAAACAAACAAACAAAAAAACTTAACAGTAAATTCCTGTACTATATACAGGGGAAACTGGAAAAGATCTAATTGGACATTTCATAATTTACAGTGAAAAAATGTAAACTGACATTCCCAGAATTCCCTGTGTGACGCTTCACATTGGAAGGTATTTGTCTCAAATAATTTCTTTGCACATAACTGAGTATCAATTATGCACATCTTTGTTGTTTAATGTATGTTTATTGCATTATTTAAGTGTCACGTTATGATGGTGTTTTGTGTTTGTGTGAATGACTTTGTGCACCTTCTGTATACTAGTATAATTCAGCTGATGAACCTCTTCATGATTCTTCATGTGGCTTCCTCTTTACCACCTGCATTATTATGGTCGTCAGTATACGTTAAAGGTACAAAATACATTTTAATAGCAGTGTGTAGCATTTGGGTGCACATTTTCTTGTTTGTAAATTACAGTTTTATACTGTACAATTTACAGGTTGTTCTGTAAATATGTTTACATTTTTGCTGTTCTTTTACAGAATTATTCTGGCAACCACAGCTGCCAGGATTTTTTAATGTTAAAAACGACAGTATATATATATATATATATGTAATACACATTAAAAAAAGATTAATAAATGATGTAACAAATATTTTGCTCATAGTTCATATGAACTAATGTAAATAAATGAGACATTACTGTGAAATGTTACCAGTGTATATTAAAATACAAACCTAGTGTATATATATATATATATATATAAAAAAGAAAAGAAATAAAAGAACAAACAATTTGTATTTATCCCTAAGTAGATTTAATTTTTATTGATCTTTTCCACAGGAAATATGGGTATAGTATTATAACATAACGGTTTTAACAAAACTTGTACCTTCTTGTCAAGTTGATATCTTGTGAAGGGCACCAGGCAGTATCACCACCAAATTTTAGTGTTTTCCCTCCTCTGAATTCCCAATTTAACTCCTGTTCACCTTCATGGAAAAAGGCAGCAAAGACACAAAGGTTCCAAAAAAAATCTCTATTGTGCAGATGGAGAATGCATTTGGCACAGGTATAGGAGAGACAGAAGACAGAAGAGAGTGCTCTTGGAAAAACTGACTGGCTGGCTATGACACAAAGTGGAAATCCAGAAGTGTTGTGACTGACCTGTAGAAAGAGGAGAAATCCACTTTCATGAGCTCAGAGCCCAGGCAGTGTCTCTCTGCAGAGCGGTACATCTTTCAGAACATCAACTACCAGAAAGCAAAGCAGTGTGAGCCGCAGTCTGATGGGACTTTATGAACATGATGCTGTATGACCTTCCCACTTTAGAGACTGAAGAGTGAAGGACACACACACACACACACACACACACACGTTGGTGCACCTGTCATTATGAGGACATTAGACGTAATGGTTTTTATACTGTACAAACTATATATAACTCTATATTCTATCCCCCTACACTGCCCCTACCCCTAAACCTACCCATCTCAGAAAACATTCTGCATTTTTAATAAAACATTGTTTAGTGTTTTTAAAGCCATTCTTACGTTGTAATACCTGTGTAATACCCATGTCATTATACAAATTTGTGTCCTCATAAATCACATAAACATAAACACACACACACACACACACACACACACACACACACACACACACACACACACACACACACACACACACACACACACACTCCCTCATCAGCCTTCTAAGAAAATGAGATAGCTGTCTCTTTTTTATGATCTTTTGGCAGCATTTTCTCCACAGCAGTGAAAGCCGAATCACTTGAAAAGTCGATGGATTTTGGCCATGGAGAAATTCTAGCCTTGGCAGATGAACCTTAGATGAAATCACAGAGAAAATATGAGGCAGTGCTGCCGCACCCAGAGCTCCACACACACCGCTGTGCAATAAGACCATTCAGGAGGGAAAGAGAATTGAACCATCTGTAACACATTCAAAATAATAAACACTGTAGTGTATTGTCTCTTTATCAGTTTTAAATACCATGACATAAGTATGAAATCAAAAATGGAGACCAATATCATCAATATTCATGAATGTATTTTTCTTCTGAACAAAGACACACAAATACAATAACTCTCATATGTTATATACATTTCTAATCTCTATAGGAATCACCTCAGGGACCTTACATTGAAAAATAGAATATTCTAAGCAGCATTTGATATTTGTTACATACAACATACATTTCCATTTCCAATACTTTTCCAAAATAAAATATCTACAAGGGCTTCTTACAAAAATACATGTTGATCGTTGCAGTACAAGGACATTCAAGGGTCTATTCTAAACAAATATTATTCAGCTTCCACTTAAACATTATTTATTTCAAAGTCACCCTTTTAATGTGAAAACAATTGCAAAATAATATTTTTGTTGAACAAGATTAAATTTATGTGATTTTTAAAGCAATTTTTCAGGAGATTTGTAAAAACATGAAGAAAAAAAATCACAAATATATTGGGATTTTTTTTTTTTTTTTTTTACTCTTGAGAAATTAAGTTTTGTTCAATGTTTAGAAATTCAGCTTCATCTTTGCCACATGGCCTCTGTGAGTATAGTTGTAAGGCAAGGCAAACATTTTTAGCCTGTATGCCATGTGGTCAGATGCTGTCGAGTGTCTTTGGTGTAATATGACCAGATTAATATACCGTATTGCGGCCCAGTAAATCCCTTAATTCTATTATGCAAGAATAAACTATAGTTTCTTCCTTTGCTTTGACATTTCTTTCTTTGGACTACTTGATTCAGGATTTATTCTGACATAAAACAGGCAAGCATGACTCAAAAGCTTTGATTTAAGACAGCAATTATGAACATTATACCCATGTTTCTATAAATCCGAAAGACCAAGCCAGAGTATTACAAATTGTGAGGAAGTTTTTAACTCATTGCCTGCCAGCCATAAACCACAATAATGACACAATGGTAAAGCTCAATTCTCTCTCAATTAGGATGCCAGGGAAGTATGATGACATTGTAAAACCTCTATTCAATGTGTTAAGCCAAGTTAAATTCAACTTGTTTTTTTAAATTACACACACACACACACATATATATGTGTGTGTGTGTGTGTGTGTGTGTGTGTGTGTGTGTGTGTGTGTGTGTAGGCACACATATGCAGGTCACTAAAACCCTCAAAAGAAAAGCCATTTTTGTGAGCACAGAGGTATGGCCTATAATAAATAAAACCCCGTAAGGGGACAAAATCAAAAACAGACCAGCTTAAACCCCTTAGAGGATGTTTGAAGTTCTGATCAAGCCCAGAAGCTTTAAATATCAGGAGCCAAGTATTAAACCACTTAAAGTGACCTAAAAATTCACATTCTGTCACTCATCCTCGTGTTTTTCAAAACCTTGTAGGCCTTGTTTAGTCCGGAAACAATTTCCTTGTAGGCCTTGTTTAAAGGAAACAATTCTGTAGAAACACCTCTTTATAAACTCAATGTCTGTCAGAAGCTCTTCATAAGATGACATAATGGAAAAGGCACTGCCGCATTTACTTGAGATTTTTATATCATGTGACATTTTCAAAGGGAGCTACCATCATATGCAAATTGCTGAAGGCCTTTAAACATGACTTTTGTGTCACTTTGGTAAATAAACCACAACATAGGAAGTGATATAAATCACAATGTTGTAAGTGACAATCTTTTCATAAAAAAAACTAATGAAACTAAACAGAAGAGACGAGTAGAGCACATCTTCAGAACTTGACATGTCCATTCAATTCGCTGTCTGTTCATAGGATGAAATTAGTGCAGGGTTTTTCAACCTAGCCAAAGTCAATGCGTGGTCGATATTCAAGTACCATTGGGTATACCTGGAGAAAGAGACATGTTGTAGATGAGTGTAAACTTGACAGTTTCCTTAATGACCATATGCAAGGTTTAAATTCACATGACATGGTTTGTATTTTCAGATTTTGCCTTTTTATTGTGCTTTTCTCTATATTTAGGTCTATTTGTTTTTTCACTTAATTTGAATTTTTACCATTCATTTTCCCCATAGTGTTTTCCAGAAATATCAGAAAAGTTGTTAGCCATGAACTAAATCAATCAGCCTATAACATTACAACATGACAACCTGTGACGTTCTACCCGGAGCTGTTCACATCCCCAGACTTGCGTTTTTATGTCAACACTATCAATGGCAAAATGAATCTGTAGCAATCAGGTGGTACAAGTATGAGCTCAAGTAAGTTGATTACGTTCATTATTATTGTAATGTTATGTGCTTTGAGACATGAGTTAATTTAACGCCGTCTCTCGTGCTTTCCCTTATGCTTTGCAGAATCTGCTGTGTGCGTTCATGTCTTTTGGAGGAGGCGTAGCTTTGGAGAGCGTTTGCAGTTTCAGGTGTGACAACAATCCAAAGATTAGTCTAAAGAATGTACTGAAATTGTAACTAAACCACTGTCAACAGAGGCATCGTGTTTTGTTCATGCTTGGAAGGCTGCTTTGCATAGCATAGCGTTTTTGGGCTTGCTGTATTAGCTTTGTTCATAATGCTAAGTTTATAGAGTTATTATAGTCGGCATGAAACGGATGTTGCAATAGTCTTTTCTTCCCTATTGTGACAAACGGTAAAGTCAAACCGTTTTTTTAAACAAGAAAAAATATAGGGCGGGACTTGATTTTGTCCATCTGTAATTGAATTGTTGTCATTTGCTATTGCTGCAATCTCATGTGAGTGACAGGTTGTCGAAAAACACATCATCAGAGAAAAGAAGAGATGTTGCTGCAAGAGGAAGGGGAAGTTATTTTGATGAAAGTTTATGAGGGCACATGGATAAAAAAAAAATAATGATATGCATGGATAAATCGTTTATAATAAATATTGCCTTATTCCAAAAAAAAAAAAAAAGAATGGTCAATTTTGATTTCATGGTGATTTCTTGTTTGCTGTTTTTATAGCAAGATCTGGCAGCATGAAATTCAAGGCTCATACCTTTTTCCCTGTGGTATTCTTATGCATACAAAAGAGAGACACATCTCCAATGCACAATAAAAAAAGTTGTTCAGTTTGGTTCTGTGCGGGAGTTAATTTGGTTGTAGAATGCAGTTGTCACTCCCGTAAACTCTGTGTGGATGGCTGTTCCGCACAGACTTCCGTCGTACACATATCAACAGAGCAAACTGGGACCCTCATTAAGATTATTACCACATAAAGACCCCGGACGAGCTGCAAGAGAAGACGCTTGGGAATGAGAGCAGTGGGGACCCTTCCAGTGGGGCATCTGTAACCCCCTACACCTCTACAGCGATTCATTACACCCTGGACCTCATAACTTCATACTCCATGACAGCCTTGTGTAAAAGTTACAATCATAATGCTAGATTAATGAAGAACCTGCTCAGTTGAGGAGGGGGTGTGGGACTGAACCGACTTGTTTTGAAATAAACCTTAACGTTTTATGACGGTCTTAGTTTCTTTGCTTTACATTGTAAATACCAAGAAGAGCAAGGCCACACAACTTGCTATGAAGCTGCTTTAAGTAACAGGGTCTGCTGCACTGCTCATCCAAGTGGAAAAGATGAGAGGATTTAGATTTCACACATGAGAGGAAAGGAGGAGATACTGGTATTCTCATGGCTTACATTTTCTCCCCGAAGCCTCCAGCGGGTCATGTAGATGAATTCCATGGTGTGGTCTTTACCCATGATCTCACCATTGCATAGAACATCTAGCTGCAGAAACAGTTATCGATTATCAGATCTGTTTAATTGTACGGTAGTACAAAACAGCAAAGCAAGGATCAAACAAACAAAACATAAACAGCAGGAATATGGTAAGTGGTGAAACACATGCAATGAAGTAAAAGAAAAACGCCCAGTCCCAGACAAGAATATTTAATTTGTAGTGTTCTTCTGTCATAGTTATGTTCTGTTTAGGTTCACTTTCATGGATTTTTAGTTTAGTTAGGATTTTCCTTTGTTCTAGTTTCTCACCAATTATTAGTTGTCATGGACATTCATTAACGAGTATACCTGTCTGTATTTAGTTCATCACCTTGTCTATTTAAGTTCCAAATAAACCTTGATGTTATTTTGAACCACTTAATTTGCCTTCCTCATCATCACTGGACTTGAATCGTGACAATATCACTAGCAATGCCAAATTCATGTGTTTAATTACCATGTACTGCTAAAACTTATAAGTTTATCACACTATAAGCACTATAAGTTTTGCATAAATGTGCCTGCAAAATGCATAGCAATATATTCATATACATGTGAGATTTAAACAAAATGCAAAGGCAATATGTAATTTTTCAACAAATCATTCCATATTTTACTGGAAAATGGTAAAGACACATAGACTAAAGATATCCAAATGTTACCTCATAAGAACTGGGAAGCTTTAACTTCAGACTTAAAAACTTCTTAATTGTTCCAACAGTCACTCTTGTTGAGCAGCGAATAAATTTTTTCATTAAACCCTGGAAAACAAAGCAAAAACGACAACAAATTCAAAAATGTGAACCCATCAGAATATTAGAATGAGAATTTCTGAAAGATCATGTGACACTGAAAACTGGCTGCTGAAAATTCAGCTTTAACATTAGAGGGATATAAAAAAAGAACTACAGATGAAAATTAGCTAAAATATGGCTAAATCTGGCACATTTACATGATGGACTGAAGTGCTCATGCTAATTATTGTGCATTGTCCATTTTAAAATAAAGAAATGAAGAAATAGAAAACGTCTCAGTTACTATTGTAACCTCTGTTCCCAAATGGAGGGAATGGGACTGACACTAGGGATCACACTTGGGAGCCCCAAACACCTCAGATTCTTTTTAGAAAAGGCCAATGAGAATGGCCATGTGGAATTTACACGCCAGCCACTCCCCCAGGCATACGGGTATAAAAAGAGGCTGGTGTGCTCCATTCATTCAGGTTTGTGCTGAGGAACCGAGATAGCATCCCGGTCATTTCAGAGAGCAGGTCAGAGCTGTGGAAGGAGGGACACAACGTCTCGTTCCCTCAATTAGGGAACAGAGGTTACACTAGTAACCGAGACGTCCCCTATCTGTCAGTCACTTCAACGATGAGTCAAGAATGACATGTCTACAGTTGATGCAGATGTTGATGCAAAAAATCTACAGTTGATGCAGACCAGAGCATTGAGGAAGCACTCTACCTTCCAGATGGGAGAAGGAACGAGACTACATCCTTCCCGAAGGGGAGGTTAGTATCTGGAGAATACATCACATGGACATACCACACGAGAAGTGCCACACATGGAAAAAAGTTACTGTGGTAGGTCTTACCTGAAAAGGTAGGGACTACTACAAATGCAGCAACTGGCAGCAGAGACGAGTTCAGCCTAGGGGTAGACACAGGTTTTCCATCTGGGAAACAGTTGTGGACAATACATCTAACCTAGCCTCAGTATACGGGCTGAACTGAAAGGGCATGCATCACCAGTACTGGGCCTGGAATCAAATTCCTCCGCTAAAATCTACTGCTGCAGGGTGCTGAAAGGTAAGATACATCCAGGATCCGCCAGTCTAGGGAACTCACGTGGACAAAAAGCGCATATTATCACCTCAGGAAGTGGATAGGCACTGTGTACAAGCAGAGTACCTGGCTAGTTGCCTGCAGCTTACCTGCTCATACCTAACAACACACTCAACCCGGAGATTGTACATTCAACTACAAAATCTTGCAAAGGTATTAGGTGTCACCAAGCCGGCCACTCTGCAAATGTCTGTAAGATATTTGCCACTGGCTAAAGCCGAGGAGGATGCAACACTCCTCGTGGAGTGAGCTCAAACTCTAAAGAGGCATGTTCCCCTGTGCCTGATATGCCAAGGCAATAACATCCACGATCCAGTGGGCATCTCTGTTCAGAGACAGCCTTCCCCTTCTGCTGTCCCTGAAAACAGACAAAGGTAATACACAGGTCATGTACTGGACACAGCAATGATAAGGCTGGGTCTGCCTTATCTAGGGGCATCGCTTGCAAGATCACCACTTGGTGTCATGGTTCATTAATTCACTGACTTATTCTCTCTCTGTGTGTGTGTGGTTGTGTTGGAGGCATGGTCACTGATTGCAGTTGATCTGATCATCACCGCCCGCTGCATCTGATTTACCTGCCTATATAATGTCTCATCATCCACCCTGTGTTTGTCAGATCATTTGCAGTTCTCAGTGTTTCGTCCTGGTCCTGGCTGTCTCTGTGTTCCTGCGTTTCGTGGATCCAGTGTTTGTGTTCATGGTCATTCCGTTCCTTGTGTCTTCTCAGAAGGCTGGTTGCCCATCTGGTTGAAGTCTTCAGCCTTCGAGAGGTTGTAGGGAGCATCTGTATTCACAAAACTGGATTTACTTAATGCCTATCATTTGGTTTGCATAAGCCAACTAGCTGCTCCTCTGACGACACTGACCTCCTCCAGAATGACGTTCGGGTGGTCTGGTATAGCCGAAGCTACATTTACCAAACTTAAGAGCCGCTTTGTTTCGGATCCCATTCTGATTGCCCTTGATCCATCATGTCAGTTTGTGGTGGAGGTTGATGTGTCAGAGGTCGGGGTAGGTGCTCTCCCAGCGCTCTTCCTCGGATGACAAGATGCATCCATGTGCGTCTTATTCCCATCGTTTGTCACCAGCCGAACACAACTACAACATTGGTAACAGAGTTGTTGCCAGTCGAGCTAGCATTGGAGGAGTGGCGTCATTGGTTAGAGGGGTCAAGGGTACCTTTTATCGTTTAGACCGATCATAAGAACTTGGAATATATCAGATCCGCTAAAAGACTCAACTCCAGGCAGACTCGGTGGGCTCCTTTTTTCTGACGTTTATATTTTTCTCTCTCATACCGCCCGGTTTCTAAAAACATCAAACCCGATGCTTTGTCTCACGTTTTTGACCGCTCCAAACGCCCGTCCACTCCTGAGTGCATTTTACCTGAGAGACTCATTGTCTCTATACTCACATGGGAGATCGAGTCAAAGGTCAAATCGGCCTTGAAAGGGTTAACGCCTCCGCTTGGCGGCCCACTGAGTCGATTATTTGTGCCTGAGAGACTACGGTCCAACGTTATTCGATGGGGTCATTGTTCCAATGTAGCATATCATCCAGGAGTTAACCAGACCAGTTTTTTGGTTAAGCAACGATTCTGGTGGTCGGGTATGGCTTGTGACATTCGGGAATTTGTTTTGGCCTCTATGGTTTGTGCTTGTGGTAAGACTTCCAATCGACCTCCAGATGGGTTACTCCAACCGCTGTCAGTCCCTTCGAGACCCTGGTCCCACATAGCGCTCTATTTTGTTACCGCCCTCCAGGACAAGACAGTCATTTTGACCATTGTGGACCGGTTCTCGAAGGCGGCTCATTTTATTCCCTTGCCCAAAATCCCTTCTGCCAAGGAGACAGCAGTGACTGTTGTGGATCATGTCTTTCATATATATGGCCTCCCAATGGACGTGGTTTCTGACAGGGGGCCCCAATTTGTATCCAAATTCTGGAGGGAGTTTTGTAGATTACTGGGAGCAAGTGTAAGTCTGTCTTCGGGTTTCCATCCCCAGAGAAATGGTCAAACCGAGCAGGCACATCTATACCTTAAGAGAGTGTTGAGATGTTTGGTATCCAAGAATTCTTCCTCCTGGAGCCTGCAATTTTCATGGGTTGAGTATGCACATAACTCATTACCAATGTCGTCTACGGGCCTCTCTCTGTTTCAATGTCGTTTAGTTTACCAGCCACCAATTTTTCCTAGTCTGGAATCTGAGGTTGTGGTCCCCTCCACTCACGCCTTTATCCAGAGGTGTCGCCACACATGGAGCAGAGCCCTCGAGACTCCCCATGTTCCATGTGTCCAAATTAAAACCCGTATTGGACACCACTCCAGGTATCCATTTTTTCTCCTTTTCTGTAGTCATAAACAAGGATGGAGTCTCTAACACGAAATTCTCTAAACTTAGAGTGTTCATGGCATCGTAACTGCTGAGCATCCTGGGACTGACTCACAGTTCTGGCAACACTAGGTTTTAGAAGATCCAGCCATGTTCCGTTTGCGATTGAGCAATGGCATCACAGGTGACTCCTTTGTAGTAGCACATGGAGTGTTTCTGTATGTTAACAAGAATACATTAAGTCTCTGTTGGTTTGGAGCTGACCTTGGGCACTTGGAAGTGTCTGTTGTGACAACAACACATATGGACACTTATTCTGAGTGAACTCCCACCCGTAAAAATGCATGGTTTGTCCAAGGACTGAAAATGCGGCAACAGATGGACGTGATGGTTACACGGGCATCTCGAGACTCAAGCATGAAGCCACTGCTGAAGTGGTCTCATATGCATCAACCCAAGTGGCGTTACTGCAGCTGAGGATGCCATATGCCCCAGGAGCCTCTAAAAATATTTCAGTGGTAAGTGCACTTGAACAGGTTCAAGCAGTTCATCACTAACCAAGCATAGTCTTGTTGATGTGAGACTTTGATGTGTTGATGATGAGAGATGTGTTAATTTTTCAGGGTGAAATTGGTCGTCGAACACAGTTCCTGCATGAATCCCAGCTCAGAACTTCCCTTGTGAAAATCTTTTATTGCTTTGGCCTGCAGGACGGCCATGGCATGCAGGGCAGAGGCAACCTGCCCAGCAGCACTGTAAGCCTTCGCTGTTAAGAGACAAACTATACTTACATATCACAGAAAGCAGCCTGGAACGATTCCACCAGGTCAGCTCATCCTCATCTGGAGCCCACGAATAAGAAATTAGGCTCACCATAGAATGAGCTACCTTACTCATCCATGAGCTCGACTAGGAGAGATGAGAATTCTGAGGAATGGAAGGTCCATGAACTTGCAAAATGGTTCCATTGGTACCCTCAGTGCTTGCTGCCGAGGTCTCATACCCGGAGGTAGAAGGACCAGGATGGGAAATGGGTGAGGTGATTCTCTGCCTTTTTGAAAAAGTATGGCCGAAAGTCATGACCGCAACATTCCCATGGCTGTGCTCTCGCAGTGAGAGCATGAACCATCCACAAAAGCTACTCGAGCATGGGTATGCACCTGCGATTGTGGCCATCTGATGGAGACAGGTGTTGACCACATCCAGAAATACACAGGCGAAAAAGCACCTTTAAAAAGATGTTTTCATCCATGTTTGCTCTTTTGAGAGAAAATGTTTGTTTTATGGAAGAATTCTCCTGCTAGAGAATATTCTTTTTTTAAATTTCTCTTTCTAGTTGCTCATTAAAGCACACCAGCCTCCTTTTATAGCCATATGTCCAGAAAAGTGGCTAGAATGCAAATTCCACTAGCCAATTCTCATTGGCCTTTTCTGAAGTATCAGAGGTGTTTGGGGCTCCCAAGTGCAACCCCTAGTGTCTCAACATAAATGTCAAAGTGACTGACAAATAGGGAACATATATTTTAAACTGTAATTATATTACACAATATTACTGTTTTTACTATATTTTTGATTAAATAAATGTGGCCTTATTGAGCATAAAATACTTCTTTAAAAAAACATAAAAATATATATGAAATAAAGCTGCCAATTTTAGTTGCCAAGAATAAATATGAGTCAAGAAAGAAAGAAAGAAAGAAAGAAAGAAAGAAAGAAAGAAAGAAAGAAAGAAAGAAAGAAAGAAAGAAAGAAAGAAAGAAAGAAAAAGAAAGAAAGAAAGAAAGAAAGAAAGAAAGATAGTTAATAGCAAGCATGGAGATAATGGTAAAGTTTACGCTGATAGAAAGGATTGAGCCTTGGAGTCACACTGGGCTTGATACCAGGCTTTAGTAATGATTTTAGATCAGCCTCATCTTTAATCTTAAAATGTCAAACACAAGGATCTTGTGGGAAAAATTTTTATCCCGGATCACCTTTCCCATAGAAGGAATGAGGGACAAGACCAATGCAGAGAGAAGACAAAGGAAGCATAAGACATGGAGTGGCACCCAGAAAGGCTGATAGGAGGAGGAGAAATATACTGCATAATTCAAGATGGCTAACCTTAACAATGTTCTCTCCCATCTGCCCATTGTTACGCAAGCAGTCTAGACAGATGGCAATCTGAGGATCACTCCTGTGGTAGTCCCCATCACCTTTATCATCATCTTCTTCATCTACTCGGGCTTTCTTACATATAGGGCCATCCTCTGGAAAAAGACAAAACAGTGGTGCTCATGCTAAAGGATTGTCATTTAAATAATTTTATGAAGGGTCTGAACTATTGAACTAAATTGAGCTAATGACACTATTGTCTTTTATAGACTTGGTTTACAGCTGAAATTTAATTAGTTTCATAATTGATGAATTTTTAACACTGTTATTTTCTGTTTTTACTGTGAAGCTGCTTTGAAACTATCTTTATTGTAAAAAAGTGGTATATAAATAAATAAACTATTTTTATTCCCAAATATTGTTAAAACACAAAATCCCTGTATCCACCAATCAACACATCTTATTGAAGATTTCCTTGAGAAAAAGCTCAACAGACTTCATATGGATTTCTTGTGAAAATTTCATTAAAAAAAAAAAGTGCTACATTATGAGCTTATCCGATGATGTAGGGCACAAAAGCAAAACATATGAATAGATATGCAAAACAGCATCTGCATGTTTTTTCAGACTTTCTTTTATATGAAATAGATAATATTCAAAATGATGCTCTAGGGAAAATTATAAATGTGGTAATCATCTCATTAAGAACTGCTTACAGCTGCAAACACTTACAAGTTGCCTTGGAGACTCCAACTATTATGAAAGTCCTTCATTTCGGAGCATACATAGAGCACAAGGACTGTAGATTATTATTGAATTTTCAGCAGCCATTACCCCAGTCTTCAGTGTCACATGCTCCTTCAAAATTATTGTAATATGCTGCTCAAGAAACATTTCTTACTAATGTTGAAAGTTTTTTGCTGCTTACTATTTTTGTGAATAGTAAAGCTGTTAACATTTAACATTGTTAACAACAAGAAGCACTGTTAATAATTGAGCACCAATAATAATTTATAATAACTGATAATTAATCAGAATATTAGATTTCTGAAAGATCATGTGACACTGTAGTCTGCACTGAAGTAATGGCTTCTGAAAATTCAGCTTTCAGGAATAAATTAATTTTAAAATATATTAAGATAAAAACTGTTATAAAACTGTTAAATTATAATAATAAATAAATAAATGCAGCCTTGGAAACCATGGTGGTGGTAGTGTAAATAACTAAACAGTTACTAATATCTTTAAGCACAATTAAAGCGCTAAATTTGTCTAAATTTGACAGTACATACTGTATGAGTCACACTTTCTGCAAAGCCATATAACCATTAAAGTCTATCAGTTTTAAATTTTCTGTGCTCATTTTAAAGTTGTAACTGTATAAAATAGCTGTACAGAGTGATTCTGTGGTTCCCTCTGGAGTCAAAGAAGCAGAGAGACATAGATAGAGTACACCTATACTGATGACTCACATCATTCTACCACCTGTGAGTCAAGGTCACAGAAACAGATTGTGGTAGATTGTGAAGATATTACTTGATAAAGAACAAAAGTTATACCAAAAGTCTGATGAAAGAAGTTTAAATGCTGCTGATACAGCAAAGGAACTTGTAACACAAGGTCACAAAGGACTGATTCATAGCCATTAGAGTGTAATACGTTGGATTAAAGGGATAGTTCAGCCAAAAATGAAACTTTTGAAAACATTTATTGACCCTCATGCTGTTCCAAATCCATAATCCCAAACACTTTCTTTCTTCTGCAAACCACAAAAGGAGATGTTATGTAGACTTTTTATGCTGCTCTTTTCCATACATTGAAAATGAATAGTGACCAGGGGCCGGTTGCACCAGCTGTGCAGAGTAGACAAAAAAATAGTGTGTGAAAAGAGTAGTATGGTTGAATTCACAGTATTCATAAAACTATAGGCAAAACGTTCCCAGGCAACCTACTACTTCTGGCAAGATTTTGAAGCGTGCATCCAACGGATACTTCACAATCCCATGAGGCCATTTGGGAGGATTTGTGAATGACTGTGAAGTGACACAACTGAATCTGGTAGGTCACATGGCAATGATAATCACATGACTCAAGACAATATGTGATTTCTGATGCAGCCTAAGTCTTCTGAAGTAGTACAAATTAGATTTGGGCTATTTTTATGGTGCTTTTTGACATTTTCAGAGCTTGACATCTCATTGTTGCCATTCACTTTCATTGACAGTAGTAAATATTCTACTAAAATTCTCACACATTTCATTCAGTTTGGAATGAGTGTGTATATGAATGAAAAAAAAATTTCAGATGAACTATCCCTTTAAAATAGACAGGCTCTGTAGTAACATGGCTATCAGGTGAGTGCAGATAATTTGTGAGTCATTTACCATCAGGATTTACTCTCAATTTGTTTCTTCTCCAAAATTCAACCTCTTGCTTCTGTTCCTCTGGAAGGAAAACAAAAAGGGGTGGGGGGGTGGTTACATAAATGCCAGTCGATATTTGGTATCTATATATGACACACAAGTTACTTAAAATGGCTCAGTAAAATACATACTTTCTCTAAGACCAGGCACAAGTTTGAATATGACTTCTTCAAGAGTGTTGTCCAGCCTTTGGAGAAAAGAAATGTGAGCTAACAGAACACATGATGAGAACCATATTGTCCCTGTCCCATCTGTTAGCAAGTTCAGGACAGGCTAATGCTGCTCTAGCTCTTGTTATCTTGTTATCGTTCTGTCTGGGGTTGGGGTGGAGATGCATCACTGGTGTGGAAAGGCAATCCTGCTCCGGGTCATTCACACAGCTGACACTCTGGCTCCAGAAAACAGCCCGGCTGTTGCCTGGAATGCCTCCCAACCAGGATCAGAAATCAAGTAGATTAATCTGATTAAACCGTATCATGGTTTGTATTGCAGTGTGCTTTACAATGCTGCACTGAATCTGATCCCAAATTACTTGAAACAGATTTGCTGAAGAGGTTTTGTTTTAGTAGTAGGATATTATGGATCAGTGTGGTTTACCTTAACATCTCCAAGGGATTCGTTTCATGAACCTGGATACCACATTTTGGGCAATCATTGCTGTCCTCAAAATGCTGGACTATACAGCTTTTACAAACTGTTCAGAAACAAGAAGACAGAAGAAATTATTCTTAGAACACACACATACTAAATCAAACTGCTTTACCTCATTAGTGAGTGGGGGTGGGTTGCCACTGCCCACACACATATAACACTGATATTGATACACGACACAATCAGGTCATCACTGTGTGGAATAATTGGTTGGCTAAAATATAGTGCATGGTTCTAACAAATACATAGTGCATTCAAAATACTGAATTCTTGTTATGCCATTAATTAACATTATATAAAAGAAAAATATATATAAATTAATTTACTATCTGAACTAAATTGTACTCAATTAAACATTCTTATGGTCCGCATATAATATGCCACCATCAAGCAATAAAAAGCATAAATCAGGAACTGATTTCATCAAGAATATTATATAGTGAAAATATTATGAGTGAAAATAGCTTGTGCATTGAGGAGAATATTGGTGGTCATGGTGACTGATCAACAGATGACTGTGACAGTGTGTTTGTCATGCATTTTAAAAGAGTGGGAGTATTCACATCTAGTATGCTGTCTAGTGTGCACCAATATGATGCAAAAAGGAAAGTAGGTAATTTACGCCTGACAATAAAATGACAATTAATTAACAATAAAATCCAGATTTTCACATACTCTCTGTGGAAATACATAGGTGCCTAATCAAGCATTATGCAATTAAATGTCCCTAAAATCAAATAATATCGAACATTAATAATAGCAGTTGTGTGATTTATTAGCCTAAAAAGCACAGATCAAATGCTGAGTCGTATGTATTAGCGGAAGTGATTTCAGTATTAGGTTTAGCAAAATGGCTCGATAGCGCCACCTACAAACTTTAAATTAAGTGCCATTCATGCTACATTTCACGTAGAAGAATGAAATTTTATATATTGTAACAGCCCAGTACTTACAAAAAAGTCCCTGAGAGCAAAATCTGAAAACTCGAACAGAAAGTGAGATACTTTGAATTTTCTCTGCAATTTTTTTGCAGTTTTTGCCATTTTCAGATGTTGTGCTTTAACAAACTCATATTTGGACAGTCTAATCTAAAGGCCTTGTCCGTGGCGGCCTGACAAAAGTCGATATTTCATCATTAGGGCTGTGCGATATTGAAGAAAAATGCGATATGCAATACCTTGTTAAATAATACAATATTCGATATGCGATACGATATTGCTATTAGTGTGTAAAATCTATTCAAATTATATTTTAAAAAATTATTTAAAAACTGAGAATGATACCATTTATGTGTTTCACATTCTTTCTGGGAAAAGAAAGCATCGCTACAACTTCTGAAAGTGACCAGCAGTGTTTTAGCAAAAATTTTATGTCACAAATCTGACAATATAATTTTAATATCAATGTAAACAAACAAAAAATGTAATGCAAATATTTAAATACAAAAAAAAACTCTTTGCTCAACTATAATATAATTATATCAACCTAAACATTAACATCAAGAACATCCAGGTAAACAAAGACACCTGAACTAGGGGTGGACAATTATTTTTGTTATTTTTATTTATTCTTGTTATTAAAAATAAAAACAGTAGTCTTCACATGAATTAAATATACACTGATACATCATAAAGCTACAAAGGTTATTCAGCGAAGAGCACGGAGTGATTTTCTCTTGTTCTTTTGTTGTTTGACAGACAGCGGCAGGTTTACTGTATCAGCAGGTTTACCGTATCAGCAGGTTTACCGTATCAGCAGGTTTACCGTATCAGCAGGTTTACCGTATCAGAAGGTTTACCGTATCAGAAGGTTTACCGTATCGGCAGGTTTACCGTATCAGCAGGTTTACTGTATCGGCAGGTTTACTGTATCAGCAGGTTTACTGTATTAGCAGGCTGTCACTTTAAGACCTAATGCACAGATCCTATTGACACGCATTCAGTTTCTTTCCCCAACTGATATTGTTCACTTAAAGCATAACCGACTGTGTTTACATGAAAACTCGTCAAGACAGCCATTTTGACATAACTGTGTGTATATTTGAGAGTTCGAGTGTGTAACAAAACAAGAAACAGAACTGAAGGGATCATACGCTTTCAGAGAGGCAGCTTGTGCGCACGCTCCGGTGTGTGTGTCAGACAGCAGACAGCGCGAGACTGCAAGGAGTTGTTTAAGTAACAGTCGTGTGCCCAGTCTATTTTCTACTATATGCGTCAACCTAAAACATACACTTTTCACAATGTTGAAGTAGCCTATTAAAATCATGCAGATATTGCGTGCCGTTGCGATATGCATATTGCGATATGTACATTTGCGATATTTCGATAATTTCGATATATTGTGCAGCCCTATTTGTCATGAAACAGGAAGTTGTTGTAACTCGGGCATACAATGTCCGATCTGCCCCAAACTTCATGTTTGATAATAGTGCTGACCTGAAGACAACTACATGTCAATATTCAGTTATAGTCAAAGTGCCACCTGCTGGCAGCAGGAACTGTGGCACATCAGAATGACTTTGCCATTTTTCTTCTATATTTACTATATTTATATTTAAATGCATGTTGCACACTATTCATTGTGCGAGGACCCTTTCATTGTTGCTTGCAGCTTTAATTGGCATTATTATTTATTAGAATTGCTTTTATTACCTACTGTCCATCAAGCAATCAGAACAGACCATTCTGGGGTGAGGGCCCATTGGTTGAGAAATCATCAATAAACATTTCACTAAACTTTCACAAAGACTGTAGATACTCACAGGTGTGCAGGCACTCTGTCACTGTGGTGGGCTTGATCAGGTACCCTTTACAGACATAACAGGTGATGAAATGGTTGAAGTCCCTCACCAGGTGTTTCCTATGTGATGTCATTGTCAAGTTGGGGGGATGGAGGGAAAACAGATGGTGTAAGGATGAAGGAGGAATGAAGATTCAACCACTCTGTGGCTCAACTGCAGTGTTCTGCTGAAGGGCCCCTGGCCTTCTTGTCCTTCATGACATCATGGGTAATTAAACATGTCTTTAAGACCTGTGGATGTGGATTCAACAATTACGCTTTGAAACAAAAATTTATATATTTATATATATATATATATATATATATATATATATATATATATATATATATATATATATATATATATATATATATATATATATATATATATATATTTATATATATATATATATATATATATATTTTTTTTTTTTTTTTTTTAATACTTTTTTAATACTTTTATTGCTTTGGAACATAATATCATTGTGTGTAAGTTTTAGAGTTTGTTAAAGGTGCATTCAGTAAGGCTGAATTCAAAAATCGTAAACTCTCTGAGTATGAACTTCTTTTAAAAAAACACTTATTTTCCGACTGTGGAAAACGTATATTCTATATAGATGAATGTGTATAATAGGCCTATAAATGTTATCCGGATGTACTACATTCGTAATCTTGTCAATGTTATAGTCATGTGACCTAACAGCGTCAGTTGCATCATTCACTGCCATTCACAAATCCTCTTCTGTGGCCTCATGGGATAGTAAAGTGTCCATCGTATGCACAATAACAAAAAAGTAGGTAGTCATCATCCAAGGGACTTTACACCAACTGTTTATGAATTCTGAGATACTACTCTTTCACATACTATTTTATGTAGTACAGAAGTATGTGATTTTGGATGTGGCCTAAGATTGTTTTAGTCTCTTATTTATACCAAAAGTACTGACGTAGTGGCCTTACTGAAGTATGTTTACTAACTGCACACAGAAGCTTTCTATCTTTTTTTCTGTCTTATACTACTTCTACTCCTACAACACATTTATATAATGGACACCCCAATTCACTTCTATATTTCCCTATATGGTTCATCCATGATCTGTAGTGAGAGCAGCTTGTTTGGACATTTATTTTTCCACTAGGCCAGTTCATCGCACATATACTGATCCAAACCACCACTCTCTGGACTATGACTCTGCCTTCATAAAGTTGTTTAGTAGGCCTATCTATATTGTGTTTGTTGTTTTATTGTCTGATTTGCTTGTTTTTCCTATATGCTCTTTTATATGTATGCTTTGTACAAAAACAAAAAGCTGATTAAACCCGCAATGTAATGTTAATATGTGATTAATTATTAATTATGATCAATAATTCTGTGTGCACCTTTAATGCTTGAGAAACTGCATGGTTTACATTTGTCTGAGCGGTCTACAGGTGCATCATGACACATGCGAATTAAGCCCCGCCTACTGCTTCAAAACGAAACCATTGGATTAAAGTATACAGAGGGCTTCAAAAATGAGCCTACATTTCTAACTCATTCAATAAATGTCCAACTGCGTTTATCCTTACAAAAAGTCTTGTATAACGTGGCGGAACTCGTGTTATTTTATATTATAATAGCCATCAACCGACACAAAAATTGGGCCCGTGAACGTATATATTGTCCTATTTTATATTAGTTTGACACCCCTTGTGTTGGAATCAGACATATGAAAGGTTTTGACAAATTAATTCAATGCGGGTTTGTCATCTATACTCAAAAGTTAATTCAGCTAACTCAGTTAATCCTCATTAGCTACGTCGCTTATCATGACATCACGACAGCAAGTGTTTTTTTCAAGTCTGCTGTCAAAACTAGTCGGTTTATCCTCACTTTGTCATCGTCAGTAGCATTCTCTGCGTCATCTTCCTGTAAAAACCCTGCGCTGCGTTACGTCGATAACGAACGAGCGATCAGCACTGTACTCGTTTTAACTTGCTGCCATTTGTACAAGTGTCCCTTTCCGTAAACGAGAGGCGATCGTATTATCGCCCACCAGTGCGCACTAAATAACCAACTCTATCTACCCTGACAACTAGTATCCTACAGAGACACAGACATGCTGACGAACTTGATATATGACACGAGACCGCATTCCCATCCCACCCGAAACTTTACGATGAAGGGAGAGCGTGAAAACGACACGCAGCTGCAGCCAGACAGTAGCAACCATCTCTTACCTTCTACACATGATGGGTCCATGTCGATGATGCGCATTGATTTTTTTACAAACGGGCTTGAACGAATTTGGGCTATTGAAAGTGATGGTTGTACTAGCGGCACGGAATACGGAACTGCTTTCATTTGAGATGTTATGGGGAAGGGGGCGGAGGACTTTCCAGTTCTTGTTTACGCATTGCTGTTTTATTCATCCATGGCAGATTGTCTCTGATTGGACACAAACTAGGGCGCAGCCTTCAATTACCAGCTAGTCCAGTAACAGTTTAGAACCAGTTTATCAATGAAGACACAGACATGTGGCAGTCCTGTCAAACTGGTGGATTCATTAATATTACTGTACAAGGCAGGTACCTGCTATTATAACTAGGCAGGTACCTGGCAGTTCACTTCAGACTGGTTTGCATTAATAAGGAGAGGCATGAGTGATAATGTTTTGACATTGTCCTCCTCAAGCCCTCTACATTTATATAAATTGCCATTTTATTTCACAGCGTCACAGAATAAAAGATGAAAGATATTTCAGGTAGGCAAAAAATATGGGATGAGTAAAACAAATACATACACACACAAAAAAAGGGTAGGCCTATATATAAATTAGTGTTCAGTGTGGACATCACATTACATTTGTGACAACATGGAACTAAAGACCTTGCAGAAATGTGGCTATTGAATTTCCACAGTTGATGGCAACAGAAAATATTTCACAAGAACTAGGCAAGAAGCACTTAACTCCACAAAAGTGCATAAAACAAGTGGACAAGTGGAGCTGCAAATGTGACAATTTATTTAATTCTAAATTAACCAAATCTGACAACTAGGCCCTGATGATTTATGCACAGTCCTTAATAAATAGGTGTGGCAATGAATGATCATATCATCTATTCCACTTAATTAAATACACTATATTGCCAAAAGTTTTGGGACGTCTGCCTTTACATGCACATGAACTTTAATGACATCCCATTCTTAATCCGTAGGGTTTAATATGGAGTTGGCCCATCCTTTGCAGCTACTTCAACTCTTCTGGAAAGGCTTTCCACAAGGGTTATGAGTGTGTTTATGGGAATTTTTGACCATTCTTCTAGATTTCTCGCATTTGTGAGGTCAGGCACTGATGTTGGACGAGAAGGCCTGGCTCTCCACTCTAATTCATCCCAAAGGTGTTCTATTGGGTTGAGGTCAGAACTCTGTGCAGGCCAGTCAAGTTCCTCCACACCAAACTCGCTCATCCATGTCTTTATGGACCTTGCATTGTCCATTGGTGCGCAGTCATGTTGGAACAGGAAGGGGCCATGCCCAAACTGTTCCCACAAAGTTGGGAGCATGAGATTGTCCAAAATATCTTGGTATGCTGAAGCATTAAGAGTTCCTTTCACTGAAACTAAGGGGCCCAGCCCAAACCATGGAAAACAACCCCATACCATAATCCCCCCTCCACCTAACTTTACACTTAGCACAATGCAGTCAGGCAAGTACCGTTCTCCTGGCAACCGCCAAACCCAGACTCGTCCATCGGATTGCCAGAGAGATAAGCGTGATTCGTCACTCCAGAGAACACGTCTCCACTGCTCTAGAGTCCAGTGGTGGTGTGCTTTACACCACTTCATTCGACGCTTTGCATTGCACATGGTGATGCAAGGCTTGGATGCAGCTGCTCGGCCATGGAAATCCATTCCATGAAGCTCTCTACGCACTGTTCTTGAGCTAATCTGAAGGCCACACAAAGTTTGGAGGTCTGCAGCTATTGACTATACACCTCAGCATGCGCTCTGTGATTTCTCTGTGATTACCCACTTTGTGGCTGAGTTGTTGTTGTTCTCAATTGCTTCCACATTGTTATAATACCACTAACAGTTGACCGTGGAATATTTAGTAGTGAGGAAATTTCACAAATGGACTTATTGCACAGGTGGCAACCTATCACAGTAACACACTTGAATTCACTGAGCTCCTGAGAGCGACCCATTCTTTCACAAATGTTTGTAGAAGCAGTCTGCATGCCTAGGTGCTTTATTTTACACACCTGTGGCCATGGATGTGATTGGAACACTGAATTCAATGATTTGGAGGGGTGTCGCAATACTTTTGGCAATATAGTGTATATTTAATGCAAATTTATTTTAACTCCTAATCGTAAATGACAGACATGGACCTGAAAAATGATGAGAAGTAAATTATGTCATGTAAATTAATAAGCTGTAAAAACAGCAGTTTAGTTTTCAAGAAACTGAGCATAACTGTGTTCTATGTTCTTTCTAACTAACTACTTGTTGGCAGACTGATGTAGAGAAAGTTCTCTGAATCCCTCTCTGCGGCGCTGCTCATTAGGAGGCATACCACACATTCCAGTCCCACTGCTGTCTGCTCACTCAGCACCTCACATCAGTCACACTGTGAAAATACAATTACAGCCATCAGACAGCACAAATATGTACATATCTGTTACATGAAAGTCTTGGCCTACCTGAGAAATCTAAAGCACACTAATGCAGAAATGATCAGCTTATTTTATACTGTATTATAGAAGAACACTTTCCATAAATAGAGTACAAAAGAAGACCTGAAAAATGAATGAATAGGTTGCATGCAAAAATGTGGGACACAGCTAAACGTACACTCACCTAAAGGATTATTAGGAACAGCATACTAATACTGTGTTTGACCCCCTTTCACCTTCAGAACTGCCTTAATTCTACGTGGCATTGATTCAACAAGGTGCTGAAAGCATTCTTTAGAAATGTTGGCGCATATTGATAGGATAGCAACTTGCAGTTGATGGAGATTTGTGGGATGCACATCCAGGGCACGAAGCTCCCGTTCCACCACATCCCGAAGATGCTCTATTGGGTTGAGATCTGGTGACTGTGGGGGCCATTTTAGTACACTGAACTCATTGTCATGTTCAAGAAACCAATTTGAAATGATTCGAGCTTTGTGACATGGTGCATTATCCTGCTGGAAGTAGCCATCAGAGAATGGGTACATGGTGGTCATAACGGGATGGACATGGTCAGAAACAATGCTCAGGTAGGCCGTGGCATTTAAACGATGCCCAATTGGCACTAAGGGGCCTAAAGTGTGCCAAGAAAACATCCCCCACACCATTACACCACCACCACCAGCCTGCACAGTGGTAACAAGGCATGATGGATCCATGTTCTCATTCTGTTTACGCCAAATTCTGACTCTACCATCTGAATGTCTCAACAGAAATCGAGACTCATCAGACCAGGCAACATTTTTCCAGTTTTCAACTGTCCAATTTTGGTGAGCTTGTGCAAATTGTAGCCTCTTTTTCCTATTTGTAGTGGAGATGAGTGGTACCCGGTGGGGTCTTCTGCTGTTGTAGCCCATCCGCCTCAAGGTTGTGCGTGTTGTGGCTTCACAAATGCTTTGCTGCATACCTCGGTTGTAATGAGTAGTTATTTCAGTCAAAGTTGCTCTTCTATCAGCTTGAATCAGTCGGCCCATTCTCCTCTGACCTCTAGCATCAACAAGGCATTTTCGCCCACAGGACTGCCGCATACTGGATGTTTTTCACACCATTCTTTGTAAACCCTAGAAATGGTTGTGCGTGAAAATCCCAGTAACTGAGCAGATTGTGAAATACTCAGACCGGCCCGTCTGGCACCAACAACCATGCCATGCTCAAAATTGCTTAAATCACCTTTCTTTCCCATTCTGACATTCAGTTTGGAGTTCAGGAGATTGTCTTGACCAGGACCACACTCCTAAATGCATTGAAGCAACTGCCATGTGATTGGTTGATTAGATAATTGCATTCATGAGAAATTGAACAGGTGTTCCTAATAATCCTTTCGGTGAGTGTATAAAGGTTAAATCAAAATTATTTTATTTTATTTGATAAATTTTGACATTGTGGTAGGCAATATTTTTAATTGCTGAAACTGGGACAGGCCAAAAACACGGACGGGAGACAGGAGATTTCACCAGAAAATAATCGATTCACTATTATAAATAAACATAAAGAATATAAATTTAAATATTCTATATTTATTGCGTAAAATTTACACCAATCTGTACATAAATTACAACTGTGCTGGTGTCATTTCTGCAACAAGCATCCCTTTTCATGCTTTTAGTTGTTGTTTCTTTTTTAATATACTTATTGACAGTGAAGCTGCAACAAGCAATTTCTAGTCAAGCAATTTTATCCAAAGTATGCAAAAAGTGAATATTATAGGCTATTTAATGCAAAAATATTATTTAATTGTACTTATGTATTTAGAATAAATAAAATGCTAGCTATGGAATTAGCCACAGAAATTATACAATACACAATGTGAGATGTGGTGGAAATGTTCATAACAGAAAAATAACAGACCTGTTATGTCCACTATTGGACATTATTATTAGACAAATTATAACAGCGAAAGTGTGAAAAAATATTTTCACCTGTTTTAGTAAAGGATCATCTATCTTCACAAGCTGTAGTCTCTTCCCGCTCAGCTGCCTTCAGGGGTCTCATATGATTTGTTGCTCAGCCGATTACTCAAATGTTCAACTTTTCCGTAATATGACTGTTAAAATGTCATGCATCAACACTGAGTAATATTTTATTTGACATTAAGTGTCACTTAATGTGATGAAAGGTTTGAAAACCTGCCTTGCATACAGTATCTCTAATATAAACATGTATCAGCGCAAGGTTCATATTTCATATTCCATGTTAATATTGCTGAAGGTATGTTGTACCAGAGCCGGGTGGTGACAAGTTCAACACACACACGTGCCATTTAGTAGATAAATCAGTCAGAGTACCACCTGACTGAGAACTCAAAGCATGAAGTTCACGTGATACATGCCTTCAGAGGAAAACTAAACACTGCAAAAAAATATGATAAAAGTTGTTAAAAAAAGTTCTTAGATATTTTAATGGAGTTACTGATTAAAAATACTGTTTAAATATGAGAAAAGATGACAAAAAGGTTTAAGAAAAAGATTAAAGATGACAAAAATCACATGGTTTTAAGAAAAAGACTAAAATGGTAATGCAAAGCCACATATAATTTCAAGTGGTCGCTTTACTGAAAAACTGTTTACAGCATTGCGTGTGGCTGTCAGACATGAGGTCATTAAAGAGCAGGTAGAAGTTGTTACGTGGTCCAGAAATGGTTGCTATAGGTATTCAGGCAATGTGTTAAGTTACAGATCATCTTTTACAAGCATTTTAATAACACCCTGAGAATGAGGACAGATAAAACACAAGGCAGAAGCTTCACTTCACATATCAGATATCCTACTGACCCATGGCCTAAATACATCAACAAATTATTAGATAAATGTAGAAGTCTCATTTTTATCTGATTGGATTGATTCCCTTATCAATGAAACCTCAATTTCTCTAAATTTCAACTGCTTTTTATATCTTAATGTGTAAATATGTGTATGTACATAAAAAGATTCAACAAGAGAGACGTGAACAAATTTCACAGACATTTGACAAACAGAAATGGAAGGGGGGAGTCTATTTCAAAAGTAGCATGCAGTCAGTATCTGGTGTGGCCACCAGCTGCTTTAAGTACTACAGTGCATCTCACCCTCGCGGACTGCTAGATTTGTCAGTTCTTGCTGTGAGATCTACTCTTCCACCAAGGCACCAAGGTGTTTTTCTGAGTTATTGTATAACCTTAATTGCCTTCCGCCTGTAAACATTTGGTGTGAAGACTGTTCAACAGGTGCATGTGCAATAACTGTTTATGGTTCATAAACCATATTATTCAATTATTCATAGATAGATAGATGCTGGGTAGATGCCAGACCTCATTTAAAGTGAACATGAAACGAAAGTTGCAGTAGTTTTTTCTTCCCTGTTTGTAAGGTATTGGACCTGTGTCCATAGACTCCAATGACAATATACTCTTCATGATGCTGATGATACAAACAAATATCAGGAATTATGAATGGATCTCTCTGGCTAACACCATTAAAATAATCTGCTTGTTAAAATATGCTATATGTAGACTCCCACAGAGCTTAAGAAAACTTTGAAAATGGCACTCAGTTAGACATGGTACAATGTCACTAATATTAATTTTAACAGATAAATTCTTTACATCCTGACTGCATCATTTCGCAGGTTTATAGACCCTGGACATGTGGAGAACTAGTAAAATTGCAGCTGCCATGCAAGTCAACCACCCATGTGACTCATTACTCTAAGTGATTCATGGACAGCTCCATTAAAAATAGTCACAGGGTGTGACAATTTTACCTGCTCTCATAACAGAAGTAATGTAAGTGATGAAACCCAAGAAGAAAATAGCCTCATAAATGAAGACAACTCCCCTAATATATGAGACAGTCAAATCTGATTATGATGTTATATGTCTCCATATAACTTCATAAACATGCCCTGTCATCTTTTGTGTGTTATGTGGAGTGGCGTTCTGTGGTTTCAGCTCTGTGGACAGCTGTAAGTCATCCTTGGATAGACAAGGGTCTCTATGGCGGCACCTCAAGTTCCCCTCAGGTTTCATTTCCATTCCGTCAAATGTTTCCCAAAGGCATTTAAAATTGTGTTTTTTCCATCCTCAGCAACCCCCAAACTTGTGACATCACAGTGACATGGGACACAGATGTGGGAGTCACTGAACAACAGGACCATGACCTCCTCCAACTATCGCCACCACATATATATAAGTGATGCTTGGCTCAGATGCTATAGTTTTGACACAAGGAATTTTCAATTTAAATCATGGGAATCCTGCAGGTCGATGAACTGGTAGGCGCTTCTAAATGTCTATTTAATGTCTATTTTTTTTTTAAGTTTAATTTGAAGTTTTTTGTTCAAGATTTCAGTCTTTTGAGCATCTTGGAATTTTAGGTCCTGCTTTCCTGTTATTCCTGCTCAGCTTTCTTTTTTTTTTTTTTTTTTTTTTTTACAAAAGACATACTGTGCAGTTGTGGCATGTGTGTGTTCAGTACTCACTGCTCCTAATGTGTGTGCTTCAGTAAAGTTCAAGTATATTTTTAAGTATACTTTATGTAATAAGTATACTAATATCAATGTACTAGTGGTAAACTTGTGAGTGCACTATTTTAATACTGAACTGAATTGCCCCACTTTAAAAGTTTCATATATTTTTTGCACTTTAAGTATACTACTATGTTCCTATTTAGGTATCATTTTTTTATAGGCCTACTTGAAATATACCCTTTAAATGTACTTTTTTATCAACAATTTAATGTTTTTATTTAAAAAAAAGCAACATTTTAACCAAAAAGCTGAGAAAAATTGTCAAAGACTACATCCTAATCCGATTCAGAATGATGAGCAGAACATAGATGGAGTAGATCGAGTACATCAACATCGAGTCCCCAATCTTCACAGACGTTTCCTTTTCATGGGTTCAACATTTCAATTTGTAATATTAGGCAGTTTTGATTTATATGCTGTTTAATGTTTGATCTCAGATACTCAGAATTAGGAACCAGTGTTGGGGAAAGTTTTAAAAGTAATGCATTACAAAATTGTGTTACTCCCTAAGAAAGTAACTAATTGCGTTACTTTTTATGGGAAAAAAAAGTAACGTGGGTGGGTTTGCTTGTTTGTTTTTTAATAAAAACAAAACATTTTCTATTTTGGAAAAATAATCCTAAAGCCCAAATCGAATGTACGCCATAGCTACGTTGTAGTCTGACGTGAACCTCTCCAAAAATGTAACAATGTGTCAATGCGTGGACTGCAAGTGATTGGTCTGCCAGAACCCCTCCCAGGAGTTATCATGCTCCCTCTGCACTTAGATACAGCCTGTACAGTAGAGGGCACAGTTAAAAAAAACTTTCAGTTGTGCCATTCTGGATTCTCAACATGCTTACTTCAATAAAAATGTTAAACAATGAAACACAAATGTGATGTTTATCTAAAGTCATTTTTGCTTGTTAGTATGGTTGAAGTGGATCATCGAAGGTCAGCAGCAAAGACATTGGTTAATAAAGTCGGATTAAATACATTAAGTATATTTGTGTAATTTAATATATTTAATTATTGCTGATTTGCGTAATATTCTGAGATTGAATTTCACTGTTTTTAATCATTTTGCGTAATACTGAATCTGTGAGATGAGTAAATTCCTGCTCACATTTATTCTAAAACTACAATAACCATCATGTTCACACAGCGCACACAATGTGAGCCTGTGCACTTACTCACAATTTCTCTCAACATGGGGAGAGGAGAGCTGTCGGTCAATAAATGGAAGTAATGCGTTACTTTACTAGTTACTTGAAAAAGTAATCTGATTACGTAACTTAAGTTACTTGTAATGCATTACCACCAACACTGTTACAGGAACATATCTGTTTTTTTTTTTGTTTTGTTTTTTTAATAAATCAATATTTTCAAATAATGTAAGTTTATAAGACTTTTCTTGATCAAAATATTGAGTAGCCTATATGTAAAGTCTAAATATTCTTAGACCTTTCTGTCAGAATATGTCAAGTATACTTTAGTGCAATTGTAAGTATATTTCTGAGAAGTACATAAAAAGTAGACTGAAAGTATACTTTCTTATTTTTAGTTTAAAAGAAGTATACTGATAGCACACTTCTTTTATACATTTCTTTTTCGTAAGGATGGCCTTCACGTCACTTCATACAGATAATAACAGGTCTTGATATTATTTGAAATATTTGAAAACAAACTTATACTGCTTGAGAAATCTAAAGGAGATGGATTATCTTTGTTTATAGACCTCTTTTTTTCTATCAATACCGCATTTTCTGTATTAAAATAAATTTTTGTCATTTAATCACCCTCATGTCATTCCAAACCAATATGACTCTTTCTTCTGTGGAACGTAAAAGAATATAATAATAATAATAATATATATATATATATATATATATATATATATATATATATATATATATATATATATATATATATATATATATATTAAAATAAAAATTATAATAATTTAGTCTATACCAAAACTGTTTGGTTACTAACATTACATTATTCAAAATATGTTATTTTGTGTTCTGCAGGAGAAAGTAAGTCATACAGGTTTGGAATAACATGAGGATGAGTAAATGATGACAGACTTTTCATTTTTGGGTGAAGTAGTGATTTCTTTGGTTATCATTATGAAGGGTTTTTTTATGGTATTATTATTTTAGGTTACGGACATCACAAGTGGAAACAAGGAGCAGGACGATCCTGTGGCACAGAAATATCCTCCTGAAGAATGCAAGAGCTCTGTTAACCATCATCTGACAAGCCATAATAAGTGTGACAGTGAGGATGGTTTTAATGTAAGATATAGATTTGTTAAGCATGCATTTTCATACCTCAGCAAGCATTTGTGTAATGCAAAGAAATGTATTTTCTTTGACTTACTGAATAATTTTGCAGACTGACAACAGCACAAATGACCTCCAGGAGATTCTACAAGGGAGTCAGAAGATAAAAAGCAGTACACCAGTCTACAAAACAGAGTCTGAACAAGAGATAGTGGTAAACAATGGTCCTTGTCCTTCAAAATAATCATTATTAAGAGATTTCAAACCCTAAAGTAATCATATCTCATCGTCTCACAGAATGATTTTGTTGACGAGGATGACTTCCTGAAGGCAGCAGTGGATAACAAATTGCCAATGATTAAGAGTTACCTCGCCAGAGGTGCAGACCCAGATGCATGTGATAATGTGAGTGTTTACCCAACACACTGAATAAAAAGTCAACTGGTAGCACTAAAGGACTAAAACACAAAATACTTATTTTTTTTCCCCTAGTTCAACCGTACAGCTCTACACAGAGCTTGCTCGCAAGGAAATGTGGAAATTGTGAACGCGCTGCTAGAGGCCGGGGCTTCAATTGAAAATAAAGACAAGGTATAGCCTACTGAATAATGTTTACATGTACTTTTTCTATGGATACAAATGCACATTAGTGCAAGACAAAGACAAGGACAAATATTTTAATAATACTGCTTAAAATCCATGTACCAAGTTCTTAGAACATTTTTTATTCATGCCAGTTTCATATGCTTTTGAAAACCTTTTATACCATTTTCAAGAAAAGTCTGACATGGTGTAACCAAGTAAAAGTATGGCATTTTTTCCTTACTCTTGGAAAACACATGAATGTACACATCTAGTATTTACATAATTTTTTTCCCTTTTTTAATCTAATTTAAAAGTATTAAAAAAATATTATGAATAATTAATTCATTAACATTCTGGCCACACTTTAGATTAGGGTCCAATTCTCACTATTAACTATGACTTTTGCCTCAATAAACTCATAATTACTGCTTATTAATTGATAGTAAGGTAGTTGTTAAGTTTAGGTATTGGGTAGGATTAAGGGATGTAGAATGGTCATGTAGAACAAGGCATTAATATGTGCTTTATAAATACTAATAAAACAACCAATATCAATATGCATGCTAATAACTAGTTAATAGTGAGAATTGGACCCTAAGCTAAAGTGTAGAGGATCACAACATAGTCAACTGTCACATTCATAATATGATCAAAGAAACAACACGAGGGGAAAAAATCTATATATCCAATTTGCGCAGCTTTTAGGGCCTCAATATACAATTAAATCATAAAAATAACATATGAGCCTCAGTTATCGTTATGTCATGGGGGTCAGGGGTCTCACGGTTATCTCACTTACTGGTTCTTCCAAATTTTGTTTTCAAAATGTTTAAAAATTTACACTTTCAACAAAACTGCTTATATAAAATGTTGCTCCATTTTAAATATATACATTTTATAATGGATAATGTCAGTGGAACTTCTTACTCTCATGATTGTTTTGTTTAAATAGCTTCAAGCAACTGAAGTTCACTGGGCCTGTCGTGGCGGCAGTTTGCCAGTGCTGGAAGCGCTACTTAATCATGGGGCAAAACTGGATTCCAGAGACAAGGTAGAAGTTATACGACTGCAAATTTGTTTTAATGATATAGCTGGTGTGGTCTGACATTGTCTCTTCTGGTCACACTTGACGTCTTCAGCTTCGCAGCACTCCCCTTCATGTGGCAGTCAGGACAGGACATTATGAATGTGCTGAACATCTCATACACTGTGGCGCAGACGTCAACGCAAAAGACATAGTAAGAAATGTGGCAACATGGACTGTGTCAGTAAATAGTTGATTAACACTTTAATGGTTACTTTAAACATACTTTCGTATCAGGAGGGTGACACACCAATGCATGATGCTGTCAGATTGAATCGCTTCAAACTCATCCAGCTTCTTCTGATGCACGGAGGAAACTTAAAACTCAGGAACTGTGTAAGAATTCTTAAATGAGCCCATTTACTATTATCCTGTTGATGATGTATTAGGATGCTGATACTGACTTTGGCTAATATAATATAAGCTGTGCGCAGTGCCATCTTCTGGTAATTATGTAAACATTCATTTTACTAGTGGGGAAAAAGCTCTCTAAAATAATTTTAGCTGACATTTTTGTAAAGTCTTTTCACTATTGTTTGGTCACACTTGCCATTGCTTTGTCTTCTCCAGGAGGGAAAGTCACCGATGGACAGTGTTTGTGAGTGGCAGAACGGAGCCAAAACAATCTTTGACAACTTTAAGGATGGTAAAAAATAGAAGAAACACCAGTAACACTTTGGGCACAATATGCTCAAAACCTGCATTTTTAGATTGCCTGCATATTAGAACCTAATATTTAAGGAAGGTATTTTATTCGAGATCTGCATGACATTACACCTTTTTAACAAGTTTTATAATAGCTTTGGAAAGCGAAGCACAGTAATGTTTTAAGTACCGATAAGGCAGAAAGGAATGAGAAATTTGAAAATAGAACATAATGCTCTCTTTTCACATGGAAAGGCATCGCCAGAAATATCTCTGTTGCCTAGATTAGATTTGGCTGCATGCTAAAGTTTTGATCATGACTGATTTTATTTCTGAATGTATTTCATAAGATATGAGCAATTTTGTACTTTTTTTTTATTTTGCTTGCACTTCTTCCAAAGGTTGATGAAATAATTTTTTTCCACGACTGTATATATTTTTAAGTAGATTGCAAGAATTTAAGGAGCAGAGAAAACTATATATACACACATTTAAAAAAAAAAAACAACAACAACTAGTTATTGTACTTGAATACTTAAATTCCAGCTGAAACACTGACACAGGCTACACTAGTTCAATTTTCGCCTTTTTAGATGCTGGAGTTTCCTCTTCTTGCTTCTCTGGAGTTTGTGGTTTCTTCATGGTGTGAACAGCACCAAATGCAGTAGCTCTCGTCTCTGTTATAAAGAATCATGAAAATCACCTATGAACATTCACATATAATTTTAAACAAATGTAATATCAAAGAGACGGACTGAAAGATCAATAAAACCTCTCTCATGCCCACTAGTATAAATACATACTCTGTAAAATCAACGAGCAAACTAACTGGAAAGATTTATGCCTATAGAGAAGAAATGGGAAATAGTTAGGCTCTTTCCAATCTATTTACCTCCATGGAGCAAAACAGATCGACAGTTCGTAGAAACGGCAGCTTTGGCGTCTCCCTCAGAAAGGCTGAACACAAGCCCCCTAAAATCTCAATGAAGGAACATACAGTGCCTTGAAAGTACCTTGACATAGTCAGACAGCTTATTCATATACTAATTTAAAAAGGATACAAATTGGCAATGTCATATGGGCCCCTCAACTCAAGAGGCTAAGGAAAAGGAAAAACAATAGATGGCAACGTCATACTGACCATACAATACAGCAATATTGAAAATATATATTAACAAAAGACTTTTTACCTTTTCTGCTCCACTGGACACTATGATATTCTATGAGGGGGAAAATGCAATTTCAGAATTGGCGTAACATGTTACGGGCGTTTATGTGTAAAAATGGACAACATACTTTTCCTTTGCAGATTTCCATGAGCATGAAGGAATTAGAAATGGTGTATCTTCTCATAATGCTGTCTCTGATGGCTGCCGCATAACAGATCTCAAAGAAAATCCCCCTTTCAATAGCCTGAAGTGACAAACAATATGACAGGGATAGTTCACACAAAAACAAACCATTTAGTCCTGGTCCGCTTAGCTTTCATATTGGCATTTTAATACTGAACCTAGAAGATATCCCCTGAGGCACAGGGATGTGTTCACAATCTTATTGGTCGGCTTTTATTACATATATTTTGTGAATATTATTTTCTATAATGTTGTTGTGGTGTGTTGTATGTTGTGTACTATTGCAGCTTTGAGTCCAAGACAAATTTCCTGAAAAGGCTAATAAAGTGTAATACATTTTTTTGGTGTGAAATATGTCCTCTGTGATAGAAATATTTTATATAATGGCATCAGAAGTTGTAAAAGGGTTATTCAACATGGAACTACAGAAAAATGCAGACTAAGGATGCTCAGGTCAAAGACCGTGTAGACTTACCCAGAAAGTGCTTAACAAAATAGAACAGTCATATGATTAGCTTAGATCATTACAAACCAATCACTAGAACAAATCACTGTGAAGGAAACTTGAGTGACATTGATTTTCAGTCAACTCGAAGGTACATGCATCTTTCTGTTCAGGAGACTCACTTGGTTGTTGTGACCAGTGATCTCCCGGCCGTGAATAAAACGGCAAAGAGCAACTTTGGAGTGGTGTCAGGTATATATGCTGCACAGCTGAGGAATAGATTTTACGCTCAAAAGATCACAGCAGAGACCGTGATAGTGTTGGAAGACTATAGAGCCGTTCTCGCGGTGAGGCTGTAATACTCAAAGTTAGTATTAATGATCCTGCAGAAACCAGCGTACACCTGAGAAGAACGGTGAGAGTGTATTGATGCTAAAGACCTGTGTGCTCATGTGTTGGAGACAGTGATAGTACCTTCTAGACGGAACGCTGTCACCTTACTTCGGGAGGGGAATTACCTCAAAGTATTGCATTGTATTAGAAGTATTCGAGAAGGGAATTACCTCGAGATACTGTAGTATTATATTAACAACTGGGAGTTGTTTCGAATTGTCCGTGCTGAAGTCAGATATTCATATTGAGAATTTCCATGACACCTCATATTCACATTGTTGTAACTTTTATTTTACTACCAAATCTACTTTAAAATAAATTCCTCAATGCTGCTTGAAATCATCTGGTAGATATGGATATAAAATCTTATAAACTCACCCCATTAACTGGAGCCCTTTTAAAATGGAAAGGCTGTTTTTCAGTCACTGCAATGCAGATAATGTCGACATCAAAAGTCATGCAGGCTGCCTGGCTCAAATGAGGGAAAACATTACAGACAACACAACTGTTAGTTGTCATCAGAAATGTAAAGAAAATAACTAATAAACTGGAGCTAATTCAGAATTGAAATTTCACTTACATGAAAGAGTTTTTCTGTCTTGGGGTACACCGCCACAAGATCAAAGTGTTTGTATTCATTGGTTGGTCTCTGAACAGAATAACAACAAGAGAATACAAATCTCACCATATGATTAAAAATGAAACAAAAATGTTCTTGTTGTTTGTTTCCTTATTGTATACTCACAAAATGAGATGCATCAGAGGCCACAATGGTCAGTCGATTCAGTACTTTGATGGGTGAAGATTTCCCCTATGGAAAAAAAAGAAAAACAAAAAAAGCAGAGACTATTCATTAAAAGAATATTCATCGTGGTTATTATTATATACAAGTAATTTACCTGTACTATTGGGAATTTATCAAATATCTCTGACACACTCTGTGGCTTAGGGATTTCCTGTAATACAATAAAATAAGAGCATCATCACATGAAGTCTCTCAAAGTGTACAGATGTCTAACTGCTTTATATCATACCGTTTTTTTCTGTTGTGGTTCAACTATATAGTTTATTGCGACTGTTGAGTAGCCAACTGAAATATAAAGAGTAAAAAATAACAGCATTAAGGGTTTCTCTTTTTAAAAGTACAGCAGACCTAGGCTTTTATTTATGTTTTTAATGGTTAGAACGATTAAGCCTTCACAATCAAAATTAATTATTAATGAATACCTTATGAGTTAAACTGCTGTTTTTAAACAAAATTGCAGTGAATATAACTACTATCACGCCACTTACGGTGAGCAGCTGTCTCTATGATGCTTTCGAGTTTGTTCTTGTCATTACTGCTGATAATGTTTAAATCCACAAACACCGACATCTTTCTTCCACTGACCCGCACAGTTTGTACAAGCGCAAATTTATACTTTACTTGTTATTACACAAATCTAAACCATTTCAACTAACGTAGCCACATGCACAAACACACTTGACTAGTACTACACGCTGAAGCGTGGACCACGTGAGTTTAACGGAGCTTTGTGGGTTATGTAGTTCAAATATGCCATCTCTTGCCTTAGTTTAGCTAATCCTGTCACGTACCAGAACTACAATACATTTACTTCCTCTTTTGGGGGCGGAGCTACGTCGGTAGCGAGCTCTCCGATTGGTCCGATTTGAACAGAGAACCGCCACGGCAGGAAAGAAGCATGTTAGCAACGTAAAAGGGATAAACAAAAGAAAATAAAAACAAGTAAGTGAAATTAGCGATAATGAAAACACACAGGGAATATATGTATGTTCTTACATGTAATTAAAAATTGCTTCTTAGTTTAATAGGATAACATCTTAGTTATGAGCTCATTTAACACGTTCGATGGTCGATGCGTAATTATTGTTTTAATTTAGCTTGTAGCCACTTAATTAAATCTTTATTATCATATAATAACAAAATGTTTAGCTAAACGTCAAACAATTTGATAGGCTTTCTCAAGATGATGGAATCGTGTTTAAATAACAAGCCTGAGAGAGTTGGATCTATAACGGTTGAAGACCTCAGGAAAGATCTCTTCGCCGAGTTCTCCAAATTATCAAGGGTAAGTTGTTTATTATTACCAGACATAACTCATGTTTAAATGCATTGAATTTGATTTTTAGGCTGTAACTATCATTTTATTTAGCATATTTCTATTTCCAACAGGACTCGGTATTGCTGGAAAAAGAGCATTTGCAGGTCTATCTCCGTGTACGTCCATTCACTTATACAGAGAGAGCAGAAGGGGAATCACAGGTAAAGTTACCTGGAGATTTTATAACATTTCTGAGAAAAATTGTCACCACAACCCACATGTTGTTCCAATACCTGTATAACCATTATCATCATCATCATCAAAAAAAAAAAAAAAAATGTTAGTTTGAATTAAAGCCTCAATTACCATTAAATGTAATTCAATTTTATCTGGGTTTGGAACAACAAAAGAATTTTCATTTTTTCGTGAACTATGGTTTTACCCCCGGTTTCACAAACAAGGCTTTAAGCTAGTCCCAGACTAAAATGCACGTGTGAGCTATTTGAATTAAAAAAGCAACTTGCACTGACATATCTTAAAATATGCCAGTGCCATTATTTTGTCTCAAGATGCACACCAGTAATGTTTTTTTTTTTTTCTAAGACACGTTTATAAAAGCTACTTATTGAATACTTAATTGAACTAAGGCCTAATCCTGGCTTAATCTAAGCCCTGTCTGTGAAACCGGGACCTAATGTGTTTTTGTGTGTGTGTGTGTGTGTGTGTGTTTTCTACAAACAGGAGTGCATTTCAATCGAGCCTCCAGATACTGTGATTCTGAAGGCACCTAGAGCGTCTCTGACAGCCAGACACAGTGAGAGATTCGGCCCACAGCTGGCACAACGGTTTCAGTTCTCACAGGTATGAGGGCGCCCACAGTCACCACTAGCATTATCATTTATTGTGAACATGCTTTGAAAAATGTTATTAAGTGTTTTCTGCTGTAACAATGCTGAATTAATCTTTTAGGTGTACGGTCCAGAAACAACTCAAAGACAGATATTCGATGGAACAACTAAAAACCTTGTAAAAGAAGTCTTGGAGGGAGGGAATTCCTTAATCTTTACTTATGGAGTTACCAATGCTGGGAAGACGTTTACTTTTCTTGGTAAGGATTTTATATGAGATGTTTGTTGTGTATGTATAGCTGTCTATTAATACATTTTAATGTCTATTTATTCTACTTTTATGTTATAGGCCCTGAATCAGATGGCATTCTGCCCAGGTCATTGAATGTTATCTTTAACAGCATAAACGGCAGAATTTATTCTCAAAACAACATCAAACCTCACAGATGTGTCGACTTTACAAGACTCACTAAAGAGCAGCAGGATGAGGAAGCTACAAATAAGAGAAACCTTCTTCGTCGATTCAAAGATGTACATTTTTATATTTATTGTTAAATATTTTTATATACAATTTTTTTAGTACAGAGAAGAACATTACTAATACTTATCATGACTGTTTCTTGATGTTTATCAGAATGACTTCCAGAAAACTCTGTCCAGCATGTCCAGCTCTAGTTGTTCATCATTTGACAGTAAGCATTATCAGATGTTTTATGTTTTTCTCTTTGCCTTTGAGCATTGTGCCAGTAAATGTGAGCTTACACTTAACATTGATTTCTTATTCCAGGCTCCACTTCTAGTGACACAAATGGGGACAGTATCTGTTTGGATGAGACCTCTTATGTTAAATTCTCAGTGTGGGTCTCCTTTTGTGAAATCTACAATGAAAGCATCCATGATCTGCTTGATCTTGTTTCAAATGGCTCTCACAGAAGGAGTGTTTTGCGACTAGCCCAAGATGTTAAAGGCAACGCTTTTGTCAAAGGTAACCAAATAGCTTTGAAGACTAAAAGATCACTTGTTTTCTAAGCGTGTAGAAAATGTAATAGTGAATTAAAATAATAGTTCAATACATATTTACATATCAATATTTTTCAATAATGAAATATAGGTTCTTTAACAAGATATTGTCCTTATGGGTGTACGTCTATAGTTATATGGTTATTTATACATTTTATCTAAACATTTTTTCCCAGATCTAAAATGGTTTCAAGTTAACAGTGCAGACGAAGCATTAAAAGTTGTGAAAATTGGAAGAAAAATCAAAGTTTCTCATCAACCAAGCTCAACAACATCTCAAGCAGAAGGTACTTCATTTTAAACCACTTTAATATTGGTGGTAAGACTTTATTTTACAGCGTCCTTGTTACATATGTTACATAACAGTAAATTATGCATAATCACATGCAACTAACCCTAAACCAATTCCTAATCCTACCCTGACCCTATAGTAAGTACTCAGTACTTAAATATATGATTACACTTTACAGTTTGTATACTGTTATTACTATGTTAAGTATATGTAAAATAAAATAAAGTGTTACCTTAATAATTAACTTTCATAATAATTGTCTTTTTAAAGTGATCAATTAAAATATACATTTTCTCCATAGCCACAGTATATTTTCCATTCGAATCTTGCGGATTGAAGATGTGGGTGTTCCTCGAGTTCAGACAATAAGCGAGTATGTGACCTCAATCACACCACTGTTACTTTAACATAGAATCAGTGATTTATTCATGAATTGATTTGTTTTTAAAGGTTGTCATTATGTGATTTGGCTGGATCTGAGCGATGTGCAAAGACACAGAACCGAGGAGACCGCTTAAAAGAAGCTGGAAACATCAACACTTCCTTGTTAACTCTTGGAAAATGCATCAACGCTCTGAGGCTCAACCAAACACAATCCAAGTGAGACAATGTCCGCTTTTAAAACAATTAATTTGTTTAATGGACTGCACTGGATGCAAGTTTCCTTGACATTGAACTAATATCTTTTTGTGTAGGTTTCATCAGCATGTCCCCTTCAGAGAGAGCAAGCTCACACATTATTTGCAGGGTTTTTTCTGTGGCCGTGGAAAAACCTGCATGATCATCAACATTAACCAGTGTGCCTCAATGTACGATGAAACCCTGAATGTCCTCAAGTTCTCAGCGGTGGCTCAGAAGGTCTGCAAGGACCATTATTCTTGTTTACACTGACAGCTTCCGATTATTAGAAGCACTGAATAATAGCATTTTTTGATTCTTTGCTATTTATTTATTTTTAACTTTGACTTTGTTCCTTTTTAGGTAGTGGTCCTCAACCCTAAACCAGCTCCTAGCGTTATGCTCAAGAGATCTGCCCGAGATGTGTCCATGATAATCAATAACGCTGACAAGAAGGATTGGACCAGGAGAAGCTCACTCATGGGCTGGGAGATGAGTCTAGAGGATGTGCAGGAGGATGAAGATGATGATGATGAAGAAATTGGTGAGGAAGATGTGGAGAGTGGTGATGAGAGCATGGAGAACAACACTGTGCTTGAGGCTGCGGAAAGTCAAGAGCTGTGTGAGGTATTCAAGGTGTCTCTTCAGTTTTCGTGAATGCATGTTCATAGTGTTCAGTGTTAATTTAAACTATATGAAATACTAATGATATATTCGCCACAGCTTCAGGTGAAAATCGAAGAGCTCAAAGAGAAGCTGTCCAAAGAGGAGTCTGAAAAATTAACTATGGAATCTCGTATTCGTGAAGAAGTCACCACAGAGTTTATGGAGCTGTTTTCTAATATGGAAAAAGACTATAAGTAAGTCAAACACTGTTTTATAGTGGTGAACTGATAATGTATGTAGCATTCAGATTGAGCCTGCCAGTTGGGGAATTGTATAGCACAAATTGCTTTCAGCATAGTTTTTTTTTTTTTTGTCGTGTTTATGCCATTCTTTTATTTGCATAATTCTTTTAGTGCACTATAACAATGCAGACAGCACAGAACTGTCATGCAATTAATTTTTAGTGAAATTCTCTTTGATTTTGTTGAAAATGCACCAATTTATATTGCTATTTTTATTTTTTTTATTTTCAGTGAACGTCTCCAAAGAGAGAAAGAAATAGTTGAGGAACGAGCAGAAAGGAGGCTGGAGATACTGAAGAATCTGGTGAACAGAACATTTGGGGAAATGGCCGCTGTTAGCACTGACGAGAATGCAGCAAAGGTGAATGCAGATGGTTGTAATATAAAAGAATAAGGACAAGTGCCATTAATATTCACTGTTATAAGCCTGTGTGGATTTTCCGTAGAGCTGCATGATTAGGGATGGGTACCGAAACCCGGTATTAAATGAGCCCCGGTGCTAAACTATGAAAGACGGCAGTATCGATAAGCTCTGATGCTATCGGTTCTGCTGTCAGTACTGAAGACATTAAGAAAATACACTTACTATTTATTATTGTTTTATATATATATATATATGGACATTATCTTGCAAATTCTATCTTCTATCTTATCTTGCAAAATCATTATTATATTATTACTCCATTTGTCTGTGAGGCATTTTTGCTATTCGCGACTCGAGAGAGCTTTCTCACGCAGAGCTTCGGCGCGCACATCACGACAGTCCCTGCTTAATGAGTGACGATGGCCAAGAGAACTAAACAAAGGTTTAGTCTGTGATATTAATCTAATTTTATTTTTGATTTTGGCTTCCAAGGATGATAAAAAGAAGATGAGGTAAAACTATTAAAAACTAGCCATGTTCCGTGTGTCCTTCCCTTCACAGCGCTCCCTAAAGCCAAATTTAACGTCAGATTTAGCACAATCTGCGATTGTTGTAAAATGCAGTCTCCACTCTTGATAAATTGCGGGACGTGTTTGATAATAAAAAGAGCTATTAAATGCACAATAATCCGTGCAAGAGAAGCTGTTTCTAACTTCAAGGTTGCTTATGTGTGCACGCGCTGCGAAACGGACCAACGTGCACATTATATTGTAGGCTTCGTGTACGTGTCTAAACCATCAAATACACAACAAATAGTCTATGTCAAAATGACCGGCTTGGAGAGTAGTCATTTAAACACAGTTTATATCTTAAATGGGCATGAATAGTTGGGAGAAATGGGAGAACAATATTATTAGATCTGCATTCGATCTTAAAGGGGCAGCATCTAATAAACCTGCTGACGAGTGAGCCATTAATGTGACTCAAACAACAAAAGGCAAAGAGAAAATACTCACAGCCGTTGAATGAGTAACTTTAGCTTTAATAGCATTAATCTATCAATTTATACAGTGAAAACTATGTAGTTATTTTACATTTGATTACTTGATTAGATTTCTTTGTAGGCCATATTAATGTTAGTAGACCTTCCTGAAATTAAAGCACTGTTGATTTCATTTGAATCTTTGTTTTATTGTGCATTTATTTATTGTTCTTATATTGTATCTTAGCGTATGCATATAAAACACAAATAACACCTGCACATTGGTGCATATAGATGTTTAAATTCATATTTGTTTTGTTCAAACATTGCTGTTTCTTTTGCTATAGATATTTTACTTTTCAGATCATAAAGCAATGTTAATTATGTTCTTAATTTTTTTTTTTATTATTAAAATATATATAAATATATATAACAAAATAAACCGATAAGAATACCGTTAAAGTACCGGATTGATAAGCAGTATCAGTAAGAGTTGTAACACCGTTAAAAACTTAATGATACCCATCCCTATGCATGATTAATCATTAAAAGATTGCGATCTCAATTCAAACACCCACGCGATCTTATTCCTAAATTACAACAATTCCGCTGTCTTTTACTCCTGTTTCACATTGCAAGCGTCAGCGGGGCATGAACAGCACGTATTTTGTCGCTGTCCATGTTAATGAATGAGAGGGTCAGCTGGCACTCTTCCAATGTATATTGGAAGATGTAGCAGTATATTGAGTTTGTACAATATAACAATACACTCACCTAAAGGATTATTAGGAACACCATTGTAATACTGTGTTTGACCCCCTTTCGCCTTCAGAACTTCCTTAATTCTACGTGGCATTGATTCAACAAGGTGCTGAAAGCATTCTTTAGAAATGTTGGCCCATATTGATAGGATAGCATCTTGCAGTTGATGGAGATTTGTGGGATGCACATCCAGGCACGAAGCTCCCGTTCCACCATATCCCAAAGATGCTCTATTGGGTTGAGATCTGGTGACTGTGGGGGCCATTTTAGTACAGTGAACTCATTGTCATGTTCAAGAAACCAATTTGAAATGATTCGATCTTTGTGACATGGTGCATTATCCTGCTGGAAGTAGCCATCAGAGAATGGGTACATGGTGGTCATAAAGGGATGGACATGGTCAGAAACAATGCTCAGGTAGGCCGTGGCATTTAAACGATGCCCAATTGGCACTAAGGGGCCTAAAGTGTGCCAAGAAAACATCCCCCACACCATTACACCACCACCACCAGCCTGCACAGTGGTAACAAGGCATGATGGATCCATGTTCTCATTCTGAATCTCATCTGAATGTCTCAACAGAAATCGAGACTCATCAGACCAGGCAACATTTTTCCAGTCTTCAACTGTCCAATTTTGGTGGGCTCGTGTTGTAGCCCATCCGCCTCAAGGTTGTGCGTGTTGTGGCTTCACAAATGCTTTGCTGCATACCTCGGTTGTAACGAGTGGTTATTTCAGTCAAAGTTGCTCTTCTATCAGCTTGAATCAGTCGGCCCATTCTCTTCTGACCTCTAGCATCAACAAGGCATTTTCACCCACAGGACTGCCACATACTGGATGTTTTTCCCTTTTCACACCATTCTTTGTAAACCCTAGAAATGGTTGTGCGTGAAAATCCCAGTAACTGAGCAGATTGTGAAATACTCAGACCGGCCCGTCTGGCACCAACAACCATGCCACGCTCAAAATTGCTTAAATCACCTTTCTTTCCCATTCTGACATTCAGTTTGGAGTTCAGGAGATTGTCTTGACCAGGACCACACCCCTAAATGCATTGAAGCAACTGCCATGTGATTGGTTGATTAGATAACTGCATTAATGAGAAATTGAACAGGTGTTCCTAATAATCCTTTAGGTGAGTGTATATTTTTTTATAAACTATATGGAATTTGGAAATGCGTTTATATCGATATATACAGTAGTTTTGTATGAGCACATCTGAAAAAGTTATCCTTAGAGATTTTTGGTACCTAAATAATCTCCAAACACTGACCTGTGTTTATAGCTGTTATTTCTGTTGTTTGCCTCTGTCGTTTGGTTCAGGGCCTGACCTTTCTTTAGCTTCCTTGTAACCCATGTTCTTCAAACCAGATGGATCTAATGGAGTGGATTTTTAATAGCTAATGGTAGGATTTTATGACTGTAGATCGATCTATATAGATCTAGGCAAATTTCATAGGATAAGATAAAAGAAAAGTGGCAAATTCTACCATACCTGTATCAAGGAACACATTTTAACACAATAATATATCCGTTTATGAAAAAAAGACTAATAACAGACAGCATACATTTGAAAATATAATGTTTTTCTTCTCAACATTCTAGGAGGCTAAGATTGAGCTTTTGGACAGCATGATTGAAGCTATGCGAGATGATCTAGCTAAGATAAAGGGAGATGCAGATGCAGTACACATGTGCCTGATGAACGTCCCTGAATCACCTGGAACAGTCAGTCGTCTGAGGACACAGCTGGAGGAGATGAAAGAGGAGCTTCTCAAAAGCCAACAACTTCTCAGTCTTAAAACTAAAGGTGTATTAATTTGCCTTAAAGGGAAAAACTAATTTTTTATGACATAAGTCTAATTATATTTCTTTTTCAGAGTTTGAAGCAATGTGTGTTCAGGCACAAGAATCAAATGACCAGCTTCTTCAAGCAAATGGGGTAATACAAACTAAAGTTTTCTTTTAAATATCTGAGGATATTGTAAATTGATTATTTATACACACTACATGGTTTCTGCTGTGTGTTGATATTTTTGTTTGTCTCTTTTAGAATTATGAAAACCAGAAAGTGAGATGTCAGGAACTCATGTCAATCTGCCAGGAGAAAGATGGCATGGTCTCCATATTACAGACTGCTTTGGACCAAAATGTGGAGGCAGCTACTAAGGATGTGAGTTTATTTACACTACCATTTTTACACTTCCTTTATTTTAAATTCTTTCTGAATAAAAATATTAATTTCTTTCTTTCAAAAGAAACAAATCTTACTTACCCCAAACTGTGCATGTTAACCAGTTCCAGTTCAGTCAGGCTTTCTCTTCATGGAATAATCTCTGAGAAAGAGTGGTGCTCTACAAATGAGATTGTCATCATTTACATATATCGTTTCAAACCTGTAGGCTGTTTTTCTGTGAACACAAAAGGAGAATTTAAGTATATTTTCTTCAACCAACAAGAGTTTATAGTGGATCTGTCAAAATACAAGAGAACACTAAAGCACCATAAACTTAGCTCACATTGCTTCTTTTTACTATATTCAAAATGTTTTTAATAATTAATTTAATAGCTTTGTGTCTGAAAAAGTAAAAAAAAAATGTAGTCGTCATGTGAACTTTTATGGTGTTTATGGTCTTTTTTTTCTTTTTTTTTTTTTTTTTTTTTTAGAGATTGACAGATATGGTCACTGTGAACTATCAATGTATTTAAAAGAGTTGTTTGAAAATTCTTAAATTCTCCTGTTGTGTTCCAAGGAAAAGTAATAGCTTTCCTTTAACTTTTATGATGTCACACATAAATATATATTAAGTTATAAATTTGCACTGTAATGACCCATTTTTATTTATTTATTTTTTCACATGTACAGAGGGCCTTAATTAACACTATCAAAGAAGAAATCCTGCATTTCAGAAACAACTGCAAGTGTTTGCTGAATGAAGACTCTGAACCTAGCGGGGAGAAAATGACAAGTCAAGAAACTCAACAGCTTTTGCAAGAACTGAAAATGAAAGATGACCAGCTGAATGAACTTAAACTTGAGAACTGTTCACTTGAAAAAACAGTGTGCGATATCTCTGATAGACTGGCAGAGCTGACTCGTGCACATGAAGCCAATGTGGCGATGGAGAGAGCAGAGGTCAGCAAAGTCACAAGTGAGAACAAGGCTCTTGCCAATGAGTTACATGTACTTCAGCAGGCAGCCAATGAGATGAGCTCAAATCTCAAAACTATCCAGATGGAATTGAGCACTCAGACAAAGATGGCCAGTGACCTTTCAGAAAAACTTGATGCAGCCAGAGTTCTGATTAAGGAACATCAAGCAGAGTCTTGCAGTCAGTCCAAAACCATTGACTCCTTAATGACGGAGACAGATCATTTGCGTCAGGAACTCAGTGCCTGCCAGCTCTCACATGACAAAAAAGAAGAAGAATGCAAGAGGGTGGTGGAGTTATCTCAGGAGAAGAGCAGACAGATCAAAGATCTGGAGCAGGAGGTCACCCAGATCAGAGCAAACGTGTGCCAGCTGGAAGAGTTCTGCAGTCGGCTTAAATATGAGCGAGATGCCCAGGCACAGGAATATCAGAGCCTACTGAGCCATTATGAAGCTCAAAAGCTTGTTATGGCCCAAATAAGAAGTAACTCTGAGCTGCTGGGAGAGCTGACCGCTCTGAAATATCAGCAGGGGAGGATGGAAGAACAAGAGCAAGACTCCAGAGATGATTGCTGGAAAACTCTGCAGGACAAACTCATGCAAACGCTGAGCAAACTGAACCAACACGAAGAGGTTCTGAACGTAGTGAGAGAGATTGTAGAGAATGAGATCTCTAATGCAAGAGATGAGGCCAAGAGGAGAATATCTGCGATGGAGAAAGATCTGTCTCATAAAGATGCAGAACTAGAGACTAAAACCCAAGAGCTTTTGAAGTAAGTCTTATCCAAACTTTCTGAGAACACAAAAAGTAGGTCCTCAATTCTGTCTTGTTTGATATGCACTAGATCTTACATGACTACTCTTTCTTTTCAACTATTTATTTCTAGTTGCTAAAGCACGAAAATGAGACAAAAATGGTTTCATGAACAACAGCTGGTCCGAATTACCTTTTGGTCTTTTTACAGGTCAAGAGAACTTGTGACCGATGGACTCAATAAAATCAAGACCATGAGTTGTAATTTGCAGCAGATGGAGGGGGAGCGATCTGATGTCATTGATCAGTTATGTAAAGCTAACTTGCAGAAAGAACAGTTAGAGAAACAGGTTAGTAAAGTCACTACTTTTATAATAAAGGAGGCTTGCTCCAAACTTAATTTCGTTATACTGTACTTGTACATGTGTAATGACAAATAAACTTCAACTTCAATAATAATAAACTTTATTTTCTATAGCGCCTTTAAAAGTAGCATCTCAAAGCTTCACAGAAGGGAAAAAAAGCATACAATTATACAAACAATACTTGAAATTAAGTGAGATATTTAAAAAAAACACTTTTGTCCATTGGTAGTGTGCCTACTGTGATTTAAACTTTTCTTTTTAAACAATGCTTTTTATTCCTTCAGATTTTGATCTTGAGTGAAGAAAACAAAATGTTTCTGCAGAGACTATGTGAAGCAGAGGAGATGAGGGATCAGGCTGGACACAGTTTGAGCTGCACAGAGCAAACTATTGATCCACAGCAGACTGTGAGTGCTGCTCTTTCCCTCAGCTTTGTTCAGTTTGTGATGCTATCAGGTCTGGATTATTCCACTTCTTTTCACTCACAGGTGCAGTCAAACCTTGCAATAGAAGAAGAAAACGTACAGCCTTTCAAAACAACCTGTCAAGGTAACCTATGTGTCTTTTCATTTATACCCTTTTTTCCACAATACTATTTGGTGTTAACAAAATCGGCTTAAGTTTTGTTCTTAATAAGATTGATTTTGCTTCCAGACCTTTTGGCAGAGCAGAAGCTGATTGAGGAGAAGCGTGTTAACTTAAATAAAGAGTGCACACAGACAGATGAGGAGGAATTGCTGGAGGCCAGGCTGAATGAGATTGAAACCATAACTGAAGGTGACTGGAGTCTGTTCTAATTGTAATTCCTATAAATCTCTCCTAGACAACACACTGTGATAAGTCAGTAAAATTCAGTGTAGGGATTTCAAAATGACTTTTTATTACTGTAATTATTTTATTACCAAATGATTACAAGAATAAAAAAAGTCTTTCTCCAGTATTTGCAGAATTAATTTATAATTATACTAATCAAATCTGTTAATATTAAAGTTAATTACAATACAATATTTCAGATTTTCAGATTAAAATATCCAAAAACACTAGAACAATGTTATGTTTTTTGTTGACTTGTGTACTTACATTATGCCAAATGTTTACAACAATGTTTAAATCTGCAATGTTTAAATCTGTTAATATTACCAGTGTAATGGACCGTGTCATTGCGTTGCCTGTCAATGACGTCATATACGCGCAACCCCATGGGAATCATGCAACTCCCATGATTGCATGCTCGTTCACGCTGTCATCAAGCTATTCCTTTGTTTTGAATAAGTGACTTCTACTGGCGAAACTTACATACTGTGCCTTTAATCACTTCCTGGTTCTAGTAAGAACTCGAGGTGCTGCGTTTTGGACCAGCTGGAGTTTGTTTATTAAGCGAGCTGGGCAACCACCTAGTAGAGCATTACAATAATCTAGCCTTGAGGTCATGAACGCATTAACTAACTGTTCAGCATTTTGCATTGAAAGCATGCACCGTACTTTAGATATATTTTTAAGATGGAAGAATGCAGTTTTACAGATGCCAGAAATGTGGCTTTCAATTGAAATATTGGTAATCAGCAATATTGACTTTTTAATTTTCAGTATTAGCAGTATTCATATATAGTTATAATCAAATATGTTAATATTAATTAATCAGCGATACTGACTTTTTAATTTTCTATTTTCTCATCACAGAATCCTGAAAAGAAATGGGTCAAATAAATCTTAAGCAGTACAATTTCATAACAATAAGAATGATAGTAAGAAATATTTCTTGAGCTCCAAATCAGCATATTAGAATGATTTCTGAAATCATTGAAGACTGGATTGCAATTGGTATTGAGAATTATGAAAATTCCTGGTATTAGTATATCATCTACTTGAATTCTGGTTTCATGGTAACACTACTTCAGTTCTTCAGTACTTCTGTTACCTCTGACTTAGTTGGGGACAATTAATATTCAACAATATTAATACACTGACAATACACTGACACTATTGGATGAGAACTGAACTGAGCTGGACAATGGGCAATGTTTTCTGCAGAACTGGTTTATAGATTAACTAATTTAATAATTGATTATCTTTACAATGGCACTGAATCAACACTGAACTGACTTCAGCTGAACAATGACACTATTTTCTTTTAAAGCTGCTGTACTGCAGAAATGAATTATTGCATAATTAAATCATTTTCCTGCTTTTAAAAACTATTGGTATTGTATAAAGCACAATATAATTATTAGTATTTATTTTTTTAATTTTTAAAACAAAACAACTGAAACTTAACACCACAAACATTTCTTTGTTCTTCTCAGATCTTTCTGAACATCAAGAGATGTATCAGAAACCAAGTGTTGGTCTCTCTGATAAACCCCAACAAGAGGAACGGAGATCCTGCAGACCTGCAAAAACCACAAAGGTAAGAACCTAGAAGTCTTTAATCTCTCTGACTTTTCCATAACTGGGGTTTGCCAGTGGTAGAATGATTTCTTTTGATGTTTCAGCAGCCTAATGAGGAGAAGGCTGATGATAAGCAAGAAGAGAGGCAGGGAAAGAAGCTGGATGGAGCAGCCATGGGGGAAGAGGAGAGAGTGACCCAGGCAGCAAGACAACTTGAAGGCGACCAACAGGACAGGCTGCAGCTGGAACTGGTAATAGGATAAGCATTTCCATCTCTCTCACCTGCCTTGTTATTTTGCTTGAGGGCAGGATTTAGCTCAGAATAGTAATTTATTTACACAGCAGGTTTCTGAGTTAATATCACTTCTGTGATTCGAGTGGCCTGCCAACAGAAGGAATGACAGGACTCCAGCAGGACAGTAATGGCACAGCAGAAAAATGGAATGTGCAAAACTCTTTATTTGTTTGATTTCTTACCTTAGCCCAAACTGAGAACTGGATCATCTGACGAAATTAAGCTGTGTATAATATGTGTTTTTGCATGCAAATGCATGATGAAGTGGATCAGAATGCAGAGGTCTTGGGTGTGTTTTTAAAAATGTTAGGCTATTTTAAACTCAACATGTCATTTTAAAATCAGCATAAGATATTATGCAAGCCCAGTGATGTCCATCTCAATGTGTATCGCTGTAGGGGCAATGCTTTAGGCCACATCCACACGAAGCCAGAGTTTTCCCTATCCAATCTTTTTTTTTCCTCGTCTGCGTACACACGAAACTACTGAAACCGACTCAAAACAATGTAGTATACATGCCAGACCAGTATGTGGTGCTGTAATTCTGCCACAGAGATACACTAAAAATGGAGAAGTAGATTTGGAGTATGTGCAAGACGTGGGGTGATGACATCATCGTTTCACAAAATATACGGATTGGCTGTTACACACGAAAACGCAAGGGTGTCATTTTCAGATTTATGCACTCTGGGACCCAGTTTAAAAAAATAGTGGTTTCTGGCTCCCAAAACGCCAGACAAAACACTGATACGATACAAAATGTTTATGTATACAGCTAAATGCGTCTCTGTGTGGACGGGGCCTTAAATAGCATTTATTTGACGATGCATCTTCTTTAAGAGCATATTACTGGGCACTACTGGTAAAATTTCATACATTATATTGCCAAAAGTATTGGGGCACCCCTCCAAATCATTAAATTAATGTATCACAAATAAATCACTTTCATGGCCACAGGTGAATAAAATAAAGCACCTAGTCATACAGACTGATTCTACAAACATTTGTGAAATACATTTGGGTCGCTCTCAGGAGCTCAGTGAATTCAAGTGTGGTACCGTGATAGGTTGCCACCTGTGCAATAAGTACATTTGTGAAATTCCCTCATTACTAAATATTCCACGGTCAACTGTTAGTGGTATTATAACAAAGTGGAAGCAATTGGGAACAACAGCAACTCAGCCATGAAGAGCAGGCTGAGGTCAGTCACTTTCTGCAGAGTCAATAGCTACAGACCTCCAAACTTCGTGTGGCCTTCAGATTACCTCAAGAACAGTGCGTAGAGAGCTTCATGGAATGGGTTTCCATGGCCGAGCAGCTGCATCCAAGCCTTACATCACCATATGCAATGCAAAGCGTCGGATGCAGTGGTGTAAAGCATGCCGCCACTGGACTCTAGAGCAGTGGAAACGTGTTCTCTGGAGTGACAAATCATGCTTCTCTGTCTGGCAATCTGACGGATGAGTCTGGGTTTGGCAGTTGCCAGGAGAACGGTACTTGCCTGACTGCATTGTGCCATGTATAAAGTTTGGTGGAGGGGGGATTATGGTGTGGGGTTGTTTTTCAGGGGTTGGGCTGGACCCCTTAGTTCCAGTGAAAGAAACTCTTAATGCTTCAGCATACCTAGACAATTTGGACAATTTCATGCTTTCAACGTTGTGGTAACAGTTTGGGGATGGCCCCTTCCTGTTCCAACATGACTGCGCACCAGTGCACAAAGCAAGGTCCATAAAGACATGGATGAGCGAGTTTGGTGTGGAGGAACTTGACTGGCCTGCACAGAGTTCTGACCTCAATGCGATAGAACACCTTTGGGATGACTTAGAGCGGAGAATGTGAGCCAGGCCTTCTCGTCCAACGTCAGTGCCTGACCTCACAAATGCGCTTCTAGAAGAATGGTCAAAAATTCCCATAAACACACTCCTAAACCTTGTGGAAAGTACAATATTTGTTCAAATTCACCAAATAATAGTAAAATTGCAGTAACACTTTTCAATAAGGTTTCATTAGTTAATGTATTAACTAACATGAACTAACCATGAGCAATACATTTGTTACTGTATTTTTTTAATCTTTGTTGACGTTAGTTAATAAAAATACAGCTGTTAATGTTAGTTCACAGTGCATTAACTAATGTTAACAAGATTGTAATAAAGTATTAGTAAATGTTGAAATTAACATTAACAAAGATAAATAAATGCTTTATATGTGCTGTTCATTATTAGTTAACTAATGAACCTTATTGTTAAGTGTTACCAAAACTGCACTACTTTGATTTTGGATTTTGGAACGGACAATAAGAGGAATGACCATTTTTTATTAGGCCAGTTGCTGAATATTATTGACCAAAGCCTAATCATTTCAAAATGACCAAATACTGCCTTATTGAACATTCTGACCAGTATAACAGCCTATCACTTCACTTGTTAAGTTGTAGGATATTTAGAATACTTTAAATCATCTGCAATGTTTTGTGGTAGTGCTATAGTATATTGAAACATATTTTTTCTTCTCCTCACTTCCAGGAAATGTTAAAGCAGCAGCTGGTTGAAAAGCAGGATACTATTGTAAAATTACAAAGGGAAAAAGGTGATTTGGCTGCTTCTCGGAAAGTTGACAGTCGCAAACAGACTTCAAACGTGAAGACAAAGAATGAAGGCGATTCATTTAGGTCAACACAAGAGGTCAGTAGAGTGATATTAATGTAAAATGCATGCAACTGCGTATTAGCACATGCAAAATGGGAATAGTTCTGGTCTGAATGAAAATTGAATACTGTGCATATATAATATGTGTTGGCGATCACTTAAAGCAGGTTGCAGTTCTGGACTCCTCTGTCCTTTCCACAAAGAGTCTCAGAGATGAGCGCTTCCCGAAACCTGAGCTAGAAATCAGCTTTACACCACTTAAACCTGACCGTATGAATGTCAGGAAACCAGGAGAAGAAGAGTCTGTCACAATCAAACTCCGACGTACAGCCAGGAAGAGAAAGAGCCCAGAAATGCAGGTACACAGATACCATTTCTAAACCCTTTGTTGTGATTTCCTAAACGGTCCAGGAAAACTTGGATGTTTTGTGAATTTCAAGTCATTTTGTGAGTGCAATCTCTATAAAATGATTTTCATCACAAAAAGGCAAGAAAAAATCATGGACATTTACTGTTTAGAGCTTTTAACTAGCCCTGCAATAATTTCCTAACTATATATTCATTTATATTTTAAAATACATATAATTAGACCTATTAATTGAATTACATTTTTAATGATTTATCATACTTTTTACATATTTAACGCATTTTGTAATTCAATGATGATTCAATCCAATGATAATTACGTTTCACAATAAAAAGAATGCAAAAGTTTACTTTTGTTAAAGGGTTGGATTTATAATTAAATTGTGAAGAAGGTCATTGTGTTGCACCTACTGTTGAGATAAACTCAGAAGGTTCCAGTCAATTCTTAGATATCACATTCTTGTCAAAATTATTGGCATTAATAACATTTTAAAATGAACTGAATTAATTGAATTAAATCACGTGCACTAAAACATTCTTCCAATGTAATGCAACACAGTCATAACTTATATTATATGTTTGTTCCAGAACTCGGTGGAGTCAGAAAATCGGAAAAACCGTCGACTGAAGGTGAATAACTGGGATAACATGCAGTCTGTTGAGGTGACTTTTTTTCTGTCAATTAATACAGTATACCTGTGACATCTTACATCTGTCTCTGTAATGTTTGTTTGTTAATATTTTTTTTCTCCTTACCAGACTCCCACAGTGCAAGGAAAAAAGGTGAGTCAATTAAAGCAGAAAGACTCTCCTTCCAGCCTGAAAGGTAAAAAAGACGGAACTCTCCAGAAGATCGGTGACTTCATCCAGAGCTCTCCAACCCTCTTTGGAAGCAAAGGTCAGCTCTGGCTTTCAATTTTACACTCAGTCAATGGTAACGATTGGAGCTCTCTGCCAAAAGTGTTTTATACTATATCTCAGCATGACCAAACCTTTAACTTCCTCCTCAGCCAAGAAGATCATGAGCATGGTGAATGTTAAGTCTCCTGTTCTTCCAAATGCTTCTGAAAACAACAAACCCAAGAGATCCAAACGAAAGCTTTTCAAAACTCAGGTTTCCTCCCCACTGGACATCCCCTCTGTAAGTAATGTTTCTTTTGCATAATTCATGGAAGAATGAATCAAATGCATGTAGGACTGAATGAGAAGCATGCCTTATGTTAGCGTTAATGTTACGACAGCTATGTAACATTTGATTTAAGCCCCCAAGAGACAAAAAGGGTTGATAGTTAATTTGTTTGAAAGCTTTTCAGTGTTAATATACAGGGCACTAGTATTAAATTCATTCAATCATTTTACAGGTCATTGGAGGCTGTGAAGATGATAAAGAGAGTGATCATCTCATAATCAAGAGAAAACTCAGAACAAGAACTGCCAAGAGATGATACAAACATTAATTTGATGGTCAAGTGTAATTTAAGGCCGATTTTATGGCCAATCCAAATTGTCATATTTTGTTTGTCTAATACATAATGTTGTTGAACAATTCATTTTTGTTTCATTAACACTGGGAATGGTTGTAAATATTTTATGTATGTAGCTCACATTTAAATGTTTTTTTTTTTTTATCTTCGATTTCCTGTGATCATTGGACAAAATGTGAAAAAAAAAATGCTGTTTATTAAAAATATTGCCTAAAAGCAGATATCATTTGGGTTTCATTTCTTATGATTAAGAGAGAAATATTACCTGAGTATGCTTTAAGAATTACTGTCCCACATCATATTCTTTAAAAAAGGCTCAGATGAGGAAGGCAGTTCCAAAGAAGCAAGGTGAATGGGGATGAAGAGAATGTTCCAGATGAATGTTTGGGGGGTCAACTTGTTGTATGATACTCATTTATTTCCACTGTCAGTAAATGGAGGGTGGCTGTCATCAGAGAAGAGTAAGTAATACATTTTACCTGCACCTCGTGATCTCTGCACTAACAGGTCACAACTGCACTTCTCACACTAATACACAATTTCACAGAGGTGAAATTAATGTGACATTGAAAACAAACCTTTTTGTGGGTGTATGCTTACATGTCATCACAGTAGCAAATTTCAAGTTGCTTCATGGCATTGGGTTATGAAGTGTGCTGTCCTGTCCTTAATGCACATGATAACATTTTGTTTAAAGTCAGCATGAAACGGAAGTTGCGATAGTCTGACTTGTAGGTCAGGACATGATTTTGTCCATCAGGAATTGATTGGATCGTTGGATCAGTATGGTTTACTATTACTGCGATTTCATGAGAGTGACAGCTTGTCCCGCCCTCACGCCGGTAAACATCAGAGAAGAGAAGGGATGCAAGAGGGAGAGGCAGTTAATTTGATTAAAGATTACAAGGGCACGGATGTGCAAGGATAAATCATTTATAATAGATACTGCAATATTACATTTAAAAAAAGTCAATTTTGATTTCATGGTGACTTTAGTTACAATGAAACAAAAGATCTTTTCTTCCATTAGGGAAAAGAAATGTAGGGCAGGGTCTTTTTCTATCAATTGGAGACAGATGAACGTGAACATGCAATGATGGAGAATGATTGGCTAAATCCTGCCTGCGTCACCAGAGAGAAGTCTGTCGTTTTCACCGGAAGGTTCAGTTATGACATTTTGATTTAATGTTTACGTTATGACCAGATGTCCCCGTTTTCAGGGAACAGTCCCGATTTTTGGTGCCCTGTCCCCAGACATTTTGTAATGATCGTTTCATAGCACGATTGCAAAATGCCCGAGTCCGACCAACAAAGCCTTCTCTCACAGTAACAATGTAGTAGTAATGATATTGACCGACAGAGGAAGCAGCAGCTACGCTGATTATTTTGTTGTGTGCCGTTACTTTGAAAAAATTTACCTGGATGAGAGCAGAGAACTATTATGATTATTTATCAAAAGAGACATTGTTATAAGTCTCAAACAGTCACATACCTTCATGTTAAATTAAAGTAATACTGTTTTTATATAGCCTACTATATAACAGGGCTGAGCAGGTTGTGGGAATTATTGTTTTGCAAACAATTTTAAACGTCCTCACCATCACAATTGCACGAGAGATACAGAACTTGCATTGAGAATCGTGCACGTTTTAAATAGGCATCAAAACAAAAGCAGCGACCCTCTTTACACCAAATGTAATCGGTCCTACTCGACCCACTCCGAGTGGGATTCAAAATTGTGTTTCTGGCATAGGAGGTGGAGACTCAAAGACTCTGTGCCTCTTGAGGCCTGTTAGTGTCCCCGCCTCCCACGCTGGAGGCGCCGGTTCGAATCCCGCTCGGAGCAGTTACATTTGGTGTAAAGCTAAAAGATTATCAGCTGTGCTTCTTCACACGTACATTATCCAGGCGGTTCTCAAGTCATCTTTATTTATATAGCGCTTTTTACAATGCCAATTGTTTCAAAGCAGCTTCACAGTGTTAACAGGAAAACAGTGCAACAGAATTTGATTTGGCTGTACAGCCGCTCTGACTGAGACACAAAACAGGATACCCGGATGCACATATGGCAGGCTAACAGGCTAGTGAAAATGCTAATGTGTTTGTGATAGTGATTTAGATTAAAAGCTAGTGATGTAAAATTTAACGTGATAGGCAATATTAAACAATATATGGTGATGAGTAAGTTATATTTAGCAGTATATAAACAAAAAAAAAGCAAAGCTGTACAGCGCTACAAACACTCTCTGCAGCAAGGCAGACAGGAGCAATCGATCAGGCAGGAGCCCAGTTCTCCACACATACTTTATCCAGATGCAAAGTAAAAAAATCACTTTCTCAGCTACTTTGTTGCCGCACACATTGAGCTCAGCTCCGACACGTGACGTAATGTCTAATATCTAACTTCTAACGTCTGTAGAATTTTGGTCAGACAGCTGGGCGAACATATACACATCAGTTCTCCTCTCAGTTAGCTAAGCTATCCACTTATTTGTCAGCTCTCACGAGATGGTCCTCACTGCAGAACACGAGATCCAGGAGGCGAGGTTGGATCCAGATCCAACTGCTCCCACTTAATATATCCCTAAACCTACTCGTCTCCACCCCCTGGACCCTAAACCTACCCATCTCCACCCCTTGGATCTGGATCCAACTCCTCCCACTTTACGTATCCCTAAACCTACCCATCTCTGCCACCTGGATCTCGTGTTCTGCAGTGAGGGGCTACTGGCTCTCACACCCTATATACACATCTGAAGCACACACCCAGAAAACCGCGTCTGACAGCACGTGATTCAGTATCAACTCTTGACCGTAAATTTAGGTAGGGCAAATTCTAGGACTTAGCACTAGTTTATGATAACCTCTTTTTGTCAGCTTTATATTCTAATCAGCAGCTTGGCTCCTTACATGGTTAAAAGCAAGCTAATTTCAAAAGGTCGACGTCACGTCAGTTCGTCACAGGGTCACCCGCTCAGTAAGATGCTCAAAGTTCAAGACATTCGGTTTGACGGCCTGTCGTTCGGACACTTGATTTTGGTACAGAGTACCTGCCATAGTCGCCCCCCTTCTCGCATGAGAAGCTATGTCGTCTGCAGTGAATTTTGCAAGTTCGATATGTGATTTTGTAAAGTGTCTTGTGGCTGTAAATTACTGTATTGTTGTTTTGTTTTGAGTAAAAAGAAAAAAAAAAAAACAATATGTTGTAACAGTTTAGCACCTCCAAATTTCAAATTTCAAATCTGCTCCAATGGCTCTCAATTAGAGCGTGCTGCAGTTCCATTTTCACCACAGATTTACATTGGAAAATTGTGGGGCGCTGTAGAGCTGGGGAAGGCTCAGGCACCCGCTGCCCCGCTTGGTATCATAAGACATGCCTTCCGAAGCCATATGTTAAATTTAATATATCCTGCTCACTTTGCAACTTAAAATTGTTACAGAATGCTGAACAATTTACAATTTATTATTGATTCAGCTTATATAGAGGTCTGTGTTTTGGATGAATATTTCCCTTTGCCCATACAGATGAGCCATGCCAGACATGAATACTGAATTAAGCTCTCTTTCACATCTTCATGCGCTTAAACAGACAATTACACACAAAATTGTCAAAATGGCCATCTTGGCGAGTATCCTAGTAAACATAGTTGGTTATGTCTTGAGTGAATGTAAAATCGAGAGAGAAAACTGAAACTGTACAGTATCAGTATATTGAATCCGTGCATTATATCTTAAAGTGACAGCAGCCTAATAGTTCTGCTGCTGCCTGTGTTTTTAATGTTAATCAAACAACAGACTTACTGCAAATAGCTCAATGTTTTTGACTAAATAACTTTTGTAACTTTAATACGGATTCATCTATATGTCTTTTATATAGTGAAAACTATCAAATCAAATCAAATCAAATCACCTTTATTTATATAGTGCTTTTTAGAAGTCCAGTTGTTTCAAATCAGTTTCACAGTGTTAACAGGAAAACAATGCAACAGAATTTGATTCGGCTGTACAGCCGCTCTGGTGACAACGGTGATGTTATCCAGCTAATTTCAAGTATCATATAGTGTCAATGCAGGCAGATCGGTAATATAGTTGAAATTTAGGTGTAATAGTCAAATAAAGGAGTAATAGTCAAATAAAACTATGCAGTGTTATTTTACATTTGATTACTTTATTCAATTTCTGTACCTAACCTACATCAAAAATAATTGAATGCACTCAAAAAAGAAGAGCCAGTCAGGTGTGTAGAGCAAAATAAGCTATGTCAATCAAGTATAGCCAAAGTTGTCTGCACACTGAAAAGAACATCAGAAATGTATCTTTAATTTTTCTTGTGAATGTGGAAAAAAAAAAAATTCTTAACTTTCTTCGGTGTTCATACAACAAACGGCAATATCAATCTTTTGTAAGCACAATTACAAATTGTCACCAGCTGAGCTTAATCAATGAGGGGGAATTACCAAAACCAATTCCAAGAATACAAAGAAAGTATTTTACTATTTAAAGTATTTTATTTCCAATAGGGGTTAACGACTTCAACTCAAAAAGCCTCTCTTTAATAGTTTTTTGTTACTGTACTCCCTCCTGCTCAATGCCCAGGAACTTGAAATCAGAAAGAGACTGTTTTGCAGAATAAAAATGGCGAGAAACTGGAGAGGTGTAATCTTGTCTCCTAATGGCACTCATGTGTTCTATAAGTCTAGTGCGAAATGCACGTTTTGTTTTACCAACAGTCAAGGGCAAGGAGACCTAATTATGTATATCGTGTGTAGTTTGACAATCAATTGCTTAACCTTAATTTTGTAGGTTTTGCCAGAAAGTGTATGTGTGAAAGATTTTAAATAATAAAAACAGGAAGCACAGTTTTTACACAGAAAGTTTCCCTGGCCATCTGTGAGGGTCCTAGAAGTGGGGATGAAGGTATCTGCATACAGTTTCTGCATGCATGAGATCAGAAAAATCTCCAACAATGAGATCACAGTTACTAACTTGACCTATACAAAAAGTCAGCAATGAGGATGAGGTACTGCTCGTTTAAAGTGCATTGTTTATTATAAATGATTTATCAGTGCACAATCTTATCAAACAAAAGGAGGGGAAAAAAGACATTTAACTTTAATATGCGACAAAAGGAAAGAACAGATGGTCAGAATTTCTATTTCATGCTGCCTGCAATAAATGTTCTTCCTAAAGCTTTGTTCAAATTCAGAGAACTCTGAGTTGTAATTGATTTGTTTACATTGTTTCTTACATGCTTGTTGCAGTTTATTAATGTGCCTCTTTCTTTCCTCGTGTCTCAGGTGCACAGCTTGATCATGTTGGCAAAAAAGAACTGGTCCACTACTGGTTGGATGAGCATGTGCATGAACGATCACTTCACGTTCTCACACTGTGTTCCAGCTAGACATAGAGGGGGAAGACTCTGATCAAGACACCAAGTGCAAGTATAAGAATGACATACTACCTGCATGTACAATAACTTTGATATAATAGATAAACTTTGCCCAACAAAGTAAAGTAGATACAACTATATGGAACCTAATGCTAAGTTATTGGAGAATGTATACTCACCTAAAGGATTATTAGGAACACCCGTTCAATTTCTCATTAATGCAATTATCTAATCAACCAATCACATGGCAGTTGCTTCAACGCATTTAGGGGTGTGGTCCTGGTCAAGACAATCTCCTGAACTCCAAACTGAATGTCAGAATGGGAAAGAAAGGTGATTTAAGCAATTTTGAGCGTGGCATGGTTGTTGGTGCCAGACGGGCCGGTCTGAGTATTTCACAAGCTGCTCAGTTACTGGGATTTTCACGCACAACCATTTCTAGGGTTTACAAAGAATGGTGTGAAAAGGGAAAAACATCCAGTATGTGGCAGTCCTGGGGGCGAAAATGCCTTGTTGATGCTAGAGGTCAGAGGAGAATGGGCCGACTGATTCAAGCTGATAGAAGAGCAACTTTGACTGAAATAACCACTCGTTACAACCGAGGTATGCAGCAAAGCATTTGTGAAGCCACAACACACACAACCTTGAGGCGGATGGGCTACAACAGCAGAAGACCCCACCGGGTACCACTCATCTCCACTACAAATAGGAAAAAGAGGTTACATTTTGCATGAGCTCACCAAAATGTTGCCTGGTCTGATGAGTCTCGATTTCTGTTGAGACATTCAAATGGTAGAGTCAGAATTTGGCGTAAACAGAATGAGAACATGGATCCATCATGCCTTGTTACCACTGTGCAGGCTGCTGGTGGTGGTGGTGTAATGGTGTGGGGGATGTTTTCTTGGCACACTTTAGGCCCCTTAGTGCCAATTGGGCATTGTTTAAATGCCACGGCCTACCTGTCCATCCCTTTATGACCACCATGTACCCATTCTCTGATGGCTACTTCCAGCAGGATAATACACCATGTCACAAAGCTCGAATCATTTCAAATTGGTTTCTTGAACATGACAATGAGTTCACTGTACTAAAATGGCCCCCACAGTCACCAGATCTCAACCCAATAGAGCATCTTTGGGATGTGGTGGAACGGGAGCTTCGTGCCCTGGATGTGCATCCCACAAATCTCCATCAACTGCAAGATGCTATCCTATCAATATGGGCCAACATTTCTAAAGAATGCTTTCAGCACCTTGTTGAATCAATGCCACGTAGAATTAAGGCAGTTCTGAAGGCGAAAGGGGGTCAAACACAGTATTAGTATGGTGTTCCTAATAATCCTTTAGGTGAGTGTATGTAACACTCTCATATCATACTTATTGTATAAAATTTATTTTCAAAACCAAAACTGTAGTCTTCTGAAATTCTTGGTACATTATGCGTTATTAGACGCAAGATGGTGTCTTCAGATTTAAATAAAAACTTGCTGTGCAATAATGATTTTACACACTCAATTTCTTACTCAACTTTTCAGGACAGCTTTGTTCACACACCTCCTTCAGAACTGCCTCGGAGGCAATAGTAAAATGTAAGCATAATGCATGTTTTATAGCCTGTGATGTAATTTTCCTGTGATGTGGTTTTGCAAAATATAATTTTCATTGTTTTAAGGAACATGTGACTTATTTCTTTACCTCTGTACAGTTTGATGTTTGTGACTGTAATAACCCCGAGGTAGAGAGCTTCAGTGAATTTTTATTTTATGAAAATATTGCTATATTCACATAGTCTATAACTCGTGTTTGCAGTGCTGCAAATGTCATTGGAACATCAGTTGCATACTGTACTTCATCAAATGCATAATGCACTTCAACTTGTAAGAGAGATCAATACATTTTTCATTTAGGCAAAATAGAAGTCCAATTGTGAGTCTGATTATAATGCCTAGTGGACAAAGGTTGGAGAATTTTCTTCTTGTGAAAAATTCATTTGTTTGCTGTGAAAATATAGCTGAGTTGTTTCTCTTACAAACTAATTACCAGAGTAAACATGGTTTGTCAGAAATACTAAAAAAGGTCATTTAGCCACTGTTATCATTAGAAATAAAATATGTCAGACTTTCAATGTTTGAAAGCGATCCCATGTTAATTATACCCTAAGGGTAATTTTGATAAAACATTGATAATATTAAGTACTGTTATTGATAATTGAGCATCATTAATGATTTCTGAAGGATCACGTGACACTGAAGACTGGAATAAAGGCTACTGAGAATTCAGTTTTGCTATCACAGGAATAAATTACATTTTAAAATGTATGCAATAGAAAAGTTATTTTCAATGGTTTATTTGAAATATTGCTGTTGCTGAAGGCATATATGGTCACCATGGCACATGTTAGAGTGGTACATGTTAGAAATTCTATAGTTTCTGGTGCTTTGAAACAGCACTTGTTGCCATGACAATAGAGAATGGGATCCATGTGTTGGATGCCTTTTTTTAGCCTGCAGAGTCTAGAGGAGCGGTTTGGGATTTCTTAAAGGTAAAATCAGACTCCAAACCAGATGTCAGTCCACGTGTGAAAGTACACCCTGATATGAATAAATAACTAAACAATTACACTTTTATTTTGTGCACAAAATACATATTTTGTGCTCAAAATTAGCGTAGAATGCAAACTAATAAGCCTGAGTAGGAAGAGTAAACATTCCAAAAGTACAAAACATAAAATAACATTTCAAAAAAGTTATTTTTAATGACTGTACTTTATATAGAATGCAGTGCTCACAGTTTGTGAAAAAAATAAATGCAATTAGATTTTTTTTTAAATATTTGTTAAATACAGTTTTAGTTCTATCTTCAATTATTTTTTATTTATTTTATTTTATTTTTTTAAATCATATTTTTTTAATTGTATTATTTGAATTGTATTAAAACCAGTTGCGACCATTTTCTTATTTTTATTCATATAGGTGATGGTGAGATTTCACTGAACTAGGAAGTGTCCCTGTTTTACATTTCAGAAATCTAGTCACCTTATTACGAGGTCAAAACATAAACTATATTGCCAAAAGTTTTGACATCCCATAAAACTTTAATGACATCCCAAACTTAATCCGTAGGGTTTAATACGGATTTGGCCACCCTTTGCTGCTATAACAGCTTCAGCCCTTCTGGGAAGTCTTGGTATGCTGAAGCATTAAGAGTTAATTTCACTGGAACTTTAGGGGACAAGCCCAACCCCTGAAAAACAAGCCCACACCATAATCCCCCTTCCACCAAACTTTATACTTGGCACAATGCAGTCAGGCAAGTACCGTTCTCCTGGCAACCGCCAAACCCAGACTGGCAGACAGAGATTTGCATTGCACATGGTGATGTAAGGCTTGAATGCAGCTGCTTGGCCATGGAAACCCATTCCATGAAGCTCTCTACACACTAATCTGAAGGCCACACAAAGTTTGGACTCTGCAGAAAGTTGGTGACTTCTGCGCACTGTGCGCCTCAGCATGTGCTGACCCCACTCTGTGATTATAATATGTGATATTAATATTACACACATATTAGCAAGTGTGTAAGTGTGTAATATTGCTAATATGTGATTTTGTTCCCAATTGCTTCCGCTTTGTTATAATACCACTAACAGTTGACCGTGGAATATTTAGTAAGGAGGAAATTTCATGAATAGACTTATTGCACAGATGGTCCCAATACAGAGGTGTCCCAATACTTTTGGCAATATAGTGTGTGCACGGATGAATTGTTCACAAATAAGATCTTTAACATAGATGGCAAAAAGGTGAATTTTCAATTTATGCCGACATTAGTTATGGTGCAATGTGAGTTTTAATGTGTGTAAATGTGATTGCAATGCTCTACGGTGCCATTACATTTAACATCATCAAACATGAGAAGTGTATTATAATTGTCCAGCCTGAAGAGGGATTTGCTTTGGTGTCTGCCCCTGCCACAGTGTGATGAATTGATTGACATCTTCACTCTGTCATGGCAGTTCATCAGCTTACTCTCTAGGCAGCAAGTGGTCCGGTAACGGAATTTGATTATGTTTTTGACCACACTTTTTTCGTACCACTGAACAGAGAAAGGGCATCGCTACATGGTGCCGTTTGCTAATATGGTCATTTGAAGGTTGAGGGATACATTTGGTGGCCGCTGGCTCATTTCAGTCTAGTCTGACTTTCATTTTAATGAAATAAAATCAGTGTGAATTTCCTTGTAACTGCTGAGGATTTCTGCAATCATTTCAGTCATCATTGGGTATTGTGTGATGAATTTGGTTGTCTGTGGGTGATAAATATAAGGAAAAAACATATGGTTATTAATTCAGAGAAATGGTTTTGACTATTGGGTATAAAAGCTCATCTACATCCGTAAATCTGACAGAAGTTAACAGTAGTGAGCTCACAGTGCTTTCATGTACAAGGCACTTTGGTGCCCTAATGTAAACACTTTCCAGATGCCCAATTTTAGAGACAGCAGCAGGCGAAATGACTTATGAAAAGTGCCATTAAATATTGAAATCGGTGCTAGCATGTCAGCTTTCGTTTTCTACTTCATTTGTTTCAGAGTGAAAATCCCATACTGCTCCCAGCCTCCTTCTGAATGTTTTCAGGAGTACCATATTGAGCTTTATTACTCTCTTATTGGATGGGCTTTATTGACTACACCAGCCCAACAGCTTCACTTATCAATTACTGCAAGATCCCTCAGCAAAACAAGCATCTCACATTTCTGTGGCAAACTGCTTTTTAAATGCAACAGAATATTGGACATCTCGTCTAGCATTTCTTCTCGCTTAAGAAACTGCAATATTACACAAGTAAGTGTGTTGTACTGAATATCATTAAAGCGTGTGATATTGCTTTCATACAGTTCTGTAAACAAGCAATTAACATTGTATGTCCTTATAAGTTAATTGATAATTAACCTGTTAACTGTCAACCCTTTTTTTTTGAGCATAGGCGTGAAAATGCAACTTAATCCGAAATGCTTGTAATTAATGAATGCTTTAGAAGTTTGGTCTGTTTTTAAAGAAGCAGACTATTGCCAAAAATTTAAACTGTAATAACTGCAGACTGGTAGGCCTATTCAAATCTGCCTCCATATAGTTAACAACGCCCAACTTCAAGGATGAAATCATTAAAGAATTTTAATTTGTAGGCTGCCATATTTGGTGTGAAGTTTGCATGATTGGTTTGGGTGTTTTCCAAGCTGCTTTGAAACAGTCTTTATTGTATAAAGCACTATATAAATAAAGTAGACTGGGTAAACCCAGCCTGATCTGCTGGCGATTTGATTTCTCCCTGCAGCTCAGTCTGGAAACCTGTACATGAATTTAGACTGGCTTATCCACCTATTGGCAGGTTTAACACAATGACGGATAGAGAAGCGATGGATCAATGCCCGTTGATCACGTCAATCATGTCTGATTGGTTGAAAGACTATCCAATTGCGTGTAGCGTATGGACGGTGCTCATAAATGATCAACGGACCAATACTTTGATTAGTTATAATGACTCAAACAAGACCGGCGCCGTGAAGTCTACAGACCGACAGGTTAACGGTGCTAAAAGGACACAAACCATGCTCGTGCAGCCCACAAGAGACCATTATAAAAAACAGCCCCCACCCTCACACATACCAAAGGACATCCGAATAGATTATATGACTTTTAACTTAGTTATTTTTCATTTTAGGTGTGCCGGGTTCCCTGTATGTATGCATGCTTTTTGTTATAACCATTTTAGATGTGTTTAATAGGTTAGAAACTTATAGCCAGTGAATGTTTAAGGAAGAATGACGTCAATCCTCGCCGTTCCTTTAACTCTTAAGTTAAACTCCCCATGCTTGGTCTTGAAATCTTTGTCTCGCAATTTGTAGGCCGGCTAGGTGTGTTGTGTGGTACTATGATGCATCAAACTCTTTCTTTTATGCCAAAACCCCAAAGTCTGCATACCAAAACCCCCAAGTCTGCTTATCTAAGAGAGCCATAAACATGTTAATGAGGCGAGACCCAAGACAAAGGGAGATTTCCCGCTTCTGAGTTCCCTCGCTCTGATTGGCTGTTCCGACAAAAGAGGCGTGCCCCGTCAGGCCCCTTTAAGACGGGCTACAAACGCTTCTTCTCCCTCTTTTTTTTTTTCTTCTTCTCCTTCCTCTTCTTCTTCGCCTTCGCCTTCTTCGCCATCTTCCAACGGATCTCATCACACAAAGGAACCAAAGTTGAATTTCCCGCGGACTCCAAGGACCCACCCTGCAAGATTGAAACACGGACCGGATCGCGGAATTCCCCCACACAAACGAACTCGCGATCAAGGAAACATATGCAAGTATCCCTTAAGCTGTCGTTATAAAGTTTTGAGCTTATACCAATAAGTTGGATTGATTTCTTGCTTGTGCTCAATAGGTTGTGTCGATAATACCACCGTTGCCCTGTCTCTCTCTCTCACTCTCTCTCCCTCTCTCTCCTTCCTTCTTTCAGTTAATTTGTGTATGTTTGTTTATTGTTTGTTGATTTATTAAAATATATATATTCACACGTGATTGCGCTTGAGTTGCTCATACATAGGTCCCTTTTACGTTGAACCGACCCTGTTACAAATTAAAAGAAAGCTATTTCTCCTGGCCAGAGAAATGTTGTTTAAGAGTTATTAAAAGGGAGGTATTTGGTGGACAATTATCCGTCCTTTGAACTCAATTCTAGAATCAAAGAAATTTCTAAAAGTTGAATCAAGCCCTAGATATTAATAATTGTTTTAATCCGTTATAATCAACTGTTAATATCCAAATTCCCCTCTGTGCGGATCTGTGCATATTTGATCGTAACACGATTAAACGCATGCATAAATCCCGCACCATTTCCCCTGGGGCTCGAAATTCGCTACAGCGTACAGAGTCATTTGAATTATGCCCGTTGATCACGCCTCTTGTGCAGTAGAAAATACAGAGCAGACTCCCCATACCAATGTTAAATCTTAAAAGATTGAGCTTGATCTGGTGATAGCCAGACAATAAATAAAGGTGACTTAACTTAAAAAAAATATTTTAGATTCAAAGGTAAGTCACAACATGGAAGAAAAGATCTGTTGCTACTTCTGTTTCTACTTCTTACTTCTGTTTCGCAAACAGCTGTTTGGCCACTGATATGACTGCAGTGTTCTAGTGTGAGTGTAATTAATTTTAAAAATATCTAAATATATATTTCTGTTGGGTAAAATATTTATTATAATTTTTAGTAAAACTTTATTTAAAGCCTTTATGTATAATGCATTTTAAAGGTATTCATAATGTACATTTAAAATGCATTATATATTTTTTAATAAACAATTGTAACCCAAGTTAAAATGCATTATAATATTTGCAGATTACTTGTTACAAATTGGTTGTTTGTCATGTGTTTTAATGCATTATTTTAATAATACTATTTTATACTATTATACAAAGTATAATAATGAATAGATAAGTATTATAATGTATTATAACTATAGTTACAATTATTCATGAGACCATACAACACGTTATAAGGTGCATTACGAGGCATAAAAATACTTTTATGATGCATTATAAAGTCTTTAAGTAAAATGTTACCATTTTATTTTCCTTTGTAGAATGGAGAGAAGTGGCCTGTTTGGTGACTGCGGAAAGGCATTTAAGACATGGGTGCAATTATTGTGGTGAAGGTGACCGTAATGTTGTAATTTACAAGAGCATGGATGAGGATAGTGGGACTCAAAATACACTATATTGCCAGTATTGGGACACCCCTCCAAATAATTTAATTCAGGTGTTCCAATCATTTCCATGGTGTATAAAATACAATAATAATTCCATGGTGTATAAAATAAAGCACCTAGGCATGCAGACGCTTCTACAAACATTTGTGAAAGAATGGGTTGCTCTCAGGAGCTCAGTGAATTCAAGCGTGGTACCGTGATAGGTTGCCACCTGTGCAATAAATCCATTTGTGAAATTTCCTCACTACTAAATATTCCACGGTCAACTGTTAGTGGTATTATAACAAAGTGGAAGCAATTGGGCACAACAGCAACTCAGCCACAAAGTGGTAGGGCACGTAAAATCACAGAGCGCATGCTGAGGTTCACAGTGCACAGAAGTCGCCAACTTTCTGCAGAGTCAATAGCTGCAGATATCCAAACTTCATGTGGTCTTCAGATTAGCTCAAGAACAGTGTGTAGAGAGCTTCATGGAATGGGTTTCCATGGCCGAACAGCTGCATCCAAGCCTTACATCACCAAGTGCAATGCAATGCAAAGCCACTGGACGCAGTGGAAACGTGTTCTCTGGAGTGACGAATCATGCTTCTCTGTCTGACAATCCAATGGACGAGTCTGGGTTTGGCAGTTGGCAGGAGAACGGTACCTGCTTGGTGGAAAGTTTGGTGGAGGGAAGGTTTATGGTGTGGGGTTGTTTTTCAGGGGATGGGCTTGGCCCCTTAGTTCCAGTGAAAGAAACTCGAAGGCATTTTGGACAATTTCATGCTCCCAACTTTGTGGGAACAGTTTGGGAATGTTCCAATATGACTGCGCACCAGTGCACAAAGCAAGGTCCATAAAGATATGGATGAGCGAGTTTGGTGTGGAGGAACTTGACTGGCCTGCACAGAGTTCTGACCTCAACCTGATAGAACACCTTTGGGATGAATTAGAGCGGAAACTGCGAGCCAGGCCTTCTCATCCAACATCAGTGCCTGACCTCACAAATGCGCTTTAGAAGAATGGTCAAAAATTGACCTAAACCTTGTGGAAAACCTTTGCAGTAGAGTTGAAGCTGTTATAGCTGCAAAGGGTGGGTCATCTCCATAATAAACCCCACGGATTAAGAATGGGATGTCATTAAAGTTCATGTGCATGTAAAGGCAATATAGTGTATGTCTCCAAATGTAATTCACTAATACACTAATTCTCTGTAATTAATGTGACAGAATGGCTGTTTTAGCTCAGTGCTTGAAAAACTATTGACTCAAGAGGCACAGGAATTAATTTAATTCTTATTATAAACCATAACTGGAATTATCTAATTTTTAAGAAGGCTGTTGAAGCATCATAAGCCTGATTCTGTCAGTATTTTCCTGCATTTAAAAGTTTTTCCTTTTTTGTGATGGCCCGTAAATTATTACCTAATCATGGCAAATAGGTTTCTTTGGCTGTGTGCTGACAGGGCACTCTTCATTATTGTCAGCTAATGTGCATATTGAACTCTTTTTTGATGGAACAGCACCAAACAGGTACAATGCGATAAGGAGAGCATGTTCTAATAGGGAATGCTGAAATTGAATTAGTCTGTGGCTATACGCCACACTGTTCTTGTGCATGAACATTATTGAGAATTAGTTTTAGTTTTGCAACCTCAAATGTCAGCACATCACCTCTCTAAAACAGCTGAGACAGCAGGCACCAAGGTTTTTTCTGAATTTCTGAAAGAAATAGATTGAATCCGTTTCATTACGTTTTTGCTTCAACCATTGGCCATTTGAAATGAGGGTCTCAGCACTGCAAGGGTAATTGATTTTAATAGAAACAGTTTCCATTCATTTTGCCGCTGCACAATCACTGAACTGCCATTAACCTATTTTTTCCCTCATGATTACCCATCCAAATTAATCAATTACCACTCTGCAATAAAACCTCTGATGAAACAGAGCTCGTTACAAATCACATCATTTATAAATTAATAAAGTGATGTTAAAAAATTTATCTCTGGCATTGCCTAATTTATTTCTTAGAGTGCAGCAGTCTTGCATTAACTTGCCGTCTGCCTTTTCTGAAGTTCAGAGATTGACTTACATAAGCATCTATGAATAATTTTTGAGCAGTACATGACTGATTCTTGCCGTGAGGTCCATCTTATTTAAATGTAAAATACAGCGAGAGAGGGTTGTTTGACCCAAAGCATCAGTCGGGGTACTGGGAGGTTTCAAATGAAAATAAAATCTAGCTTGAAGCAAGAAATTTGTTTTGCATATTGCGAACAAAAAGATCCTCTGATTTTGAGTGCGTTTTGTCATCAGGGAGCTTAATGTGATGGAATTCACGAATAAGATGTAACCTTGAAAAGACAAAGGCAACTGTGTCATTTGATTGCAATTTGCACCCTGTGTTTCAGTCTGGCACCCCTTACATTCTGACTTCAATCATCCCTCTCACACATATAAACAAAGACAACCTGCAAGGATAAATTATAATGAGGTACAGGGATTCCTATTTACCAAAAATGCCTCAACAAACTGAGCCAAGTTGAATTTCAATGATAATTCTTTAGTCTCCCGTTGATTGATTATAGATTGAGTCTCGCTGAAGTAATGCATGTTTGAACACAGAAGAAAGCTTGTAAGATGACCTCTTTAGGATGTATGGCACACCCAGGCTTCATTGAAAAACATGATGTGAATAAATCCTCTGAGGAATTCCAATTTAGACAATAAACCTGACACCTGACATGCTATCCAGAAACCCTTGGCACCTTGCTGCCTGATGAAGGGCCCTTGAAAAGTGTTTCCCTGGTGAATAACTGTATGTCAGCAGAAAGGTACGCTCTGCAAGTTTATTGGCCAAAGTAAAATTGGCCAAGTTCCACAGTTACATGTCAACTAAAACCTGAATTTTTCACCTAGGCCTTAAGTTTTGATTATTATTTGAATTTAGAATCTAAGAATAGTTTAAAATGAATGCATGGAAGTTATTTATAAGGTGTTTACTTATTATAAATAATTTAGTATGTATTCATTACTAAAAATACCAAAATGGTCAATTTAACAATTCCAGTTGCTTGATCAAAAGCAAATATATCCTCTATATGAATATAAATGGTATGCCATTACATAAGAAATATTTATAATACAATAACGTGTGGTTTGCATGTGAGAGTAGCTATGTCTCAAGGTTCACTATGGAGTGAGATTAATACAACGGCATCTTTGAGCCCACTAAAAGGTTTAAAGTGCCGTTTCCATGGTAACACAATGTCCAATTTCAAATTGGTTTTCACATGATGAATTTTGAGTATTCAAGCTTTCGAATGATATAATTGATGATGGCAATAAAAAAAAACATGCCAATTGTCTCGCTACTTTCAGAAGCTCACTGAATCTTTTATTTAATATATTTTATGAATTTATGAGTGCACTGTGCAGTGTTCATCTATGACATATTTTTTTATTTAAATCCAAATTATGTCAGCCTTGCAGGACAAAATGTTACTTTTATACTATTATTTTTAGAAAGTATGGAGAGAATATTGATTATCTCTGTCTGTTCAAATTCTATGTAGTAAGCATGCACACACCCAAACATCACTTAAGCAGGTGATCGATCAAAAGACAACTTAGCTGAAATGCAAAAGAACAGGCACACTGCTATTTCTGCTCCCAAAGAAGTTTAATACATTGCAACGTTTCAACCCCTAGCGGTCTTTGTCAGGCTGTTCAAAGCCATTGCCACATGCATCTAAGCCTTACTTCTTTTTTTCCTTTTTGCAGCTCCTATCCAGTTCCTGCAGTGACATTCCTATTGGGAACATTGAAACATTTCACAGTAGTTAGTAAATTAATGGCATAAAACAGTTGAACAAATCAATAAGCATCTACAGAGTTTGTTCTCTCTCTCTTTTATACCTGGTCCTAATTGCTGTCATCCATTAATCTCTGACTTCTTGTTAGTAATGGTACCTGCTGTGGAGAAATCTCTGAGGTGTTATTCCTGACCGATTGTGAAGTTCTGTTAATGATTTAGTCTGATTGTAACAAAGGGCAAAACTTGAATGGCCAGTACAGCTGGTCAATTACAGCTCCAAATCAAGGAAGGGCTCCTAGAAATAGGTTTTGCATGTCAGGTTAACTGTAACGTCCAGATTTTTTTTAAATGTCCAAAACACGCATAGAGGGCTTAATGAGAATTTCGTGTTAGCCTGTATACGTCCAGTTTGTGTGCCAGAGCCCCGATGATGTCAGGCTAATAATATCGCCTCCTCTCACTTTCAGCGCGTTTGGGACTGTCCTTCAGGACTGTGTGATTTATTAGTCTTGAGACTTCTTTGTTTCAGAGGTAGCGGCGGAGAGCATGTTCACATGGAGTGGCGTATTGTGTGAAAGCTGCTTGGGGCCTGCGGTTTATTGAAGTACAACAGACGGTAGGTCCGAGCACTGGCAGGGTTATTCTTACTTTCCTTTGTAAGGTTAGGCTGCAATTATAAGTGATGCCAGTTGCAATTAGTGTCATTAAACTAGCATTCAAAGACATTAGGCTGATGGAGCTTGCTAATGTTTATATGATAAAACAAACCAAAAGAAGCAAAGATAGTGTGATCAGCAGAATGTAAAGCATGAAGAATATAGCTTCCTCAGCTTGGTAACCATACAGAAGATTGGTATCTGAAGGATCTTTTCAGGCTGGAAAACATCACTCTTTCCCTCTTTGTACATGGTGTAGGTTGAAGGACGTGTCTCTCTGATTAAACCGATATGTGTGCCGGTGCTTTTGAAACTGCTAGCAATAGATTCACCTTGAAATCTTCCCTCCACTGGGGCGTTGTAATAAATTCCTGAAATATTTATTTATTTATTTGCAGATGGCCTAATTTAAAAAAAGGGTGCAATATGTATTCTTGTTAGATTCATTAAAAAAAGATAACACTGTCAGCCATGGATTAAAATTTTTAATATTTTATAAGTTCTGCAATTAATAATAATAGCATTATTAGTGAAGTCACATTTATTTATATAGCGCTTTGTACAATACATCCTTGAAATGTTTCTTGTGGTTGGAACGACAGCTCTCGACCTGTGGTTAGAAACTTAGTTTCTTGTTTGCATGGCATGTGGACTTCATAAATCCTTATCTTGAGCAAAATAAGCAAGCTGACATTCAGTACAACCTATATCTTTTATTTACAAGACATACAAATGTCATTTACTTTTAGTTTGTCAAGAGATTTAAAGCACTGTTTTTAAAGAGCGCACATGTGCGTACGTATGTAAGAACGAGCCTATAAGCAAAAAAAATCAAGCATGAATTCAACCTTAAATGGATTCATTAAAAGCAGTTATAACTCCACCACCTGCGTGACATCATTAACCAACATAGTTGAACGACACGTTTGCGACAATACGGTTTCGGGAAACAGTCGTGACTAACTAGTTGATTTCTTCAACGATGCATTGTACTATGGTAATTAAGCAGTGAGTTACTTCGTTGTTCGGGAAACGCACCCCAGAGCGATCGGGGGTGAAGGGCCTTAGTCAGGGAGGTGACCAAGAACCTGATGGTCACTCTGACAGACCTCTAGCGTTTCTCTGTGGAGAGAGGAGAACCTTCCAGAAGAACAACCATCTATGGTAGAGTGCCCAGACAGAAGCCACTCCTCAGTAAAAGGCACATGACAGAAATTCTCTGGTCTGATGAAACAAAGATTGAACTCTTTGGCCTGAATGGCAAACGTCATGTCTGGAGGAAACCAGACACCACTCATCACCTGGCCAATCCCTACAGTGAAGCATGGTGGTGGCAGCATCATGCTGTGGGGATGTTTTTCAGCGGCAGGAACTAGGAAACTAGTCTGGATTGAGGGAAAGATGAATGCAGCAATGTACAGAGACATCCTTGATGAAAACCTGCTCCAAAGCATTCTGGACCTCAGACTGGGGTGAAGACTCATCTTCCAACAGGACAACGATCCTAAGCACACAGTCAAGATCTCTGTGAATGTTCTTGAGTGGCCCAGCCAGAGCCCAGACTTGAACCCAATTGAACATCTCTGGAGAGATCAGAAAATGGCTGTGCACCAACGCTCCCCATCCAACCTAATGGAGCTTGAGTGGTCACAGTAGCCTAGGATAAAGAAGAGACAGACTAATATTAGCATAGATGCAGTTTAAACCGACAGTGCGTCTGCCTCCCGAATAACGCTAGGAAGACCAGAGTTCCAGAGTTTGGGTGCTAAATAGGAAAAGGATCTACCTCCTGCAGTTCATTTTGATATTCTCGGTTCAACTGGCCAGAATTTTGAGACTATTATGCAATAGGAGCAGAGGTGGGTAGGGTAGCCAAAATCTGTACTCAAGTAACAGTACAAGTACTTACGGAAATATTTAATCAAGTAAAAGTAAAAGTAACAATCGTAATAGTTACTTGAGTAAGAGTAAGAAAGTATTCGATGAAACAACTACTCAAGTAGTTAGTTAGTTAGTTACTTTCAATCTAATTGATAAGAAGCGAAAACGCTGAATTTCAGACTACTTGGAGATGGTGTGTGCACCAAACCCATCTTGAGTGTTTGCTGACAAAAGCTCTTTTTTTTTTTTTTATCACCTGACCACAGAACCAGGTCCTGTCTAAAGTTCCAGTAGTGTCAGTTACTTTTCAAACATTCTGTGATCAGATGAAAAAAACAAAAAACAAAGAGCTTACAAAAAGCAAACACTCAAGATGGGCTTAATGCACACGGGGATAAAAAAAAAGTACCCCATGTGTAAAATGAAATACTCTGCTGTATCTTTAATGTTGTGGGCCTATCTTTCTTCCAGAGATCCTGAACATTTTGTTCAGATACATGGTATCATGGATTCTAGCAAATACCAACAGATAAAAAATTAAACCCTGACTGTCCCAGCTAGAATCTTATAATGGGCCAAGGTTGGATCTTCCAACAGGACAGTGATCTAAAACAAACATCAAAATCAACACAAAAATATGTCACTGAGTACAAAACCAAGTTTCTGCCATGGCCATCCCAGTCCCTGACCTTAACACTATAGAAGATGAGTGGGGTGAACTGAAGAGAAGAAGCACCAACATGGATCTGGGAATCTGAAGGATCTGGAGAGATTGTGTATGGAGGAATGGTCTCTGATCTCTTGTCAGGTGTTCTCCAAACTCATCAGGCATTATAGAAGAAGATTCAGAGCTGTTATCTTGGCAAAAAGAGGTTGCAAAAAGTATTGAATAAAAGGGTATGATTAATTGTGAGCAATGTGTATTAGAGAAAACATTTATTTCAATATAAGATTTTCCCCATTTAAAATTCTTATTCTCCAATGAAAGGTTAGAATTGTATAAATTAACAATGCAGATTTATTTTCACAGCTTTCTTTGGTCATATTTACCAAGGGTATGAATAATTTTGAGCACGACTGTATATATCAACATTTATGAAAGATGTTACATGTATTTATGAATCGTTGCATCTGCATTTGCGAATCGTCACACGTGTGTGGACTGCTTTGCATTTGTGTGTGGTATTTTTGAGACCTTCCTGGCAGGTTAAGATTCATAAATATCTTTTTCTTTTTTGGAGGATGTTCTGTTTAGCCAATTATGGTGAGCTTTTAATCCACCAATCAAAACGCTCCAAAACAGACTCAAGAAGCTCAACTCTGCTTGTGCTGTGTAAAGACATTTTAATGGGTACTCTTTTTCTTGCACCTGATTACAATTTCTACAAAATCACATTATGATTTATAAATCCAAATAATGTTATAAATAAAGTGTATAAATACCAAAACACGCACCACTCTTGATGACAGCTGCTCGATACAAGGAATAACTGCGGACATTTTCTCCCGGACTAAGTTACTCAGACTTTAGTTTATATGACCCCTGAAAAAGCTCTTGGGACAGATCAGACTGACAGCACATTAGGCAGAAACGTCCTGTTTAAAAGTCATTTTACAAAATAAAGTATCTGAGGCTCAAGGATGTTTCTTTTGATTTTATAAATTACAATGAATGAAACGGCTTTATATGTCATAATGAGATGTTTGATATGTAAATCAATAATGATTCAAACTAATGAAAATTGGGTTTGATTTTTTTTTTTTTTTTAATTTAGCCTAATTGTTGATAATTATGCACATCTTGTCGAGAAACTCCATCAACAACTCCTTTATTATGAGAAATGTTTATATGGACCTGTCATTCAATCTCTCTCGTTTTGAGATTCATTATATTTTATTCACCAACAAATAGCTGATGTGTAACTGAAGTGATACTGTAAGCTGATTGGCCTTAATGTTACCTCTGAGTCTGACCATTACTGATGGTTACAAACGCAAAAGAAACTTTTCATTTAGCCTTTCTTATGTCTTTAAAAGACACATTTTTGACAGAAACAAAAAACATTTATTTACATCTATTCTCATTGGTCAGTTTAATGAGTGGAGCCTATATTGTTATCATCCTCTTCTGTTTGTGCAGTCAATAAATTACGCTTGGACTACTGACATGATAGATAATTGATATATGCTTTATATGCATCTGAGTTATGAGATAAATTTATAAAAAACAAACTTTATCAAACTTTATTGTTAATTTTGAATACATTTTAAAGAGGCTTTCATCCTCCCTTGCCTCTATTATCATACACTCACCTAAAGGATTATTAGGAACACCATACTAATACTGTGTTTGACCCCCTTTCGCCTTCAGAACTGCCTTAATTCTACGTGGCATTGATTCAACAAGGGGCTGAAAGCATTCTTTAGAAATGTTGGCCCATATTGATAGGATAGCATCTTGCAGTTGATGGAGATTTGTGGGATGCACATCCAGGGCACGAAGCTCCCGTTCCACCACATCCCAAAGATGCTCTATTGGGTTGAGATCTGGTGACTGTGGGGGCCATTTTAGTACAGTGAACTCATTGTCATGTTCAAGAAACCAATTTGAAATGATTCGAGCTTTGTGACATGGTGTATTATCCTGCTGGAAGTAGCCATCAGAGAATGGGTACATGGTGGTCATAAAGGGATGGACATGGTCAGAAACAATGCTCAGGTAGGCCGTGGCATTTAAACGATGCCCAATTGGCACTAAGGGGCCTAACGTGTGCCAAGAAAACATCCCCCACACCATTACACCACCACCACCAGCCTGCACAGTGGTAACAAGGCATGATGGATCCATGTTCTCATTCTGTTTACGCCAAATTCTGACTCTACCATCTGAATGTCTCAACAGAAATCAAGACTCATCAGACCAGGCAACATTTTTCCAGTCTTCAACTGTCCAATTTTGGTGAGCTTGTGCAAATTGTAGCCTCTTTTTCCTATTTGTAGTGGAGATGAGTGGTACCCGGTGGGGTCTTCTGCTGTTGTAGCCCATCCACCTCAAGGTTGTGCGTGTTGTGGCTTCACAAATGCTTTGCTGCATACCTCGGTTGTAACGAGTGGTTATTTCAGTCAAAGTTGCTCTTCTATCAGCTTGAATCAGTCGGCCCATTCTCCTCTGACCTCTAGCATCAACAAGGCATTTTCGCCCACAGGACTGCCGCATACTGGATGTTTTTCCCTTTTCACACCATTCTTTGTAAACCCTAGAAATGGTTGTGCGTGAAAATCCCAGTAATTGAGCAGATTGTGAAATACTCAGACCGGCTCGTCTGGCATCAACAACCATGCCACGCTCAAAATTGCTTAAATCAATTCTTAAATTGCAAAACCATTCTGACATTCAGTTTGGAGTTCAGGAGATTGTCTTGACCAGGACCACACCTCTAAATGCATTGAAGCAACTGCCATGTGATTGGTTGATTAGATAATTGCATTAATGAGAAATTGAACAGGTGTTCCTAATAATCCTTTAGGTGAGTGTATATGTTGCCATATTTGTTTACTCAACTCATCACTTCAATTTATCTTTCTTTAACAGTGTTTTACAGATATAGGTTGCACAAAGGCAGTATTGTTCACTTCTTACGATCATCTTTTGACCATCTTCAACCATGCCCACTTATTTTCACGAGAGCATAGAGCAGTCCTCATCTCCTGAACTATCAGATGAGCTCATCATGGCCCTTGCTGCGGGGCGGTGATGGGCCATAATGGAGGTTTCCGACCCCATATCCAAGGAGCATGCGTATGACCCTACCTCATGGCAGTGGTGTGGAGGATGCGTATGACCCTACCTCATGGCAGTGGTGTGGAGGAAGGAGAAACTTCATGCCCCTCATCTCCGGTCTTCAGTGATGCATCTGAGAAGACCCCACACTCAGGATTCTCAGATTGAAGACCAGGAAGTAGACAGAGCAAACTCCAACACTCTTAACTGTTGTTTGGAGGCAACTAGCAAGCCAACATTTTTGTTTCTTCTCTACCATGGGAATTATGCAAGGTTTCTCTTGTAACAGTTGATAGAGTTCCTGACGTATCACTGACTTCTCTGACCAGAATGCAACCACAGCATCCTCAACCAGTACTTCATTAACATGTATGCCCCCCACCACTTGTGGATTATATACCTGAGTGTTAAGAAGTTCCAGGGCACACAAGTATGCATCTTTCTTTTCTAACAGCTCTAGGGGTATCCTGTTCTCATGAGCTGTGTCTGCTGACTGAGGGTTGATGATTTGCATTTCCCTCACAGCAGGAGTGTCTTTACTAAGGTGGATATCCTTCAGTGTCAGATGTCCTCTCTACCTCCACTGCCTTGCATAGCTTCTGACTAGAGCTAGTCTATTCAATGGGCCGTGGGACTCTGACTTGTGCCTAGAACTGACAGCTATGATAGTCAATTAATGGTGTGAGCCTATTCAACAAATCCTGGCCAATAAGAAGCTGCTCTGTGTCAAAGCCAACAACGTAGAGAGGGTGAACTATCTTCATCTCACCAAAGGTTAACTCCACCCACACCCACTGGTTAACAGGGGCCTGATCCTGTGTGTAACTAGTTATCTTGATCTGACAACTCTCTACCTTAAGCCACTTACCAAGTGAGGTGGTTACTTGGGTGAGTTTTTTAAACAACACAGGTGACACCAAATACATTTCTGAGCCAGTGTCTAGCAGGGCATCACATGCTAATACCTTCAATGTTCCCCCTTCCCTTGGCTCTTCCCCCCACCCTATGAAGTACACTTTGGGTGGGGAAGGGGAGGGGTCCCGGCCTAGTCACTGCTTGGAAGGAGGGTCCTTTTCTTTCTGGGATGTGTGCTCCTCTGACTTAAGGTCTTTAAGGGCTTTAGCAAGCATTTTCTGAATTTGCTAAAAAGCAAGTTGAAGTTATCACAATACCTTTCTTCAGTACCTTTAAACTCCCTTTTCTTCTGACTGCCCTGTTTGTGACCGTCCCTTGATTTATCTCTGAACCTCCTGTACCTTTCTTCCCTGTGTGTATGTCTGCCACCTTTGTATCCTCCATTGCCTGAGGATTTATGGCCCTGTGTGTCCTGTTGGAACTCACCAGACTTTGGCCATTAGGGGCGGCCAGTACGGGCTGGTCCACTTTGGAGAAGCTCTGAAAGTTCTAGTTCAAGAGGAGGCTCCCTGTCATGTCGGAGTTCAAACACATGAGTACCTGGGTCCCTGTTTTTCTTGTCTGTGTGTAACTTCTCACTTTCCCAGGCTCTCATTGCAAGCTGTCTTAACTCTGCTGCAGTCATGTGATCAACATCTACCAGCAGTGAAAGGGATTTCCTAATTGTTGAAAACAAATTACTCACAAACAGACTTTTAAACATCACATCCTCTTCTAGATGCATTGCTGTCTCTTGGATTGATTGCTCCTGTCTTCGATTGCTCCTGTCTACCCTGTTTGCTACTGCTGCTGTGCTCGCATGTGCTCTGCTCTTTTTGGATTTTTATTTGATATAATTCTCTGTTGTTTAAACTGCTAATTATAACCTACTCATCTTTATATATTGTCTAACATTGCCTACCACATTAAATCTGACATCACTAGCTTTTAATCTAAATCACTATCACACGTTAGCTTTTCACTAGCCTGTTAGCTTGCTATCTCTGCACCCGGGTTTCCTGTTTTCTGAGTTCACTAAACAACTGTGGTGAGTTGGATTAGTAAATAGACTCCATCAAACAACTTTGGTAAATTGGATTAATCAACAAATACAGTAAGCCATGTCTTCTTCTCCAGTCATTGTCACCTGCACCGCATGTTTCATGTTTAGTGTATCTGTCTCCGTTGGCGAACAGGGCTTCACATGTGATAAATGTAAGGAGATAGTCAGGCTGACGGAGAAGATTTCAGAATTAGAGACACGCATCCAGACTTTATTTGAGAGTAGTGAGAATGTAACAGCTTTAGACACTGCTCTGGATGCGACTAGCTTAGTGAACGTTGTACATTGTTCGGTTCCGGCTGTAGAGCCCGTGCAGCAGGGCACTTGGGTGACGGTCAGACAGCATAGTCGCGGATCAAAAAACCACTCTTCCGTTCTGATTGGAACATCAAACAGGTTCTCCCCACTCAGTGACTCACCCACTGAGAATCCTGTTAAAAGTGCCCTAGTTATTGGTGATTCTATTACACGGAACGTGAAAATAGAGACACCAGCCACTATAGTCACATGTTTACCGGGAGCCAGAGCACCTGACATCAAAGCAAATTTAAAAGTGCTGGCTAAAGCTAATCGTAAATTCTCTAAGATTATTATTCACGTCGGCACTAACGATGTTCGACTTCGCCAGTCGGAGATCACCAAAATTAACATTAAAGAGGTGTGTGAACTTGCAAGTACGATGGCAGATGCAGTTTTTGGTTTTTTTTTTGTTCTGGTCCGCTCCCTGTTAAAAGGAGTGATGAGATACTTAGCAGACTATCATCACTCAATGGCTGGTTGTCTAAGTGGAACATAGGGTTCATAGACAATTGGAAAAGCTTTTGGGGCAGACCTGACCTGTTGAAGAGGGACGGCATCCATCCTTCTTGGAGTGGTGCTGCTCTTCTCTCTAGTAATTTGGCATATAGTCTTAAAGCTAAACCTTGACTAACTGGGGCCCAGGTCAGGAAGCAGACGGACTGGCTTACCCGACCGTCTGCTAGCTGTCTCCCGTTACAGAAGTCAGATAAATCCCAACACATAGAGACTCTTTCACCTAGATATTATCACATAGAGACTGTGTCTGTTCCCGAATTAGTAAATACAAAAAACATCAAGACCATTCAACAGTAAAAACTTAATTGATGTCAAACGAATAAACAACAGATATAATACAGATGATCAAATGATAAAGCTCGGGTTGCTGAATATTCGATCCCTTTCCCCAAAAGCACTTATTGTTAATGATATAATTACAGATAATAATCTAGATTTGCTGTGTTTGACAGAAACCTGGCTAAAACCTGACGACTACATTACTTTAAATGAGTCCACCCCAAGATTATTGTTATAAACACGAGCCGCGTCTGAAAGGTAAAGGGGAGGGGTGCTGTAATTTATAATAATATCTTCAGTATTACTCAGAAGTCTAGTTTCAAATATAATTCTTTTGAAGTTTTGGTGCTTTATGTAGCATTATGTAGTGTAATTGATAAATCCCGTTTGACATTTGTGTTGGTTACTGTATACAGGCCACCAGGGCACAATACAGACTTTATCAAAGAATTTGCTGACTTTCTATCCGAGTTAGTACTGGCTGCAGATAAAGTACTAATTGTTGGTGATTTTAATATCCATGTAGATAATGAAAAGACGCATTGGGATTAGCATTTAGAGACATTCTAAACTCTATTGGAGTAAGGCAACATGTGTCAGGACCCACTCATCGCCTTAATCATACGTTAGACCTAATATTGTCACATGGAATAAATGTTGATACCGTTGAAATTCTGCAGCAGAGCGACGACATCTCAGATCATTACCTAGTATCATGTATACTTAATTTAGCTAAGGCTGCAAAGCCGTCCCCTCGCTTCAAATATGGCAGAACTATCACTGCCGCCACTAAAAATTGCTTTTAAATAATCTTCCTCATCAGTTTCATCTCCTCAGCATCCCAGATAGCCTAGAGGAACTCGATTTTGCAACAGAAACTATTGACTCTCTTTTTCCAGCACTTTAGACACAGTTGCTCCCGGCGCTTAAAGAAGATTAAAGAAAATAGTCCAACGCCGTGGTACAATGAGCACACCGGGCCCTTAAAACAGTAGCCAGAAAAATGGAGCGCAGCTGGAAGAAAACAAAATTAGAGATTTTTCGTAATTCATGGAAAGAGAGCATGATCGCATACAGAAAGGCCGTAAAACTGCTAGATCTGCTTATTTCTCGACTCTCTTAGAAGAAAACAAACACAACCCTAGGTATTTATTTGATACAGTGGCTAAGTTAACCAAAAATAAAGTTTATACTTCTGATGGTTGTAAACAGCACAGCAGTAATGACTTTATGAACTTCTTTTTACGTGTAAGATCGATAATATTAGGAAGAAAATTATAACCATGCAGCCGTCTACTATAGTGTCACATGAGACAGAGCATTGTTGTGTCACTGAGAAAAAATTACATTCATTCACTGCTATAGGAGAGGAAGAATTGGCTAAACTCGTTAAATCATCTAAATCAACAACATGTATGCTCGACCCTATACCGACTAGGCTATTAAAAGAGATGCTACCAGAGGTCATAGATCCTCTTCTTAATATCATTAACTCATCTTTGTTATTAGGATATGTACCGAAAACGTTTAAGTTGGCTATTATCAAACCACTTATTAAAAAAACTTGATCCTACAGAATTAGTCAATTACAGGCCAATCTCAAATCTACCCTTTCTGTCAAAAATACTAGAAAAGGCAGTGTCTTCACAATTATGCTCCTTTTTAGAAAGAAATGGTATCTGTGAGGATTTCCAGTCAGGATTTACACCGTATCATAGTACTGAGACTGCTTTCATCAGAGTTACAAATGATTTACTCTTATCATCCGATCGTGGTTGTATCTCTCTATTAGTGTTACTCGATCTTAGCGCTGCATTCGATACTATCGACCACAACATTCTTTTGAATAGACTCGAAAATTACGCTGGCATTAGTGGAATTGCATTGGCATGGTTTAAATCATATCTGACTGTTATCAGTTTGTAGCAGTAAATGAAGAGATGTCACATTGATCACAAGTTCAGAATGGAGTACCGCAAGGCTCAGTGCTAGGACTGTTGGTTTTCCCCCTGTACATGCTACCACTGGGAGATATCATTAGGAAAGCATAGCGTTAGTTTTCATTGTTATGCTGACGATACTCAGCTCTATATTTCTTCACACCCTGACGAAACTTACCAATTCACAAGATTAACGGAATGCATAGCTGATATAAAAAATTGGATGAACTTAATTCAGAAAAAAAAATTTTTTTTAATTATTGGACAAAAAAGCTCCACAAGTAGTAACCTAGAATACTGTCTAACACTTGATGGCTGCTCTGTCAAGTCCTCGTCGTCAGTTAGGAACCTGGGTGTGCTCTTTTATACCAATTTTTCATTTGAAAGCCATGTTTCTAGCATCTGTAAAACTGCATTCTACCATCTTAAAAATATGCACAATTAAAAACTGCACAATTCCAAGATGGCGCCGAGTATGGCGGCCGTGTTGCGAGCACCGAGCAAACTTTGCGGTTTTTCGTTTGTTTTACTTGTTTTTATGTTGTTCTACGTGTTGGATGTTGTTTGTAAAACTGTCTACGATAGACACACGCTTCTAAGCATAGGTTCCTACGTCGCGAAGCGCGAACCGGACTTTGAGTTCTTGAAGGCTGGCGCCCTGTTTACAGACACCGCATCAGAGCCCTTTGTCTGGGTCGCACGGGCGCGACGGAGGAAAAGTCGCCGGAAAAGAGGGAAGAGAGCCGGCGTCCTAGTAAGACTCAGACGTCGTCCCCTCCGACCTCCTCTCCCAACCATTCTGCTGGCTAACGTTCAGTCACTGGACAACAAACTCTGTGAACTGCGGGCACGTGTCTCATACCAACGAGAAACAAGGGACTGCTGCATTATTTGCCTCACAGAAACCTGGATGTCTGCAGTGGTTCCAGACTCAGCCATCGAGCTCACGGGGTTCTCCGTGCACCGTTCGGACAGAACGAAAGAGCTCACGGGAAAAGCAGAGGTGGGGTGTTTGTTTATTTGTCAACCACTCGTGGTGTGACGAAAGGAACCTACACTCCATTAAATCCTTCTGCTCCCTGATCTGGAATTTCACATGCTTCTGTGCCGACCATTCTGGCTACCGAGGGAATTTACAGCGGTCATAATCACAGCTGTTTATATTCCTCCTCAAGCCAACACAGAACAAGCACTCAAGAAACTGTATGGGAATATAAGTGAGCAGGAAACCGCGTACCCAGAAGCAGTGTTTGTTGTTACGGGGGACTTTAACAAAGCCAACTTCAGAACAATAGCCCCAAAATACTTTCAGCACATCACCATCAACACGCGTGGTGATCGTGTACTGGACCACTGTTACTCTCCTTTTCGGAACGCATACAAATCTCTCCCGCGCCCACCTTTCGGCAAATCAGACCACTCTTCCATCCTGCTCCTGCCTGCTTACAGGCAGAAACTGAAACGGGAAGCACCCGCCCTCAGGACAATCCAATGCTGGTCGGACCAATCAGACGCTACACTACAGGACTGTTTTGATCACGTGGACTGGGACATGTTCCGGGCAGCTTCTGATGACGACATAGAGGTGTACTCAGAGACTGTAACGTGTTTCATCAGGAAGTGTGTAGAAGACGTTGTGCCGACTAAAACAATCCGTATCTACCCCAACAAAAAAACGTGAATAAACAGCGATGTCCGAGCAGCCTTGTCAGCACGAACATCCGCTTTTAAATCCGGTAATGCTGATGATTGCAAACAAACCAGTTACGATCTCAGGAAATCCATCAAAGCCGCAAAAAGACAATACAAAAACAAAGTTGAAGATCAATTCAACACCAACGATGCAAGAAGTATGTGGCAGGGAATCAATAACATCACAGACTTTAAAGGAAATAAACCAGCTACGGTGAACACTGCCGCCTCTCTACCGGATGAGCTGAATAACTTTTATGCTCGTTTCGAGGCTCACAACACCGCCCACACAGGGCGCGCTCCCGCAGCTGCTGCAGGAGACGTGAGTGCACTCACCGTCTCCGTCACGGATGTAACCCGATCCTTCCGACGGGTAAATATCCGGAAGGCTGCGGGTCCTGATGGCATCCCCGGCCGCGTGCTCCGAGCATGCGCATTACAACTAGCTGGTGTTTTCACAGACATTTTCAATCTCTCCCTCTGTCTGTCTGTGGTTCCCTCGTGCTTCAAAAAATCCACCATTGTGCCAATACCAAAGAAAAGCAAAACCACCTGCTTAAATGACTGGAGGCCCGTTGCTCTCACACCCATCTTCAGCAAGTGCTTCGAGAGACTCATCAGAGAGCACATCTGCTCTGTGCTGCCTTCATCATTGGATCCGCTACAATTTGCATATCGTAGTAACCGTTCTACAGATGATGCTATTGCTTTCACCCTTCACACTGCTCTCTCCCACCTGGAAAACAAGAACACCTATGTGAGAATGCTGTTTGTGGACTACAGCTCAGCATTTAACACCATAGTGCCCACTACACTTGTTGCGAAGCTCCAGACTCTGGGACTAAACAGATCTCTGTGCAGCTGGATCCTGGACTTCCTGACAGGCAGAAGTCAGGTGGTCAGAATGGGCAACAACACATCATCCCCTCTGACCCTCAACACTGGTGCTCCTCAGGGCTGTGTCCTCAGCCCACTCCTGTACTCCCTGTACACACATGACTGTACAGCCACACACAGCTCCAACGTCATTGTCAAATTCGCCCGATGACACAACGGTGATAGGCCTGATCACCGACAACGATGAGACGGCCTACAGAGAGGAGGTGAGCACTCTGACTAAATGGTGTCAGGAGAACCACCTCTCACTCAACACCGACAAGACCAAGGAGCTGGTGGTGGATTTCAGGAGACAGAGCAGAAAACACAAACCCATCACCATCGACAAGACACCAGTGGAGTGGGTTAACAGCTTTAAGTTCCTCGGTGTCAACATCAGTGAGGATCTCACCTGGTCCACACACACCGACGCAGTGCTGAAGAAGGCACATCAACACCTCTTCTTCCTGAGACGGCTGAGGAAGTTTGGAATGAGCCCCAGCATCCTCAGATCCTTCTACACGTGCACCATAGAGAGCATCCTGACGGGCTGCATCACGGCCTGGTTCGGAAACAGCACCGCTGGCAACCGCAAAGCTCTGAAGAGGGTCGTGCGAACTGCCAGCCACATTGTTGGAGGTGAGCTTCCCTCCCTCCAGGACATCTACACCAGGCGGTGTGCAAGGAAGGCCCGGAGGATCATCAGTGACTCCAGCCACCCGTCCCACAGACTGCTCTCTCTGCTGCCCTCAGGAAGACGTCTCCGCAGCATCCGATCCCGCACTAGCCGACTTAGGGATAGCTTTTTCCCTCAGGCTATCAGACTATTGAACGCTCAAAACTAATACTCTCTACAGCATACTCCCACAATATGGCATGCCACACACCGCACTCAACTATAACAGTCAACACTGGACTATATACACACACTTCATCTATCACCGCACTATCTACCGGTTACCACTGGATACATCCGATGCACACTCATGACATTCTGTATCCAGTTCACATAAAATCATCATCATTTACACGTACAAATGTCAATAATGTAGAACGTGTACATTCTGTGTATAGTGTTTCTTGTGTATAGTGCTAATGTGTATATTCTGTGTACAGTGCTTAATGCGTATAGTGCTTAATGTGTATATTCTGTGTATTGTGTTTGTGTATAGGGTCTAATGTTTATATATCTGTGTATAGCGTCTAATGTGTATAGTGTCTAATGTGTATATTCTGTGTATAGTGCTTAATGTGTATAGTGCTTAGTGTTTAATGTGTATAGTGTTTAATGTGTATAGTGTTTAACGTGGTGCTAACTGTATGCATGTACTTTCAGAGTATAATGTGTAATGTAGTACTGACTGTAAGTATGTCCAATAATACACTGTGTGTACTAACTATATGTATGTGCACATTGCACTTTTTTCTGTTTTTACCTGCTTAAGGTTGTATGGTTATGTTAACTGTTACTGCAATTGTCTGGAGCACGCTCCCAAGAATTTCACTCTCCAAGGCACATGTGCTTTGGTGATGTGACAATAAACTAAACTGAACTGAACTGAACTGAAAATATATCTAAATTACGGTGCATGCTTTCAATGCAAAATGCTGAACAGTTAGTTCATGCATTCATGACCTCAAGGCTAGATTATTGTAATGCTTTACTGGGTGGTTACCCTGCTTGCTTAATAAACAAACTCCAGCTGGTCCAAAACGCAGCAGCTCGAGCTCTTACTAGAACCAGGAAGTATGACCATATTAGCCCGGTTCAGTCAACACTGCACTGGCTCCCTATTAAACATTGTATACATTTTAAAATCTTGCTTATTACTTACAAAGCACTAAATGGTTTAGCTCCCCAGTACTTAAGCGAGCTGTTAACGCATTATACCCCATCACGTCTACTGCGGTCTCAAAACTCTGGCCAGTTGATAATACCTAGAATATCAAAATCAACTGCAGGCGGTCGATCCTTTTCCTATTTAGCACCAAAACTCTGGAACAGTCTTCCTAGCATTGTTCGGAAAGCAGACACAGCCTGTCAGTTTAAATCTAGACTAAAAACGCATCTCTTTACTATGGCATACACATAAAACATTATCATTTTCTATTATTCAAATCAGTAAATGATTGTTAGGCTGCATTAACTAGGTCAGCCGGAACCAGGAACACTTCCCATAACACCTGATGAACTCGTTACATCATAAGAAGAATGGCATCTACGCTAATGTTAGTCTCTCTGTTTATCCCGAGGTTTACTGCAGTCAGCCGGATCCGGGCCGTATCCAGATCAGATGGTGGACCTGCGCCTGGACATGACCAACGCATCCCTGAAATGTCTGCAGAGAGCGTGTCAATTAAACTCCCCCCGTAAATGCTGCATCGACACGACATCCTCATTAAACCCGTCTCCGGCATTACGACTCCAATCTTTCTAACAATCTTAAGAATATCTATTTACCTAATATGACTTAAGACCTGCAATGTTGCCAGAATTATAATCATATACTGTTTGTTCGTCGGCCAGAAGGTTTTTTTCTCCATTCTGGCCCTGAAGGAGTTTTGGTTCCTTGCCACTGTTGCCTTTGGCTTGCTCAGTTGGGGACACCTAAATTTCAACTATATTACCGATCTGCCCGCATTGACACTATATGATAGTTGAAATTAGCAGGATCACCGTTTTCACCAGAGCCGAATCAAATTCTGTTGCATTATTTTCCTGTTAGCACTGTAAAGCTGCTTTGAAACAATTGGACTTGTAAAAAGCTCTATATAAATAAAGGTGATTTGAGTTTGTTTTCCTCAGAATGAGGAGTTTATCTGCCATAGTGGCCTCAGGGATGTATGACAGTGCATAGTTTACATCTTTAACTCTATGTTGCTTTCAGAGGTATCAGGATTAAACACTTCAATGTCACATCCTAATTTATATGGATTTATATAGTGGTGTTTGAATCCTGGCATTTCATTAGGGGCCAAGCCCCCGAAGGGGCTGTAGCCCCTATTGTTTTTGTTGGTTTACTTTATTATTATTATTATTATTATTATTATTATTATTCCCAATGGGAGTCTATGGCAGCCCTATGAACCGTAAGCAGGAAAATGATGAAATTTGGCACACTTGTAGAGATGTTCATGAATAGTCATTGGACCAAATTTGGAGTCTCTAGGACCAACTCTATAGCGCCACCACCAGTTCAAAATTTCAAAATTTAAATTGTTATAACTTTTGAACCATTTGAGATAGAGAAATGAAACTTAGTACACCTGATTCCACTCATTGTTCTGATTACATTCAATATCTTACATTAAGGCTCCGCCCATTACATTAACAGCCATTTTGAAAAGTACAGTGTTTTGAAATTTTGAACTGGTGGTGGCGCTATAGAGTTGGCTCTTGACTCTGTCCTTCATTCAGTGCAGACGTGTTTTCTCTCTGCTCCCGCTGTGCTCTGGCGCTTTGTTATTTTGTCTTTCTTTTTCTCTCTGACCCGCTGCTTGCTGGACTCCTGAAAATACTGAAATGGAATTGATTAACTGGTCAATCAGCGCGATCGATAGGATTTTCTCACAAAGGAAGGGTGCCCCGGGAGAACCCACCTGCCCGGACGGGACCTTTGCTGCAGGGTACGTGAGGGACGCATGGAACAACTGGCAAGTCCTGTGCCTGGAGGCTCTGTCTGTGGAGGATGGATTATACAGGATTGGATTATTGATGGCGGGGTTCCTATTCTTTGGCTTTGGGATTGCCCTGACCTATCGGAAGATTGGTAAGACAGCTGCAAGCAAATTCACCCAGCCGCTGTCTGTGGAAATTAAGGAATGCTTCGGGGCTGTGTGTGACCGTTTGAAGGAATTAGATCAGAGAATGATACGAATTGAGGAACTGAACCGTAACAACGCAGTCCGGACTGCGGATACGCAGGGAAGAGTGGGCTCCATCGGGGGTCAGATCGGTGAACTTTTACGGACTGTAACCGGTCTGGCCATGAGGCTGGACGTAATGTCTAGGGAAACTGCACAGACCGGACGCGAATGCTGAGGACCAGAACTGATTGATTGATTATGATCCGGACAAATTACGAAGATCATCAAATGGATTAAAAAATTGTATTTGCCTGACCTAATCAACTACCCCACCGAACCTCACTTTTCCCTATCTCTTGGTTGGGAGGTCAGCCTGACAGCTAAGTCTGCTATCTTTCCCTGTGCACTGCCTTATCTCCCTTCAAGGACAAACCATAGAACTGAACTCGAAAACATCTGAAGTTATGGCTAACATTCTCACACAACACAATCTCAGACTCACTCGCACCATACACAACCGATCCCGATCCCAGCCCCCTCCATCCGTCTGCCTGTCCTTATCTATCTCCTCTCCCACTCCATACAAAAAAATCCCATCACGTGACCACGTGTACTGTGTTATGTTATGTTTTGTTGTGTTTGCTATGTAATGCTTGCCAACTGCATTCTTGTATTTCTGGAGAGCGTGTGGCGGCGTGCTTGCTCCAAACTTCATTTCGTTATACTGTACTTGACAAATAAACTTGAAACTTCAGTTTTTTCGCTACTCCTCCTTCAAAATTTGTCCAATTTTGTCCAAATTTGGCTCAGATAAACTTTGGAGAGAGCCGCACAGAAATGACTGAACAGATTTTTTTTATTCATCTTTGATCAAAAGTTATGACGTCACAAACTTAACGAGGTCGACCCGAAATTGGTTCAGAGGCTGTATCTCGGCCAAACTTTGATCAATCGAAACGAAAATTGGTACGCTTCATCGGACCCATGATCTGAGGTAACATGCCAAAGTTCGGAACAGCGCCACCTACGGGTCACGAGAAAAATTGCTATTTTGCTCATAACTTCTGAACGGTTTGTCAGAAAATCATAATCTTGGTGTCTATGGATTCCTCGTGTCATGCCAGATATGTTAGGGTCGGATGACCCACGTGACCGCCATTTTGAATTTTGTCATAAATTGCGATATCTTTTAAAATATTTGACATATCTGCGCAAAATTTGGTACGCGTGACCGACATCACGTCCCGAACGTACCTGAGAAGTCTCAGAACAGCGCCATCTAGTGTTCCAGAGATATAACGTTTTTTGCAAAAACGCTTATAACTTTTGAAAACAAAGTTCAAAATGTAATTTCTTTACGTCATTTTGTTCCCTGGCTTGTGCCGATTCCGACGATGTGTGATTCGTCATATTCCAAACATGTGACCGTCCGCCATATTGAAGCAAATGAAAAACAATTTTTCCGCTACTCCTCCTTCAAATTTTGACCAATTTTGTCCAAAATCGGCTCAGATGATCTTTGGACTCAGCCGCACAGAAATGACTGAACGGATTTTTGATATTCGCTACCGTTCCTGAGACCTTGCCTGTGTTTGCGTCTTTATGCTAGTTAGCTTAGCATGTAAATTGGTTAATTTCAACATTTTCTTGTGTTCCAGACATTGAGTCATTCCCTAGAATGATCTAAACTGAACTTTTTAATTATAAAACGCTGTGCATTTATTTGAAAAAATCTTAATTTTGAGTCGATTCTCGTTAGAACTATGGAACTTCAGCGGGTGCTTGAATGCAGGCCTGCCCAGTGGCGCAGCGAGATGAGCGTCAGGCCCCGGACCCGGGGCTTTTGGGTTCGAGTCCCGTGGGGAACGGCTTCTTAAAAGTTGCTTTGCGTTCAGCTACAGCGCCTTCTGGGGCTTGGCCCCGTAAAACTGCTTGCAGTTCTTGTTCTAGTTTGGTTTTGGTTCAGGCTTCGGACATTAATGCTCCCCCCCTCTAGAGGGCAACAAAAGGAGGAAGTGGTTTTAAGATTGTGATTGCGAGTAGCATAGAGGAAAGGCATGGTGATGGAGTATGGCTGAAAATGCCTGGAATCACATTGTGTTTGAGGAGTTAAGTGAATTGTACATTCTAATGCTTTACAATCTTATTCAAATACACATTTTTATGTACCCATATAAATGTTAATTCATAATGTTTGAAAGTTTGCAGAGAAGCTCACAGAAGATTCTGTTATGGGGCTTGAGTGCACTGATACCTACATCTTACCTGTTTTGAATTGTGCCAGTGCCTTATCTAGGATTTAGGATTGGATATCTTCATTGCCTGCTGGGACTTTACAAAGACTGAGACTTCTACAACACAGCAGAGTGTATATCCTTTTCCCTCTATGGCATTTTCAATTGTTTGGTACACCTTCTATATACATATATATTTGCTGTTTTTTGTTTATTTGTGTATCACTTTAGTATTTGAGTTTTTAGTTTGATTTACTGTTTATTGGTTTATTTTCAGTATTGAGCTTTGTTATTCACAATGCTGTCTTGGATTTCTTCCAAGCGCAAATTGTTACTACGTTATCATTCAGTGATTCAATAGATGCAATTTATTTTCACTCCCTCATTGAGACTCAGACTTACAGTTAGTTTGAACACAAACTATTGGCAAAAGTGAATTCCCCTTTTATGAGGCTTTCTTATTGTATAAATAAACGAAGGCGAGTCAGTTACAAGCATGAAGGGGTTTGTTTGTGTTTTGATTGTTTATTTTTGAAGTCTAATAAAAGCCCATTAACTTCTGCATCGAGTCCTTCATCCCTTGCGTCACCTGACAATAAGTAACATTAAAAAAATATATATATATTTTACATTTGTTTTATACATAAAATCTATACTAAGACTCTTTTGTCAGTCATAGTGACATTTGTCAGTGATAGTGATTTGTCACATATATAATTTAAACATATAATATGTGGAATAGAGATGTCAATGTATGGAATTTCTGATAGCTGTGCATTTATGTTTTTACTCTATATGAGCATATTAGGATATTTCATATATGAGACATGTCAAAATATGTATTATACATACATAAACATACATAATGTTTATAATGAGACAGAGCATTGTTGTGTCACTGAGAAAAAATTACATTCATTCACTGCTATAGGAGAGGAAGAATTGGCTAAACTCGTTAAATCATCTAAATCAACAACATGTATGCTCGACCCTATACCGACTAGGCTATTAAAAGAGATGCTACCAGAGGTCATAGATCCTCTTCTTAATATCATTAACTCATCTTTGTTATTAGGATATGTACCGAAAACGTTTAAGTTGGCTATTATCAAACCACTTATTAAAAACCTCAACTTGATCCTACAGAATTAGTCAATTATAGGCGATCTCAAATCTACCCTTCCTGTCAAAAATACTGGAAAAGGCAGTGTCTTCACAATTATGTTCCTTTTTAGAAAGAAATGGTATCTGTGAGGATTTCCAGTCAGGATTTAGACCGTATCATAGTACTGAGACTGCTCTCATCAGAGTTACAAATGATTTACTCTTATCATCCGATCGTGGTTGTATTTCTCTATTAGTGTTACTCGATCTTAGCGCTGCATTCGATACTATCGACCACAACATTCTTTTGAATAGACTCGAAAATTATGTTGGCATTAGTGGAACTGCATTGGCATGGCTTAAATCATACTTATCTGACCGTTATCAGTTTGTAGCAGTAAATGAAGAGATGTCACACCGATCACAAGTTCAGTATGGAGTACCGCAGGGCTCGGTGCTAGGACCGTTGCTCTTCACCCTGTACATGCTACCACTGGGAGATATCATTAGGAAGCTTGGCATTAGTTTTCACTGTTATGCTGACGATACTCAGCTCTATATTTCTTCACGCCCTGATGAAACTTACCAATTCACAAGATTAACAGAATGCATAGCTGATATAAAACATTGGATGTCTAGTAATTTCCTGCAACTTAATTCAGAAAAAACTGAATTTTTAATTATTGGACAAAAACTCTGCAAGTAGTAACCTAGAATACTGTCTAACACTCGATGGCTGCTCTGTCAAGTCCTCGTCGTCAGTTAGGAACCTGGGTGTGCTCTTTGATACCAATCTTTCATTTGAAAGCCACGTTTCTAACATCTGTAAAACTGCATTCTACCATCTTAAAAATATATCTAAATTACGGCACATCCTTTCGATGCAAAATGCTGAACAGTTAATTCATGCGTTCATGACCTCAAGGCTAGATTACTGTAATGCTTTACTGGGTGGTTGCCCTGCTCACTTAATAAACAAACTCCAGCTGGTCCAAAACGCAGCAGCTCGAGCTCTTACTAGAACAAGGAAGTATGACCATATTAGCCCGGTTCTGTCAACACTTCATTGGCTCCCTATTAAACATCGAATAAATTTTAAAATCTTGCTTATTACTTACAAAGCACTAAATGGTTTAGCTCCCCAGTATTTGAGCGAACTCTTAACGCATTATACTCCATCACATCTATTGCGGTCTCAAAACTCTGGCCAGTTGATAATACCTAGAATATCAAAATCAACTGCAGGCGGTCGATCCTTTTCCTATTTAGCGCCTAAACTTTGGAACAGTCTTCCTAGCATTGTTCGGGAAGCAGACACACTCTGTCAGTTTAAATCTAGACTAAAAACGCATCTCTTTACTATGGCTTACACATAAAACATTATCAATTTCTATTACTCAAATCAGTAAATGATTGTTAGGCTGCATTAACTAGGTCAGCCGGAACCGGAACACTTCCCATAACACCTGATGTACTCGTTACATCATAAGAAGAATGGCATCTACGCTAATGTTAGTCTCTCTGTTTATACCGAGGTTTACTGCAGTCAGCCAGATCCAGGCCGTATCCAGATCAGATGGTGGACCAGCGCCTGGACATGACCAACGCATCCCTGAAGTGTCTGCAGAGAACATGTCAAATAAACTCCCCGTAAATGCTGCATCGACACGACATCCTCATTAAACCCGTCTTCGGCGTGATTTACTCCAATCTCTCGAATAATCTAACAAATATCTATTTGCCTAATATGAATTAAGACCTGCTATGTTGCCAGAATTATAATCATACACTGTTTGTTCGTCGGCCAGAGGAGAACTGGCACCCGACTGAGCCTGGTTTCTCCCAAGGTTTTTTTCTCCATTCTGACCCTGAAGGAGTTTTGGTTCCTTGCCACCGTTGCCTCTGGCTTTTGGCTTGCTCAGTTGGGGACACCTAAATTTCTTCTATATTACCGATCTGCCCACATTGATGCTATATGATACTTGAAATTAGCTGGATAACATCACCGTTTCACCAGAACGGCTGTACAAATTCTGTTGCATTATTTTACTTTTAACAATGTGAAGCTGCTTTGAAACAATTGGACTTGTTAAAAGCGCTATATAAATAAAGGTGATTTGATTTGATTTGATAATATATGGGATAAATTGATATGTCAATATATGGAATTGTTCCAATTTCTAATAGGTTTCATATATGTTTTTGCTTTATATATAGCATATACTGATATTTCATATATACACATATATTACATTTCCATATGGGGTAATTCAAATAGAATCCCAACACTGAAATGAAGTCTGGCCTTGATACCACTGTCCTCAGGCTACAGAACTCTTATGTTCATTAAAACATCAGTATAGAATCACCATGATGAAAAAAGATGATGTATAAAGAGTCCCTCTACAAACAAAACACAAATTAGCACTACAAACCAAACAGCATCCATAAATGAAAAACAAAAGACAGCTTACCCAGAACTACCCTTAACATAAACAAGACAAAAAGAAACATTTACTTGATTGAGCTTGAAAACAATTTTTTTTTTTTTTAAAGTTTCTCAATCTGGACTCTGAGCAGTTTGTGTGAACCATGGGAGAAAAACCATGCTTCCCCTTCACCAAACAATCCTGACTTCTTCTCCCCCTATACCTGGCTATATACAAGGGAGAACGCTACCTAGAGCCCCTTAGTGCGTAGTAGTGGCATTACATCCAAAAAAAAAAAAAAACAGTAACCAAACTGCGTTACAATTTAACGCTGAGTTATTTGGGAACCTGAACAAGGAAGAGGATCTCTTCAGTCGGTGTTGGTGTGACGGCAAAGCAGCGGGTTGTGTGGTATTTGTACTGTCTCTCTGTTTGTTTGTACGAGCAAAACACAAAGGCTGTTCTCACAGCTGGTTCGGTGCACTAGGTGGAGAGTGCTAAAAAGCCGTTCTTACGGCTGGTAAGAGAGCGCCTTCATGCGAGAGAGCGCGCACGTCAGGCTGCACTACTTCCCTGACTGTGACATTGCGACCGTTCTCCCTGCATTCTTCAGCACCAAGGAGAGCTTCCTTCTAAAAGAGCTACACAGATAGAGCTTGCTTCTTTTTCAAGATGACATTGTTTCTGTATTTCTGGATGCGGTGGTTATCTGTCGCTGAGGGATGGTCACCAGCACTGTATCTCGTGTCTGGGTGTTCAGTGCACTGAGGCAGCGCTGGTGGATGATTCATGTTCTCACTGCAGGAACATGACCATCTCGGAGTTGTGGTTGAGACTCCATCTCGAAAGGGGTGGAGTCCCCACGCCTCTACCTAGATCTAACGCTCCACATAGGGTTACTTCTGGCAGTAGCAGGGGTGATTTGAGGGTGACGGTGAGCACACTTCCCCCTGGGAACCAACCCCTGGGGAACCCTCATTCCTCCCGCACTTCGCAGCCAGTAGAGCTGCCATCGGAACACAGTGGGCCACCCACGAGATTCGATTTTCATCACTGCATCAGGGAGGGTCAGAGGGAGGGTCAGACTTCTCTGGAGATGACGCTGAGAGAGTCGGGCTCGTGTGGAACCCTCCACCTTGTCATGAACCCTCGAGACTGGATGATTGGTTTCTTGGTGTGGCCCGTACTGGTTCTCAGCACCCCACCCCGGTTCCTTTCTTTCCAGGGGTGCACGAGGAGCTCACTAGGTTATGGACTGCACCTTTTAATGCCAGAAACTGATCTGGTGGCTCCTCCTCCCTCACCACCCTCGATGGTGGCGCTGTAAAGGGTTACACGCAGGTGCTATGCAATTGTGCCCTAACTCCACCTCTCCACCTAAGTCAAATCCTGCCCCAGTGGTCAGCTGCTGCCTCCACCCCACATCCGGCAGCGTCTCAGCCTGTTTGTTGCCGTGTGCAAAGTCAGGGAGGACGAGGAGCAGGTCCTGTTGGTGGCACCGTACTGGCCCAACCGGACTTGGTTCCCAGAACTAATGCACCTTGCAACAGCCCCTCCCTGGCAGATTCCTCTGAGGAAGGACTTCTGACTCAGAGAGACGGGGACCTGAAGGCATGTTCGGTCGACGAATCATGCCTAGAGTTCGGGCCGGGTGACACCCACATGGTACTGAGACCCCGGCCTGGCTATGTGCCCAAGGTTCCTACCACTCCCTTCAGGGACCAAGTGGTGAACCTGCAATTGTTGCCCCCGAAGGAGGCAGACCCAGCCCTGGCTTTGCTCTGTCCCATCTGCACTCTGCAGCTGTACGTGGATAGAACTCTTCTTAGAACCGAGAACCGGTATCGTATATATAAGTGACCCTGACGCTACTGTGTTTTTTTTTCCCCACAAACTCCTGTGTGTTCCAAGTGGATTTAATAAAGACTGTTTCTATTTTTTACTCCTTCGTTGTACACTTCTTTACAACTCACCGTGACAATTTGTAACAAAGATTTGATTTTGCAGTCTTGTGTAAATGGAGAATACGCAAAACTAAATTGACTGCTTCAAGTACCTGGGCGTAAACATCTCCGAGGACCTGACCTGGACTGCTCACATTCAGACACAGGTGAAAAAAGCCAGGCAAAGACTGTACCACCTGCGCCAGCTGAGGAAATTCAGGGTTTCACCAGCTATCCTGAAAACTTTCTATTTAGGGGCAATAGAGAGTGTATTAACCCAGTGCATCACAGCGTGGTATGGGAACAGCACCAGTCAGGACTGCAAAGCCCTGCAAAGAGTCGTGCGCTTATCCGAGCGTATCTCAGGGTCAGCTCTCCTGTCTCTGCAGGACGTCTACACCAAACGCTGCAAAGGTAGAGCTACTAAAATCATCAAGGACTCTAATCACCCTGCAAACCCTCATTTCACGCTGCTGCCATCTGGTAAGCGCTTCCGAAGCCTGATGGCCAAAACTGAGAGACTCAGGAGGAGCTTCTTCCCCCAGGCCATCAGACTCCTGAACTCAATCACTTAACATCACGTGACCATCGATATACTGACATTGCACTGCACTTTCTGTTCTCGTTGTTACTGTGTAACAACCTGTTATAAACCTGTTTGCACATTATACTTCTTTGTACATTTGTTAACCACATATTTATAAGTCGACAGTTTACTCACTGCACAGTTTACTCCACTTATTTTATTCCACTTCTTTATTTTTATTTTTTTACTTTTTTTTTCTACTTGACTTGATTATTTATAATTCTACAGATATATATATAGTACTTTTTTATCCTATTTCTATTATAATTTCCTCCTTGTGTTTTTAATTGTTAATTTGCACTGTCCATGGAGCGGACCTGTTTACATTTCACTACCGGTTGTATATTCTGTATATAACTGTGTATGTGACAAATAAAACTCTTGAATCTTGAATCTTGAATGATCTGAGATGTCATTACTCTACTGCAGTATTTCTACGCCATCAACATCGACTTCATGTGACAATATTAAATCTAAAGTATTATTACAACAAAGAGTGGATCCTTATGAGTAAATTAATCTATTTTGTCTTCACTCATTACCAACATATTTTATGAAACTGTCAATAATTGGATTTCATGTGTGATAATCTGTAAATTGGGCAGCACAGTGACTCAGTGTTTAGCGCTGTTGCCCTACAGCAAGAAGTTTGCATGTTCTCCCTGTGTCAGCGTGGGTTACCTCCAGGTAATCCGGTTTCCACCACAGTCCAAAGACATGCAGGTTAGGTGAATTGGAGAGTCAAAATTGCCTGTGTGTGTGATAGCCCTGTGATGGACTGGCCATCTGTCCGGGGTGCTTTTCCTTGCCTCTGGTCTAAGAAACTGGGATAGGCTCCAGCTCTATGACCCTAGAAGGTCGTATAAGGATCAATTAATTCATCTGTAAATCTGGGGCAAGAAAAATATAAACATCACCACGAAATGATGTTTAAAACTGTTTACTAATGATGTTTACTGTGCAAAATTACACATTTCTTTTTCAGTTTAATTTGAATTGCATATTAAACTAGATTTACATTTCCCTAGCAAATACAAGTGTTAAAGGCAGCAAACATGTTTAAATAATTTTAGGTTTTAATAAGACTTTTTATGACACTCTGAGTCAAATCATTTTACATTATGCAAATCACCATATACTTGGCTATAACTGGTTAAATGAAGATTAAGTATGCAAATAGGTGTAACAAAGAAGACCAGTCATAATTCAGTATATGCAATTATTAAAAATGCGCCATTGCTCTAAGTTACAGTTTGAATTCTGGGGCCTGTTGCATATAACTGTGTTATTTATGATCAACTAGCAGTTAAAGAAGATGTAATCACTTACTTTTCTGATTCAAATTAGATCTACCTTTTTATATAACTGACTTAAAAAAATAGTTAAAGTACAAAAGTCAATGGGAGATTTTCTTAAATATCTTACTGATGGTTTTAAAAACAATGGAACAAACCCTTATCTAAATGTTTGAGAAATATCAAGACAGTGCTGCCTTAATTGCAAACATTATTATTGTTCAGCTGATCAGACAATTTTGCCAGACTGCATGGAGAACATAAAAAACAATAAACTATATCAAAGTTAATTTAATAGTGATCACTGCAAGTGTTAAATTTACCATTTCAGAACAATGCTATACATAACTACAGGAATACAGTCTTTAACTTCATAATTCATAATATTAAACTGACAGATATCCTCTGTGAATAATGTACACAGTTATTTCTTATCACATTGAAGCCTTAAATCAGAATATATTTGCAGGTACATTGATTCCAAAAAGCCCCCTGGGAAATGCACAGTAAGCAGCCCTCATGCTGTGCTTCCGTAGATTGAAAAACAAGGCTGAAAGACTCAGCAGGGCAGCATGTCACTGTCACAGCATTCAAAAAGAGGTAATATTTACAGAGCAGTCGTTCCTGTTCAGTTCACGTATAACAAAAGCCTCATGCCTGGTATATATTCTGAAACTCTTTGAAAGTCTTTCTCGTTTTTCTTTGCTTTTTAATGTGGACTAATATAACTTCTATTCTACTAATATAGCTATCCTTTGCTTTTTAGTGTTGGAGGCTCGACATTTTACACTTCCGCATTCATTTCCCCTTTTGTTTATAGAATAAAGGACAATATGTCACCTCATATGGGGTGCATGCAAACCATTAAATTCAAAACCTTTTAAATGTATTGTTAGATTAATGTAGAATATATGACCAATACTAAAGCACAATCTAAAAGTTTATTTTTATTTTTATAATTAATCATTTAATCCAATGACCACAGCAATTTGTCATTGTGAATGAGCATCAGATATATTTATTTTCCTCACAAAACCTTCTCAAATTAGCATCTTCTATAAATTCAAACAACAGATGGTTGATCAGAAAATATTCATTTTTTGTGTGTCTCTTTGGTGCCCTCAGCATCTTAATTATACATTTCCATCTTTTCTTTCAGGCCTGTAATTCTTTTTAATTTATTTTTTTATTTTTATGATATCTATCAATACTGGCTATTTAATTGTATGCCCATTTCCTATCTAACACGCTACTATTTCGTCCATTATAAATATATATTTATTTAGACAAACCAGTGTAATATTTATTGCTAAATAACCATAACAGGAAAATGACCACAACAATGTTTCTTTACATTTTTATTTTGGAAGGAATTATTTATTTTATTTATTTAGTCATTTTTACAATTTAATAAATTTTTATTACATTTATTTAATTTCAATAGTTTTATTACAGTAATTTTACTATGTTTTCACTCAGGTGGCCCCAATCTTTCTTTCACTAATGAGTTTTTTTACCACATGACTTTTAATAACCTACTTTAACTTTTGTCCAGTAGTTTTTTTCTTACAAAATTAATTGTAACTTCATATGCATAGATGTTTCATATCCAAAAAGCGTGGTCACTAAAATGCTTGATGAATACACAGGGCCACTTAGTGTTGATATATTGTTTACCATCTGTTGGCCAAGCATGCTGACAGAAATTAAAGGCACCTGCCCACCCCTGCCGTTCTCACAGCTAGAAGACAATAAATGCCTTGCTTCTAATAACACAACTATGGGTGAGACACACTCAGCTTGCTGTCGCATTATTAGTGGCAATCACTGATGGTCAAATCAGGTGACTGTTTGGAGGGCAGAAGGGACAGGACTGCAACGTAGTGAAGTGTTCATCTTTATGATTGCTTGTACACTGCATACGTTATTCTAGTGTTCTAATATGCTTTATTAATTTGCCCTCAAGTACTTAAAGAGATCATTCACCCTCACCTCATATACCCTTATGCTGTTTCATATCTGTATGACTTATTAAGATATTTTTAACATAAAGTTTTTTTTTTTTTTTTTTTGGTCCATATAATAAAGTAAGTGGGGTCCAATGAATTCTATTGTATGGATACAATAGAAAACTATATTTTTTTAAGTCATAGATTTATAGTAAATGTACTATCCTTTTTAATATATGACAAAAAATGTCACTTCCATGCTTCCATGGAATATTACATACAAACAGCACAAAGTATACTGTATGAAATATGAACATGATACTGGAGGATTCATCGCTCACTGATTTTGATTACTATTTTTCTCTTTCATCAAGCACATTTTACAGCAATAAGACCTATTATAGCATTTTATAAAACATTTCATGAAGCTTTACAACCGTTCCAATTTCACTTAATTGAAGTCATTGCAATTTGACTTAATTGAAGTGACCGAAAAGCTCCTCCGTGAGAGCAATAAGGAATTCATCAAAAAAGTCTCTCAGCCTCCGTGTGCCTGCATCAGTCCCTAGAGAGACATGAAGGGTACGGACAGCCTACAGCACCAGGTCAGGTCTCTCAGCTAGTTTCAAAGCCTCGTGCATGCTGGCTGCCGAAAGCTTGCGGTTGATGTTCCGATAGCGGCAGCGAATGAGGTTGTGGTAGGTGGTCCTGAGGTCCCTGTTGAAGAATGCATAAATGAAGGGGTTTATGAGTGAGTTGGCATATCCTAGCCACAGCAGCGTCCTCTCCACCCACAAAGGCACGCAGCTGCATTGCACCCCACAGATGAACGGACGTGCCGTGGACAGCAGGAAGAAGGGCAGCCAGCACACGGCGAAAGCCCCCACGACAATCCCAAGGGTGGCCGCCGCCTTCTGCTCCCTTCTGAAGATGGAGATGTTTTTACGATCACTTTTGAGAAGGCGAGAAAAGCTCACGCAATCCTCCACCTCCCTTTGCAGCTTTAGGGCCGCAGTCACGCAGTTCACGCTTTCCTCGTCTTCCGCTTTTGGAAACCCAGCAATTGTGTGCTTGGCAGCACTTACCTTCGCCACCCTGTATATCCGGTAGTACATAATGAGCATCACGGACATGGGAATGTAGAAGGCCACGGCAGTGGAGTATATAGTGTAGCCCAGGTCCTGGCTGATCAGACACACGTTGTCATCGTTGACATTTTGAGCCCATCCGAACAGTGGGGGTAGGGTGATGGAGGCAGAGAGAAGCCATACAGACAGCACTATTTTGGCCATGCACTTTCCACTCTGTCTCACGGGATACGTCAATGGCTTAGTAATGCCCAGGTACCTGAGAAAATGGAGTGGAGAATAGGAAAAATGCAAGAATGGGGGGGAAAAAAAGAACTGTTAAAGTACATCAGTGTCAAAGAATGCATAAAGGTGGGCAATTTCACAGTGACTTCGCCCTTCTTGGGAATATTACAATCTAAGCTTGAAATAACTTCCTAAGATAACTAAGATACCCTGGCTAATTGTCAAAAGGGCTATATCTCAGTAGCTATAATAAGGTTTTGACTGTTTTTGTAAGGTGGTTTGCGACATCTAGTTCAAAACTATCATACATTTTGAATGATGTCCTCCAAACTAAAATTTTAAAATTATAATTATTTTTTTAAATATTTATACTTATTTTTTAAATATTTAAATAACAATGAACATTTAAAAATCACACTGACATGCATTCAGATAAGTGGTAGCCTGCAATAACTTAAAAGCTATTTCTATCTGATTTAACCAATACAAATAAAATAAAAATTGTTTTGGTGGTATTTATTAAATAATACATTTTGTTTACTGCTGCTAATTTAGGTACAGCGTAGTGTATGCTGTAATGTTATTTAATTATTTAATCTATCTCTCTCTTTTACATTTTGGCTGATTTTATCAATTTTGAAACACTATTGGATTTGTCTGAAAAGCTTGTTATAGGCGGGTCCAGCTGTGACAATGTCCTGGTCAATAATGTTAGTCTTAAGTCTTAAGGTATGTGTCTATAGAGAAACTGAATTTCAAAAATAAACCCACCCTGAGAAATTTCCACTGGAGTAAAAAGTGTGACAACTTGCCCCGGTCTCCTCCACATAAATAAATAGACTGAATGAAACATCTGAATTGACTAGTTTAACCAATTTACTCGTAGCCTGACTTGTACATGGTTAGCTTTTTATCATACAGCACTTATATCTAGGAGACCTACCTGTCTATGCTTATGACACACAGTGACATTATAGAAGCGGTGCAGCACATCACGTCCATGGCGATAAAAACATTACAAAAAACACGACCAAAGATCCACTGTCCTCCTATGAGATCAGTGATGCTGACAAACGGCATTACGACCACCGCCACCGACAGGTCTGCAACGGCCAGAGAAACGATTAAATAATTAGACGGTTGCTTTAGTTTCTTCACAAAACACACTGATATGACCACCAGCAGATTCCCGCAAACTGTTAAAAAGGTAAGCAAGGTCAGAACTCCTCCGATGAGGACTTTCTCAAAATGCCCGTAACTCAAAATCGGCTCTCCGCATCTGGTGTCGTTGTCCATAAAAGTTGCCGTTGGAAAAGTTGTAGTGGTGTCGTGCATCTTGTTAAGAAATCGAACATCCATCACTTCAGATGTCAAACTGGTCATGAGTGCCTGCACGCGATCCTTCGTCAGCGCCGGGATCATATTGACTGTTGAGAGCTGTCCGTGGTTCTGAAAAGATGTTGCCCTCATTATCCATCAAATATCAGTCCGAGTTAAATACATTATGTGTAATCACACACCTATACTACACTGATTTGCTGGCTCTATCTGAAATAATAGAAGAACATCCCAGCTACACGCGAAGAGCCACACAAAGCATGACAAGTTTAACACTCACTGAACGAACCGCGCGCTCTTCACGGCTTTTATTTTATTGGCGTCTTGACTGTGCGTAATGACGAGAGGTGCTTATGGGCGTAACTCTTAAAAAAAAAAAAAAAACTAGTGCTGAAGCGTCTGTTTGTATGAAATGTCATTTTTAAAGATTTGTGAGCTAATGTAAAGAAAGTAAAATAGTTTTGCAAACAATATTTTCAGAGACTTTGCTTTAGAAATAATTTTATCTAGGCTACTACACTGTAAAAAAATATTGTTGGTTTAACTTAAAAAAAGTAAGTAACCTGGTTGCCTTAAAATGTTGAGTTCATTGAAATTAAAAATTTGAGTTAATACAATGAAGGAAATGGGTTTAATAAATAGAAACTCAAAATATTATTGTATCTGAACCACATAAATAAAAAAATAAAAAATGTGATAAATCATGAAAATAGCACAATTTGGCATGTTTCACATGTTTTCACATATAACAAATAAAACAATTACATAATATACTTACAAAATCTTTTAATACTATTTGAATAAAGGGTGACTCAAATTTTTGGCAACCAGATAAATTACTTTATATATATATATATATATATATATATATATATATATATATATATATATATATATATATATATATATATATATATATATATATATATATATTACAGTGTACCATCTCATGGCTTACATAGAATTTTGATTATTAATTGTTTGATATCATAGTGGTATTTACACTTATAAAATGTAATCCACTAAAATTGAAAAAGTTTATTTGCTACACTGTCAGAAAAAAAGGTACATTGCTGTCACTGGGGCGGTACCTAAGGTACAAAACCGAAAAGGTACTAATATGTGCCTTTAAGGCACTAATATGCACTCTTAAAGTACTGATATGTACCTTTTAAATATGTACCATTTAGGGGTGAGTAAGGTACAAACATGTACCTTTTCACTTTTGTACCTTAGGGCACCACCCCAGTGACAGCAGTGAACCTTTTTTTTTCTGACAGTGTAGCAAATAAACTTTTTCAATTTTAGTGGTTTACATTTTATAGACAGCACTGAGAGTGTACCTTAAGTAAAATCAAGTTGACTTTTATAGATGTTCTCTTTAGATAATTTCCCCGTAGCTTGATTAGCAAAACAAACTGTTTAATAATATTTTTTCTTAGATTTATAGCATAGCAATAGGTGAATGAAACTTTGAGAAATAAGGAGAAAATTATTCAAACCTGTAAACTACGGTGTATAGCATTGTGTAAAACGTGTTAATGCAGAATAATTTTAAATAATTTAGATTTGCAGAGAAAGCTATTTGTGAATAAAGTTTCTAAAATAAGGCACAGGAACAGTATTTGGCTTCCAGTCATCATTAACTCATCGAGGTAGGATATGATGGTGTCTTCTGCCTCTACAGAATGACCCCACAACAAGGGACAATGGCAGTCAGAAAAACCCTGCAGGAGAGAAATAAAGAGGTGAGGTCATGTATTATTCAAGAGGAGTAAAAAAATCCCATTGGAAAGCAAGGGACAGCAAGGAAGGACAGGTAAGAAAAAGAGAGGGATGAGTGGCAAGAGAACAAGGAGAGAGGGAAGGAAACATAGAAAGAGGCTAAATATGAAGATCAAGATAATGACAAAAGAGACATTATAAGTATGTTGAGCATTGTATATTCATAATTTATGTATGTCAAACTGAAAGATGAGTTTTATTAATATTGTGATTAAAAATATGTTTTTTTAATGTTCTTTTTGCAAGGTTTCATAGCCCAGTGTAAAAAATGGTGCTAACCCCACTTCTAAATTATAAATGTTAAGTGCTCCTCATCCTGGGATTCAATTTAGGGTTTATAACGACGATAATACAGGGTTAAGCACAGTGTGAAAAGCCCAGATGGTCATTTCAAATGAAAGCCCGATTTAACTTCTTATAAAGTGCACTACCACAAGCGTCCAAAAATAGTGGACAGGTAAGTCCAGGCGGAGATATAAAGGAAATTAAGTTATCTCTCATTGGTTCCTTCACCAAGTGCTCTAAACAACCACATATTGGTGTTATGGTCATGGTGTTCATATAGTGTATGCAGAGGTGTAAAATGTAGGGGTGAGCGGGGCACAACCTAACGCGGGGTTAGTTGTAACACGCATGGTTTAAAGCTTTCCACACATGCCAGCATGATGAAACGTAGTGTATTTACTAGTTGCCATATCAACACTATATATAGAAAAAAATTGTGCCAAAATTAAAAATCTTTGTAAGATACCACTGAACATTTATTTAACTGTAGCAAAAGTACATTTCTTAAGTTAATTTTTAATCTGTTTTTTGTTTATTTAAAATGAGACAAATCTGATATTATTTTAGTCTTATTTCTTTTATTTAACAGTTGAGATGGTTCTTTAATGCTGATCTAACCAGCAGAAGACACAAGCTGGGTTTAAATCCTAGTTGTGCAGGTGCACAACTATTAGAAATCTGCTATTCTATACTATTCTTTTATTAATTCTATTGAGAAACCATGAGAAAGAGGTGAATAAAGACAGAGAGTCATCGTTCAGAAATGATAATCACTATATTTTGAACTATGCTGTACAGCTGTGTTTTGCTGTGTGTTTGTTGTCAAACTAAAAAATGTGTTTATTTTTTAATTATTAAAAATTATATGAAAAATAATTGTATTTTATCAACAAAATATTTTAGTCTGTCTTGCATAATTTATTTTGATTATATCAGGTGACATTTTAAGCTGTCATTTGGTCATGTTACATCGTGCCCCTCACATGTTACAATGTACTCCACCTATGGGGCATGTTGTCACATTTCACTTCCATTCTTTCGGGTAATTCAATAAAAAAGTATACACTGTATTAATGAAACAAAACCACATACTTGTACTAGACGTGTGAAATTAATGTGGGGAAAAAATAAATACTCTGAACCCCAGTGAATTTACACAAACTGAAATGTTTTTTTTAGGTTGTGCCCCACTCTCCCCTACCTGAAAACCATACTTGAGTAAAAGTACAGATATCTTACAGTGGAAATGATTCAATTATGTTACAAATCACCAATTCCAATGTGACTTCAGTCTTAGAGAATCTGATTTTAATAGTACTTAAGTATTTTGCTTGTACTGAATCGAGATGCGAGTAGCTCAAAGATGCACTAGTCCTCAACAACTAAGAGACATGCCAGCGAAAAACAAGAAACGGTTGATTTGTGAGGAGATCACCTCAATATTACAACAAATCAAGGTCAACACAACAGCCTCTTAAATGTCTACAAACACTCAAGTCTCTGTTAAGCTCAAGTGCTCAAAAACGGCATAAGTAAACCAATATCCTAACCAAGGTTTCTTCAATATAACAGATAAATAAAATAATGTTAAAGGGTTAGTTCACCCAAAAATGAAAATTACCCCATGATTTACTCACCCTCAAGTCATCCTGGATGTATATGACATTCTTCTTTCAGATGAATACAATCGGAGTTATATTATATTGTCCTGGCTTTTCCAAGCTTTATAATGGCAGTGAATGGCTGATCTGTTTTGAAGTCCATAAAAGTGCATCTATTCATCATAAAACTAATCCACACAGCTCCGGGGGGTTAATAAAGGCCTTCTGAAGCGAAGCGATGGGTTTGTGTGAGAAAAATATCTAGATTTAAAACTTTAGAAAATAAAATAACTAGCTTCCGACAGACAGCTATACGGATCGATTTACAGCAAAAGAGCAACCCCTGACCTAACACATGACGTATTGACAAAAGTGGAAGCGCAGAGGATAGAGCAAGAAAAAACACCCTGAATTAGAAGTCTAAAACAAGAATGTTTAAAGAGAAATGCCGAAGCATTTCGATATAAGAGAAGAGTTTGTTGCTCAGCCTTATTTGTTTGAACTGCGAGAGGCATCAAAGCTTGCGACACTCCTACATCCTGTGTCATTTATCAAGTTGACTTGCCGTTGGCAAGTAAACCGTTATTTTAGCTAGTTATTTTAGTTTTTAAAGTTTTAAATATGGATATTTTTCTTACACAAACCCATCGTTTCGCTTCAGAAGGCCTTTATTAAACCCCCGGAGCTGTGTGGATTACTTTTATGATGGACAGATGCACTTTCATGGACAAATCAGCCATTCACTGCCATTATAAAGCTTGGAAGAGCCAGGACATTTTTTAATATAACTCCGATTGTATTAATCTGAAAGAAGAATGTCATATACCCCTAGGATGACTTGAGGTTGAGTAAATCATGGGCTAATTTAAATTTTTGGGTAAACTATCCCTTTAAGTAAAATTAAATAGTCAGCCCACTTGCACTGGACATGCTGGTTTCGGCCTCATCACCGGCTGCAGCCATGTCCTCATCTCAAATATATAACACCTGCGATTTAGCAACTACCTGCTAATGCACTGACCTGGCATTCGTATAAAGTAGCCTTGTTAACAAGTTTGGGTGAGTGAGGGCAAAACACAAAAGATACAGTACTTTCAAGAAATATCACTTCTCGCCATGCAAAATGTAACAAGCAATTGCATTACTCATCACAAATGAGTAAAGAGTACATACTTATTCAGAAATGTAGAGTCAAATAGAGTAGAGAGTAAAAGTTGCTAATATCTTTGATACTCAGTAAATTACAGAGTAGCCAAGTAACTATACATTTATACTCAAATACATACACCACTGTATGTACATGATATACTGATTCATGAGCTGATTTTGATGCATTCACAATTGCTGTGTCCTTCAGTTTTCCCACTGCAAGGGCTCTGCCCTTCGGAGTGAGTATAGAGATGCTCACTACCGATTCGCCCTCTGTCAGACAGCTCATCCAGGTAAACTGAAATCGGTGGGATCAACAAGGTCCAATGGTCTTGTTGCCATGTCGATTTTTTTGTAGGCTGTAGAGACCTTTTTTTTCTTGCCATCGTGTTGGGCTTCTGATCACCCTGTCAAGGTTTGTGATAATGATGGACAGACATAACACTATGTCTTATTTACATATTCTTTGAATAGGCAGACTCCATTTCTGCATTAAACCCCATCTAAGGGGTGTGCCAGTTATAAGGAAACTATTATGATCAAGTTCAAGTTTATTTTGGGAATACAGTACATGGCACAATACAGTACTCTTTTCTTCATTCCATGTATATATGCAGTGCCAATCTTCATACTCCGAATCACAAACATGTGACACATCAATGCAAACATCACCAACAAGAGCGAGATCACCCAAATATTTCTTACGCAAATCCACATGCAAAAAACTATTATACAAGAAATGCTTCTCATCTTCTATCACAGAGGCATTCAAAATTAATTTACATTGTAAAAAAATTAATTAAAAAAGTGTAAAAATAGGGTACTCTCCAAAAGGCATTCATATGCATAATAAATGTCTAGGCTGGGAGATGTATAAAGGAGAACGGCGGCTTCAGAAATGTCCACCTGCTGATAAAAGCTGATTCTACCTCATTGTGAAAAGTGAAAACACCCAAGGGATTGGGATTATTTCAAAATCCAAATTATAATACTGACAATGGTTCCTGAATTTATACAGCAGAATAAATGTGACCATAAGAGTCAAGGTCAGGTCTTGTATGGAAGCAGCTGTGGACCCCATTTTCCTCCCCAGCCCACAACATTCATCCTCAGAACATTTAGCATTAAATTCTGCACAAGGACAGGTCACTCCTATAGACAGGAAACAATATTGCTACAAACCATCTCTACGCCACATTGGTAAAATATGTGTGCCAAGAACATAGATAACGGTGAATATAAATGAAAAAGGAGAGAAATATAAACAACAAAACGATAAAGAATTACAGCACATTACAAAAATGTAACAGCATTATAGAACCCTTAGATTTCTGTATTATTATTTTTTATTATTATTGTTGTTTTACAGTTTATCATCGTTTGTCACCTGATCTGCTGACAAATGCACAGATACCACAGTTTATGGTAATTCTATATGCCAGTCTATATAACTCAGTTAGACATAAATTATTCATTTAAGTTAATAGTCCATTGTAAAATTTGTTGAGTCCAGAAGGTGTGACACCCATATTGTTTTCTTCTTATTTTTCCTGTTCCCCTAGCTTAGAGTCTGACATTATAGATACCTACTTTCCACCACATAGTAAAATAATTGTCAAAGAGTTTTAAATAGAAATAATTTAACATATAAAGTGCAATTAAGATAAATACAAAAACAAGTTTTGATATTTCAGACTGTTTATCTGTAATATGAATTATTAAATATTTAGGCTGAAACATTTCAATTCACTCTTGCTGCAGAAATAATTACATTATACAGATTACATGTGCCACATTAGAAAATATACTTACATTACCCATCTTAATTTACATAAAATCCATAATGTTTGTAATTGTATCTATCCAATGTGTTATGGAGAATTGACGGTTTTGTGCAAGAACAGAGTTTTCTACCAACACAGTTCTCACTGTACGATATGGCTGAATCTAAACTATAGTTAACCTTTTTAAGATGAAGGGTGAGTTACAGTAATGTGTCTGTCTCTACCATGGCCATTCCTCTGCTTACAGTATTAAATGGCATGTAGAATGCTGTATTTGATGACATCTGTCTGATACACCTCTGACCAATTTGATGTTATACATTCATTGACTGTTTCTTCTCCATTTTATTCTGTGTTCACAAATTTGGTATTGCCATTCTTGTTTTGGTTCCCACATTTGGTCCCCACGACTTTAGGTTTACCAGGACCACACACCCTCACGCATGTTAATGTTATAAGATAAAACAAATGTTATAAGGCTGTGAATAAAACAAATATAGATTAAACGCTTATTTTGTGTATTTTACTAACACAATTGAAAACATTAAATGTTTAAAAAAGTGCATTGATGATCTGTTGTGATATTAGTACTATGAGTTTTGAAAATGTACCACTTGCTTGTGAAAATTTTGCCAAAACTGTAATGCTTGACCACATACGTAATTGCTGCTTACAGATATTCTTAATTTGAATTTTTAGCCCTATATAAGTCCAGTGCTGAACCCTTTTTTCTTCGTAGGTTTGTGACGCCTTTATAGCTGCTTCTTGAGCTAAGCATGTGTATTCCTGAAGTTTGGTTCATTTTATTCAGGTCATCATAGCCACTGTTCTGTTCAGTTCTGCCAGAAAGGCCTGAGAGTTAGTTCCTTATTCTAAAGCCTTGAGATCAACACTGTTATCGTAATCAAACATTCAAAAAATATAACTAACCATTTCAAGTCGGCATGAAATGAAAATTCATTTTATCTATTTTCTAAATACATATTTTAGATTTTGTGAACAATTAATCCATGTTGTCCATGTATTTTTTTGTTTGTTTGTTTTTTTGTTGTTGTTTGTTTTTTACCTTGTAATGTTTAATCAAAATGCCATGACATACAGTATGCATTTAATCCACTCAAACCATGCCCCTGCAAGCTCACATTCATATGCCTCCCCTTCTGAGTGCAACGTCCACATCTCAAAATTCAAACAACTGATGAATAGATTCGAGAGCCTATTCTAAATTTTTCTTCAATTTTTCTTTTTTTCCCCAATATGAATGAAAAGATCTGTCACTACTTCCATTTCATTGCGACTTTTAAAAAAATGTGTATAAACAATGTATAAATCTAAAACAACACTGAAAACACTGTTAAATATAAATGACATGATCCGTTATAAGCTTGTGATTGCCACCTTGGCAAATGATGTCCAGATTGTTTGTGTTGTTGTGATTTGAAATACGAATAATGCTTACTCATCAATGTCATTGATGAAAGAAACTTATTCTACAAATGTGTTTCTGCACAAAGAATAAAATATGACTTCCAGACAAAAATGCAACACATGAAGCAGCTGACTGAATAGAATACTTCTTGCTTACTTCAAAATATTATAGCTTTGAAATTAATTATCCATCCACTCTTTTAAACAATCCACTCTTTGTGTTTGTTTTAGCTCAGTCACAAGATAAGTTCTTGTTTATTTTCACTAAGCCATGGAATTGTGAATGTTTTACGGCTCAATTAAGCTGTAAGCATTGAGCTCTGCTCCTTGAGGCTGCTTAATAATCTGCAACAAATTTGGTTTTACAGCAATACAAGCTTTGCTCACAGTCACAAGATATTTTTTAAAAGGTTTCAAGGTTTGTGTTTGTTCATACAATGATAGTCAACAACATTGGACCTCACTGACTTTTTTGCATGAAAAAAAAAAAAATATGGAGACATTTTTTAATATCTTCTTTTGTATTCCACAGAAAAAAAGACATTAAGGTGAGTAAATGACGTTTGTATAGCGCTTTTCTCCTCACTAGAAGCATTTTACATATGGAAGGTGGGAATCTCCTCAATCACCACCAATGTGCAGCATCCACTTGGATGATGCAACGGCAGCCATAGTTTGCCAGAAAGCCCACCACGCACCAGCTGATTGGTGGAGAGGAGCCGGAGTGATGAAGCCAATCAGTATATGGGGATGATTAGGAGGCCATGATGGTGGACAATGGACAATTTGCCCAGGATGCCGGGGTTACACCCCTATGCCTTTTCTAAGGACATTTTTAATGACCACAGAGAGTTAGGACCTCGGTTTAACGTCTCAACCAAAGGACGTGCTTTTTAACAGTATAGTGTCCCCATCACTATACTGGGATGTTAGGACCCACACAGGGCTGGCCTCATTAATACCTCTTCCAGCAGTTTACCCCAGGATTTCTCCCATCCAGGTACTGAGCAGGCTCAACCCTTAATTTATATATATATATATATATGGTTGTTATGGTTGTTGGTTGTTGGTGCCAGACCAACATATGGTTGTTATGGTTGTTGGTTGTTGGTGCCAGTTATGGTTGTTGGTTGTTGGTGCCAGTTTTTCACAAGCTGCTCAGTTACTGGGATTTTCACGCACAACCATTTCTAGGGTTTACAAAGAATGGTGTGAAAAGGGAAAAACATCTAGTATGCGGCAGTCCTGTGGGCAAAAATGCCTTGTTGATGCTAGAGGTCAGAGGAGAATGGGCCGACTGATTCAAGCTGATAAAAGAGCAACTTTGACTGAAATAACCACTCGTTACAACCGAGGTATGCAGCAAAGCATTTGTGAAGCCACAACACACACAACCTTGAGGCGGATGGGCTACAACAGCAGAAGACCCCACCGGGTACCACTCATCTCCACTACAAATAGGAAAAAGAGGCTACATTTTGCACAAGCTCACCAAAATTGGACAGTTGAAGACTGGAAAAATGTTGCCTGGTCTGATGAGTCTCGATTTCTGTTGAGACATTCAGATGAGATTCAGAATGAGAACATGGATCCATCATGCCTTGTTACCACTGTGCAGGCTGGTGGTGGTGGTGTAATGGTGTGGGGGATGTTTTCTTGGCACACTTTAGGCCCCTTATTGCCAATTGGGCATCATTTAAATGCCACGGCCTACCTGAGCATTGTTTCTGACCATGTCCATCCCTTTATGACCACCATGTACCCATTCTCTGATGGCTACTTCCAGCAGGATAATGCACCATGTCACAAAGCTCGAATCATTTCAAATTGGTTTCTTGAACATGACAATGAGTTCACTGTACTAAAATGGCCCCCACAGTCACCAGATCTCAACCCAATAGAGCATCTTTGGGATGTGGTGGAACGGGAGCTTCGTGCCCTGGATGTGCATCCCACAAATCTCCATCAACTGTATCGCTACTTCTGAATGGGCTGAGGCTGGGATTTAGTGGGTTTGAAGTGAAAGTATTTTATGAACTTATAGTATGTGCGGAGAGCATTCACTCAGTATCGTTATCTCATTTTTGACCAAACTGGCTTTTAGAGGCTTTTACATCTGAACTCTTCATATATATATATATATATATATATATATATATATATATATATATATATATATATATATATATATATATATATATATATATATATATATATATAAACTAATCTTGTCTTTAAATGCTTCAATATTCTGAGCACTTTTAAAAGAGTAAATGGATGCATTATATTTTTATTAAGAGACAATTGTTGTGCCTAAGAGGCTTATTGAGACCTTCAACAGACAAAATACTATTGCCTCCATGGGAGCTTACATGGAGAGTCTGGTAATGGAACCATATACCATATATATATATATATATATATATATATATATATATATATATATATATATATATATATATATATATATATATATATATATAGTAAACCAGGGTCTGACTATCATCTGTCTTTTTGTTTCATTGTTATGTTGCGCTTAGGGAATTATATTGCTTCCAGTGGTTGTGAGAAAGCAAGAAATCATTGCCACACTAAGTACTTACAATGTCTCTTGTGTTGTACTGTAGATGTAATAACATATGATTGTGTAATATCTTTCAGGGCTGACACTATATTCTGTAGATGATATTAACTTTTCTGAAGCATGACTTTAGAAAACGTCTTAGAATAACATAAATTAATAAGTCATGAAATGCATGAATTATTAAAATAGTATGTGTGACTGCAGCGTTGACAAATGAGGGTCTTCTTATTGTTGTTTTGAACAGAGATCTACTTCAACCTTCACCATAGTCCTGAAACAATGTAAAAAGGGCGGAAAGAATGCAAACATCTCCTTTGTCCTCTTACAGTTGTCTTTGTACAAATAAAGGTGCGGTCTAAATTAAGGCACCACACTTATGTATGTCAGACATGATGGAAATTGCTATAAATAAAATCTATAAGATGTTCTCTAACAAAATAAATAAATGTTTTTTTTTTTTTTTAAATGATGACAGCATACACCTATAGCAGAGACTTCACTTTACACAGTTTTAAGAAAACATTGCAGATAGACAGTCTACACATATTGTAAACTATCCAGCTAAGACGTTTTATTGTTTTTTTTTTTTTATTTTGTATTGATTCCATTGCTAATGGAGGCCTCTCAGTTGTTTTATTTAATTAAGATAGTTCTCATAATATCAGCAGAGATATAAAAATGAACACAAAGGACAATTGTTTCCATACATTAAGCGTATAGAGCTATTAAAATAATTGCAGTTCATTTAGAATTTATTTTATTTTTTTATTTTTATTTTTTGACAAGGTTGTTGTTATGGCAAATAAAACAGCTTAGAGAGGAGACGTGAGATTCTGAAAAGAAATATGTGAAATAAAGAAGAATGAAGCAAAATTGCAATTTTGTCTATATTCAATCTGATTGCTGACTGAGATATTAAAGATATTTCATTTGTGATTTATCTTTCCTTCTCCTGTTTTGCATTAAGGCCCAAGATTGAATTCCTAAAAATGTGTTATGGTTATAAGAATGGAGTGTGTTTCAAACATGAACCAGATGTGTTTTTGCATATCAATATATGTCATATTTGCTGCAGCATTATATACCACAGCAGACAGCTCACTATGACTATAATAAAGCATTTAATGTTTCTCTGGTGTAATTTTTGGATATTTGAAGAATGAAACTGTTGAAGTACACCAAAAGATATTTGCTGTTTTGTTCAATGTGTCACAGTTATTCAAGGACTAAGATAAATTGGCCAACCCAAAATGGCTACTGTCACATTCTGAGTTTATTTGTGATCTGTTTTTCTGTTCTAGCCTGAGTTTCATTGTTGTTTGCATGTTAATTAGCTCAGTTCATCTTCCATTCCCTACCAGTTTGTCTCCTATACTAATTGATTAGATCCCTCAGTTCCAGTGTATTGTGTTAATTATCTCTGTTTGCTCTATTTAAGCCCTCTGTTAGTCCCTTGTCTTGCTTTGTTAATGTCTACATGTGACGTGGTTGTGTTTCTTCTCTGTGTTCTCCTGTTTATTTAATTTATTATTCAATTAAAAGCCTATTGTGTTTATCTTCTTCATTGTGTGTTTCTCTACCACCAACCATGACAGCTACTGCTTTTAATTGTCTTGACCACAAATTACTGGTCAAGAAATTAGCTAAATTTAAGCAAATGCATTGTTGTCTCAGAAAAACATCAAAGACAGAATTAAGTTTTTGACAGAATATGGGAAGTTGTGTGTGGAGTGATGAATCACAATGAAACACAAGTTGCATGGTGATGCTCCAGAGTGGTGTCTTTGAAAATCTAGTGAGAAATAATAAATGCATCTCTAGCACAGCAAAGCATGACGTTGTGTGGGGAGCCTTTTTAACTGCTGGTATTGGTGAGCTACTTCACTGTGAAAAGTCATTTTAGTGCTTTTCCCACAAATGAAAAGTTGTCATCTAAAGAGAAATGATCAGATGTTATTTTTCAACAAGACAATGCTCCTGCCAAAAACTGCAAAGACAACCAAGAGTCCAGATTTAAAACCAATAGTGAATATTTGGTCTCACATTAAACTCATAAAAACTGGGAGACATTTTTCAACCATGAACTGTTTGAAGCCATTAACATTGAGTGGAACAACACTGACTCTTTTTCCTGCTAAGTTACTTTACCTACAGTATTTGTGCAATTCTTGCTAATTTCCTGACCAGTGAATTTGTGATTAAAATGTTAAGACCATTAAACGGCCACTAAATATTATTATAGTTTAGTTTTATTAACTTTATTTATTTATTTTTGAAAATGTAACATTGATGTGGGTTGTGTTTTGGGGTAGGGTTAGCTATATACAGTTTGTACAGTATAAAAATGGTCCCCATAAAACATGGAAACCCAACATATTTGTATGTGTGTTGCAACTGGCAGTGCCTGTGAAAAATGTAGTTCTATCACGCTTATAGCGCCCTCTTGAGGCAATGCCACTCTAAGATTTACTTTTCTGTTTTTACTTGTTGTGCAAAATCTGCATTTTAGTACTAAAGTAAAGTGAATTACTTGAAACTACATAAAACCCATGTTAGACCAATTGAATTCCCAAAATGTCATCCCAACAAGTGAAATGTAGTTTTCCTGAACAAAGAATTTTAAATGTAAATGAGTTCCCACAACATGGACTGCATCATACAGTGCAGTTACTGTCATGGGATTATTGTTTCTGTTCTCTCTTCTCTGGCTTTTATAACTTTTGTTTTGTCATTATTGTTAGTTATTTGTTGATTTATGAAGTTAAGAGCTCATCTTTTTGTATTTGTTAATTGTCCTTGCGTTTTGTATGTCAGGTGTTGAGGGAGGGTTTTTTATATGATTGCTATATCCCAAATACTTTTGCTATAATGTAATTGCACTCTCAGAATGAAATATAAAGTTCACTTTACAAATCGAAAATAATAGCCTATAGGCCAGCTCAATTTGTGTTTTTTTCTTCTTCTTTTTTTTAACCTTGTTGCCTGTATTAGGCATTTTGAACAAATTCAAACTGACTTGGGGCATTTTGAGAGAACCTAAAAATCCGAATGCATTAGGTTGCGTAACATTTTGAGGTTTTCTCAGCAATTTATTTATCTTTAACTTTATTCATCACAGTGAACTGCATGTATTAGAAGTTATTTGAAATGACAATTGTTTTGCATGCTGATATGTATGGCTGTAAACTTGTTTTGCTTTCATCTTGTGTAGGAATTGTGGAGAACTGGATTCTTATTTCGTATGTAGTTCTGTATAGTGTGGTCCAACTGAAGATAATGCAAACCTTGCTATTTTTGACACCTTAACAAATTTTCCATCCACACATCAGAGATGTCATCATCACTGAGTGATGCAAAGGACAAAGAATCTTGCTTTGGATATAAAAACTATTTAAAAACGGAAGAGGACGAGTTTATGTATTAGAATGGTGTAGGCCACATTGTCAGTGAGTGTTGTTTGGGTTTCCTCCTAACTTACCCACGTACAGTATTGTTCGTGCATAATACCTGGTTTGACAACACTATTTATTCCCTTGAATACATTCTAGACACTAGTCAGTCTAAAAGGTGACATTTGAAGAAGCCTTTAAAACCGGGTTGTCTAAAATTAATCAAGACTAGGCTTACTTAAACTTAGCCTGTGTCACGCGAACGCCTTGTCAGCTTTTAAATACCTGTAGGATACATAGAGTAATAGCAAATAGTAGCCTATGCTAAATGTAAGTAGGCGGCTCTGAAACATGACGTTTCAGCAGAGGGAGTGGAGGCATTTTCCTTAGTGACGTCGCATATACCGGCTGTTTGACTCGGAAACAGCCATACAGCGTGTAAAGAAGAAATGACCGACAGTGACCTCGAATAAGATGTTGAAGACCTATCTATTGTCTTCACCTCTTTACAACACATCAGCATTTATGTAGAATTCTGACAAAACAATTGCACAGTTTGAAGCGCCTTCGAAACGTCGAGTCATCAACGCATCTGTCTTCCGAACGTTTACATTTGCTACGTAAATAATGGAAAATGCTGAAACATCCGATCAAAACGGAACGACGCACTACACGAACGGTTTAGTGAACGGATTTCACCCCCCGCAGTCCGGTAACGGGGACTCTATTTCGTCTAACGGAGGTGGTCTGGCTGCTAGTGACAGTAGCGGTGGCCATAATGGTATTGAAAATTTCCACCATCTTCATCAGGATGTACACAACAATGGTTCGCCTGCGAAGCGCTGCAGACTCCGAAGACGCGTGGATTCGGGGAAGAAGAACAGACCGCGTAAGTCGAGCTTTGCAGCATTTCATAAATATATTAAATTGCAACCGAACAATGACAGTTAGCACAACATGGGCCTACAGTAAATATGTATTTGAGGTATGGTTTATTTAAACACAAAACTATAATTTAAGCAAATAAAAACGATTCGATTGGATAAAATTTAGAATAGATAGAATTTCCTTTCTTTGTTTTAATTTAATTTAATCTAAGCATTATTTTTTCGTATCGTCATGATAAATAAATCTCACTGTAAGTTAAAATGTCCATTTTATTTTCTGACTGTTTGGTTAAAGTGTTTGTAACGATGCATCAGCATTTATTGCATTTCGTTTTTATTAATATTTGTATCAAGATCTTGAAGGATGATATAGCCTATTTAGTGTCATAAAGTCCCGGAAGTAATTAACCATTTTTGTTTTATTTTGTGTTTTATTCAACTATTCTTCGCAATTAAAATACAAAACAAGAAGAGGTTTATTTAAAAGCGGAATAGCATAAAACTGTAAACGCATTTCAAACATGCCTGTATTAAGAGGTTTATTTGTTTTTGAAAGACCGGGTTATTTAGTGTTGTTAAATCAATGTGATGTTCGCTGTGCGGATTTCATTGGCCAGATCAGAACTAGAGGGTGTGGCCAAAACACGCCAGATATGAAGGGCATGCTGATCAACCAATGAGAGGGAAGTATCACACAACGGGGTGGACCTTGCAGACTTTACAGTTCTTGTTTAATTAACAAAAAGTCAATAGCACACCTGCCAGTTGACAAGAACACGATTATTCTTCTGACAGCTGCATTTGAATGATATATTCATATATGGAATAGATCGCTGCGTGCTTCACATTGCTGTCTGCACAATCCTGTCTGTCTCACCTGAAAGTATGAAACTAATTGTGAAGAAGCCAGGTAATGTCTTGCAAAATATTATTTAATCAATGAAATCGGTACACAACAGTAAAAAAATAAATAAATAAATAATGTTTTGTTAGTATTTATTGCTCTGCATCTTTTTGAAATTACTGTCAAACCTACTAGTTAAGTAGTTGCAGTAACAGTAATGTATCTATAACTAGTATAAGTATAGTTATTCGTTGTTGATATTCAATATTGTTTTTAAATACGTTTACTGTAAGCTAATGTAACCTCACTTTTTGTGCACAAATTGCTGTAATGTCACTGTGTTCTTGGTGACTTTAGAGTACTTTGCTCTCTGAGACAAGGAGTACACACACCTTTCACCCACATGTACGTCTGCCAGCTACATTATCATCACAGATCTAAACACAGGCTGCCTTAACTAATCAATGACATAAGAAACTGCTTTCTCTCAAACACTGCAAATCTATTTCACTGATTCACTAATGTTACTATGAGAAATACTGTAGTTTTTTGAGTAAGGTGCGTCTAAACAGTTTTTTAAAGATATATGTTATGCTAGAAAGATTGGGTGTGTGTGACTTTTATTTTTAAAATAGGATGTCTCTCTGAATCGCCAAGGCAATCTCTTTGAAACTGCTGTTACCATGGCAACAAAAGGCCCCACAAGCCACAGTGAATAGACCAAAATACTCTTTAATTTATTTATTTTTTTTCCTGCCAAAACAGTCATAGTAATTTGCAGTCAGACAGTATTCATTGATATACTTATTAAACTAAAATCGTAAAAACATCGATTTAAGGATTACCAATAAGGCAACATCACTTTTTTGAGTCCCATTTCACACCAATTGATACCACACAAAAAGATTCAAGTTATGCTTGTTAGGAAAAAATATTGAAATTACCCTTTCTAAAACGTGTGTTTTTGTTTCAGCCTTTCCGTGGTTTGGTATGGATATCGGAGGTACCCTGGTAAAGCTGGTTTACTTTGAGCCCAAGGACATAGCTGCTGAAGAAGAACAAGAAGAAGTGGAGAGCCTGAAGAGCATCCGCCGCTACCTGACCTCCAACGTGGCCTATGGAAACACGGGTATCCGTGACGTTCACCTGGAGTTGAAGAACCTAACCATGTGTGGCCGCAAAGGCAACCTGCACTTCATTCGGTTCCCCACTCAAGACATGCACCGCTTCATCCAAATGGGCCGAGACAAGAACTTCTCCAGCCTGCACACCACGCTGTGCGCCACGGGTGGGGGTGCATACAAGTTTGAGGAAGACTTCAGAACGGTACATGACCCACAGAGGAATGGCAACATAATAATGGGTTTTATTCGCAAAAGATTGAATGTGAAAAATATGTTGATCCGTGCCAGGCTAGTGTTTTGTTGACATAATGACTGGTTATCCACTTATCATATTACTGTTATCAGGACATGAAATTGCTTACATCGGATATGCCTCTCACGTTTATGATTGTGTATTTATTTCTTCCCACAGGTGGCTGATTTGGAGCTGCAGAAGCTGGATGAACTGGACTGTCTTATTCACGGTCTGCTGTACGTTGACTCAGTCGGGTTCAATGGCCATCCCGAGTGTTATTTTTTCCAAAATCCCTCTGACCCTGAAAACTGTGTCAAAAGGCCATTTAGCCTGGAGAACCCCTTCCCTATGTTGCTGGTAAACATTGGCTCGGGGGTTAGCATCCTGGCCGTCTACTCCAAGGATGATTACAAGCGGGTCACGGGCACTAGGTGAATTCCTGCATCATCTTTTTCTTGTAGCTAAGCAAGCATGTTAATTTCAGGTTTATGTAATTTGTCCTTGCTTTTATACGTGCCATGCATAAGTATGGAAAGAGGATCTGGCTTCTACAGTGGCAGATATCTTGATATCTCAGACTTGATTTTACTTCCTGACCTGATGACATTTCTCAGATATGTTATCACAGAAGCATAGATATACATCTAACCATCAGATTTATTCGTGCAGAAGTGCCAAAGTATGAAGAAATATTTTTTGAACTAAAATTGTCATTTTAGTTAAAAGTTTAGTTCGTCCAAAAATTATAAAATTGTCGTAATTTACTCACCCTCATGTCATTCAAACCTGTGACTTTTGTACATATTCTGAACACAAATAGAGATATTTTTGATGAAATCTGAGAGGTTTCCGTCCCTCTGTTGACAGTCCATGCAGCTACCACTTTGTCAAAAAGTTCATAAAGGGTAAACAAATCCATATGAATTGAGCGGTTTAGTCTTTTATATGATTAACAGATTGAGTTTAGGCTTTTATTCACATATAAACATTGATCAGCGAACATAAACAGAACTTTGCTCGTACTTGCTTGACGCGCAAGAACAAACCTCATTGGCTCTCAAACTTTCTACGCAACACACAAGAATGAACTTCATTGGTTCTCGCACGTCAACCAAACATGCTTAAGCTTCCATTTACCACAACTGAGATTCAAGAGTTTTATTTGTCACATACACAGTTATATACAGAATATACAACCGGCAGTGAAATGTAAACTTGAAAATTTGGACTAAACCACTCAATTCATATGGATTAGTTTTACGATCTCTTTATGAACTTTTTGAATCATCAAAGTGGTAGTTGCGTAGCTGTCAGTGGAGGGAGAGAAATCTGTCAGGTTTCATTAAAAATATCTTCATTTGTGTTCCGAAGATGAACGAAAGTCTTACGAGTTGAGTAAATAATGACAGAATTTTCATTTTTGGGTGATCTATCCCTTTAAATCGTGGCCATGTTGTACTGATTTTTTTTCCATCATTTTATTTAAATCGTTTTAACAATTTAACTCAAACAGAGGAAATAATTTATAAATCGTGGACATTAATAAATAAGTTGTGGGAGCCACAATTTGTGGCTACAATATCAAATTTGCAATTTTATGTTTGAACCACAGATGGCGATAAAGAGCCTAAAGTGCCATAGTGCAGCTTGAACTGAAAAGTAAAAATGATGAATGAAAAATTATATATGATAAATTAAGAAAATGTATTTTGTAATGAAAATTGTTAAATTTGTTGTAAAATCAAGATTTTTAATGAACTACCTAAAGCAATGCAACATACACTGACATTCATTTGCTTCATTGGTTGTGATTCAGTTTAGGAGGTGGTACGTTTCTAGGCCTGTGTTGCTTGCTGACTGGCTGTGATACATTTGAGGAGGCCTTAGAGATGGCAACTAAAGGGGACAGCACAAATGTGGACAAACTAGTGAAGGACATTTACGGTGGCGATTATGAACGTTTCGGTCTCCAGGGTTCCGCCGTTGCATCCAGGTACAGACAGATTTGCCAGCATTCATATGTAAAAATGTTTGTGATTTTTAAAGAAAATCTTTACGTTTTTTTTTTTCTTTCTTTAATTTATTAGTTTTGGTCATATGATGAGCAAGGAAAAACGTGATAGCATAAGTAAAGAGGACCTGGCCAGGGCCACTCTTGTCACCATCACAAACAACATCGGCTCCATCGCCCGCATGTGTGCAGTGAACGAGGTTTGAAAACATTTTCTTTTAATGCAAAAGCTCATTTATCATGTTTAAGAACTGTTTTTGCATTTTCTATCCATATTTCCAGGCTTCCAGTCTCATTAATTGATTTTGTTTACTTAAAAATACATACGATTAATTCAGTGGGCATTACCCGCAAACGATATCAAGATCAAGTCTGTGGTACTAAAGATGGGCCTGAACTCTGTGTGCTCTGAGCTTCTTTACAGTGTTGTCTTGTGGCATGGAGATCAAGCAGCATTGTACAGGGCTATCACAGCACACTGAACAGCCACAAGATGGATAAACATTTTTTTCTTTTTCCTAAAATACTCTGGTGTAAAAGTCAACATGTGTAATGTGGACATTTCCTCTTTTCTCTTCATCAAATTCAAACAGTGTTACTGTTTATTCTGTTTTTGTGTTTAATTCCCTTTAGAATATCGATAAAGTGGTTTTTGTTGGCAATTTCCTTCGGATCAACACTGTATCAACTAAGCTGCTAGCCTATGCCATGGACTTCTGGTCTAACGGTCAACTGAAAGCCCTTTTCTTAGAACATGAAGTAAGACTTTTTCCTTTATAAATCGCTTTTAATTCCCTGTCCATCTTAGACTTACCATAACATTCTCCATTGTGCTCAAAGTATCAGCCAAGCCAGCATTTGGCATTTTATAACTATTGGAATCAGCTAATAAGCACACACATATTATTTAAAAAAATGTAGTGCACATGAGATTATTTATAGTGGAGACATTAAAGATTATAAATTAAAATGAGGTGCTTTTAAACGCACCAGTTAATTTAGTCAATTTTCATGCACATTCAAAAATATTACATGTGTACAATTCTGTGAATATTCCGTAAAAGTCATAATTTGCTTCTGTAACATCTCTTTGAGTCAACTCCTCACTTAGAAGCTCATTTCAATGTATTTGCTTTTATAGATATGTAGGCAGATTCATTGATTATAACAAGATGTCCTAGTTTTTTCATATTGTACATTTCAGTCCTGTTCAGTCCTGATATTCAGATATAGAAAATGAGACCAGAAAAGATGGTAAATACAAAGAAAGGTGTTACTGAAGATGAATGTGAGTATTTAAATATTAGGGAATGAGATGAAAATGAGCACCTTTTGCATCAGGATTTATTAACAAAAACAACAGGTGTGTAGCCGTCATAGGTATATAACAAATGAGTAATGTTAAGAGCAAACAAAAGTACATTTAGGTTTCATTTGAATATAATAACTTGCCTGTCTTTCCTCCCCTGCAATATTTTGTGCTTGTCACAGCATGACGGCTTTGCTGATTAACAGGACTTTTAGCTCTTGTGTTCAAAAGTCTACCCACACACCTGTCAATGGATAATGTTGATTTCTGCTGTACAATATTGTGCACTTTGAGAAGATATTATGTAAAATAAACAATTTAGGGTCAGCTATGTTGTGTACGCGTCTCATAAGATATCATTAAATTCTCTTTATATACACTATCATCCAAATGTATTTTTAGAATGTTTTAAATATTTTCTCTTATGCTAACCGAGGCTGCGTTTATTTGATTAAAAGCACAGTAAAAACTGTAATTTTGTGAAATGTTATTGTAATTTATTTTTGTGGTGGCAAACCTGATTTTTCTGCAGCCATTACTCATCTTCAGTCTCACGTGATCCTTCAGAGATGCTTCTAATATGCTGATTTGGTTCTCAAGAAACTTTTCCTTTTATTATCAGTGTTGAAAACAGTGTTGATTAATATTTTTGTGAAAACTATGATACCTTTATTCAGGATTCTTTTATGAATAAAAGAAAATCATTTATTTCACATCCAAATCTTCAGTAACATTATAAATGTATTTTACTGTCACTTTTGATCAATTCATTGTATCCTTGCTGAATAGAAGTATTAATTTCTTTCCAAAAAAATGATTGACCCCAAATGTTTGGACTTACTTTATGTACAGTATATCAAAATATCAGCCATCGATTGATCATTAGGATTTAACAGATGCCACCTCATACCATGAGCATGTATGGAAATCTAATAAAATATTTTGCTTCTCTACTGCAGGGATATTTTGGAGCTGTTGGTGCCTTCCTAGAGCTACTGAAGATGACTGACGACTCCTGAGACACTGAAGAAAACCCAACCTTCAAACCAGAAGCTGCTGTAAGATTTCAGGAAAGCCACATCCCCTAATAAGGAAAAGCCATTTAATAATATGACCGAGTTTCAGTTTCCCTTCAAATCATGGACACGTTGGCCCTTCTATGTTTGTGACTGAAGCAGGTGACCAAGAGGAAATAATGCAACAACAACGCACTTTCAGTGTGTGATGAGCTGCACCTCATGATAATTATGCCTCATCACTGCTTCTATAAATCCAGCACAGCTTTGGCTTTGATATTTTGAGTGGAAGATGGTTTAGGACACCAATTAAAATGCCTATATACTCCTCCTACACCCTGTTTGTGAGCTTTATGAAAATAATTGTAACGTACGAAAAGGGTTTGGAGGTAAGTATTATGTTTATTAGTGGGACAATATAAAAACAACCTTCCTCTCTAAACAAATTATGGATTAAACTGCAAATCAGATTTAACAATAATTGACCGCATAGACGAGCTGTCCTTAAGAGCCATTTACGGTGGACTTTGCTCTCCATGTTCTAGTCACATATGAGCACTCATCATATTTGTATTGAATTAAAAATGCGAAGTTGTATTAAGCGTAAAATCATTTTGGACACTAAAGCGTGAGTCCAAGTTCATAATTCTGTAATCTTTTAATACAGCAAATAACAATTGAATTTCAATACTTTTTCAGTTACTTGCAGAATTAGCAAAAAAATGTCAGGTAGACAGACCTTGTATGATTAGTGGATTGTTGACATGAGTAGCTTTTCTAAGATATCTTTACCTCCTTTTAACTGGTCAGTCTAATGAACAGTGAACATATGCACCTGAGCTGACACTGATTGTGTTGGGACCAAATTGTCAATATTGACTGGAAAACAGTATCTTCATCAGATGGAGAATTCTCATAGTTCACTACATACACTAAGTCCTTTCTTACCTTGATGATTTTTATTTGATTTTACAGTCCCTAATGCCAATATTTCTCTGATCTGAATGTGTTAACAGTTTACCCTGTGTATATACACTGTAGTATATAATGTTTTGTTTTTATTTAATTTAACATTTGCACAAACCATCTCTTGTCATATTCATGCCATTATGCAGTGACGTCTCATTAGAGACTGCTAACCAAGACTTATATTTACTGTCAAACCTCCTCGCATATGCCTTCATCCTTTAAACGTTTTCAGCTTAAACATTGTGTATTAATAAAAATATTTTTCCTTTTTTTTTTTTTTTCTAAACACCTTTTAACTCTTTGTATTAATACAAATGTACAGCTGGGTCTGACTGTGAACTGTGAAGGTTGTTGTTCAGAACCAGATGTATGTTAAATACATGCTCCTAAAGCTGGAATCATAAATTCCAAAATAGCTATTCCAGCCACTATAATCTGCCTAAATATGTAGGATCAGAAACATAAGCACTTCCAGGAGGAAAATGTATTGCCCTTTCCTCCCTTTGAGCCACAGTATGACAGCAATTACATTTTCTACCAATTGCATTTTCTCATTTGGCTTCAGCAGTGTAAATATGTAGTCAAGTCATTAAATCCTTTATTTTTTACAGCACTAATAAAATAAGTAGTGTGATTTGTAGGTTTTTTCTGATCATCATGAATGCAAGCAAGACCAAAACTTCTTAGAGGAAGTAAAATGTACATTTAAGAATAATATCATAATGCAATTTTTATTGGAGGATTGACTGTCAAAAATATTCATCTGTTGTGCGTGTACTGAACCTACTACATGTTCAACAACAGACCTGTGCTGACATTAAAGTGTCTTCTAGCTGCTTGTAACATCTGGAACAACATCTGTAGCACATAAAGTGCAGTGCCTCTTCGTCTTTTCCTTCTCTCTGTTGATTCATGCTTTACTTCCTCTGCTCTGTCTTTAGAATTGCCTTATGCAGTGGGGTGCCATTTTGTTTTTGGATGACTGGATTATGCACAATGGCACCCCAACATCTCTCTGAGCCACAAAAGTAACTTCCGAGTGTTATGGGGTGCCTTTTACTGATGGAGACAAGGCTTTATCTCTGTATCCTCTGTATTGTCACAAATGCTAAATCCAGATGTCGCATTAATCCTTAACAGTATATTTGAGGTGTTTTCCATTTCTTTTGAGGTGAGGGTGGGGGGTATTACTTTTTTCTATGCCACAGCAGACTGAATGCATGTGTCGGTACATTGTATTTTAACTGAGTCAATGCAAAGCATGTAAGCGATTTCTGAACAGGGGTGACATTTCCTAAGGGACTTGGATGGATCGCTCCATCTAATGTAGTCGCATTGCCTTTTTATCAGGTTTTGTTCTTGTAAACCAGATATGTCAATGCATGTTCATTCTTTGCGCTGTATGTTAAATTGTACGAAACCTTTCTCTCCTTTCATAAATGTATTCTGTCTGCCCCAAACTGTACATGTTTGATGCCCAGTTTTCAGGAAGCATGTTCTAAATTGTAAATGCTGAATCGCATTACCGCTGAATTAAGCTTTTTCTAGAACTAAACTGTGTCTTTATAAATCATATCATTTTAGATAATTAGATGTTAATATTCCATGCTAATAACCCTTATTAATGACCTCAATCTCCTGACAAACTTGTCTGATGTATGTGATCTGAATGAGTATCAGAAAGTAACAGAATCACTACACAAATTAAGTGTATTTCTTATAATATAACATTTGATGTTGATTAGGAACCCCTAATTTACTTGCGCCTCATAAGGAATGAACTGATCACGATACTATTATAAGAGATTTTTATATTGGTTTTGAGTTAAGCTAATTTCATTTGTCAATAAACTATTTTGTAAATATCTAATAAATGTGTTGATTGTGGAAAATGGTTTATGTTTTTTTGTTTTTTTTATCAACCCTTACACCAGTTCACTGGATATTCACAAACTTTATTGGCCAAGTATGCCTTAGCTTGCGAACATCCTCTACTAACCTTTCTTGATTACGTCAATGGTGTTCTTCACGTCAAGTCTTTGCAGATGGTAGTGCCAAGGAACTTGAAGGAATCGGTGCTGCACACAGTACAACCTAGCTTGGATAGTAGGTGGAGGCAGAGGAGGATGTACTTTTTTAAAGTTAACGGATATCTCCACTGTCTTAAGGTAGTTAAAGGGGGCATGACACACAGTTTCAGCTCAAAGTCAGCTTTATTGTCAATTCTGCCATACGTACAGTACATACAGAGAATTGAAATTCTATGACTCTCAGACCCTAGGTGCCTAACAACAACAAAACAATAACAACAAAAGTTTAACAGTAACAACAACAGAAGAAAGATTAAAAAAAGATGGATAAAGTGAGGTAAAGTGGCGATGGCAAATAGTGCAAACAATAGTAACAATAGTACAATTTCAGATTTAAGTCAGTGCAGGTATAAAATAAAATTATAAGTGTGTGCAAAAAAGAGTCTGTAAGAGGGGAGACCAATTCCTCAGAGAGACAATATAATGAGGTAGATGAAGATGAAGGGAGGAGAACTGGGGGTGATTCCCAGATCAGGTGCGTGGGGCAGAAGAGGGGAGAGTCGGCAGAGTCGGGAGGGAGTTCAATGCCCTGACAGCTTGGGGAATGAAGCTGTCCTTCAGTCTGCTGGTCCTTGCTTGGAGACTGCGAAGCCTCCTCCTGATGGCAGCAGACTGAAGAGGCTGTGCGATGGGTGGGTGGGGTCTCTCGCAATGATGAGGGCTTTGCGGGAGAGGCGGGAGTTATAAATGTCCTGGAGGGGTGGGAGAGAGACACCAACGATCTTCTCAGCTGCTCTCACTATGCGCTGAAGTGCTTTACGGCAGGATGCGTTGCAGGCGCCGTACCACACAGTGATGCAGCTGGTCAGAATGCTCTCGATGGTGCCTCTGTAGAAGGTGCGCATGATGGGGGCTGGGGCTCCGGCTCTTCTCAGCTTACGGAGAAAGTAGAGTCGCTGCTGTGCTTTCTTGGTCAGTGCTGTGGTGTTGGCAGTCCAGGAGAGGTCCTCTGTGATATGTACACCCAGAAATTTGGTGCTCCTTACCCTTTCCACGGTCGCACCGTTGATGGTCAGAGGAGCGTGCTGGGTGTGCATTCTCCTGAAGTCAACAACAAGCTCCTTCATCTTCTCCACGTTCAGAGAGAGATTGTTGTCGCCACACCACCTGGCCAGGCGGCTCACCTCGCTCCTGAAGTTTGTCTCATCATCGTTGCTAATGAGACCAACTACGGTCGTGTCGTCCGCAAACTTGATGAAGAGATTGCTGTTGTGTATGGGTGTGCAGTCATGTGTCAGCAGAGTGAAAAGGAGGGGGCTCAACACACATCCCTGAGGGGCTCCAGTGTTCATGATGATGGAGCTGGATGAGTTACTGCCGACCCGAACTGCCTGAGGTCTTCCCGTCAGGAAGTCCAGCAACCAGTTGCACATCGATGTGCTGAGTCCCAGCTGTGACAGTTTTTGAGTGAGCTGTAGAGGGATGATTGTATTGAATGCTGGACTAAATGCTGAACTATCTCATGTTAAACTTGAGTACCTATAGAGTAGTATTGCATCCTTCATATTTCCGAAGAGTTTTTAGTTTTATCATATGTATAAAAGGCAAATTCGCTGTACTGTTTTTTTCCCCGAAAACAGCCAAATTCGTGGAGGAATGCAGTGGGCGGAGCTAAAGAGAGCACACACAGACACACACACACACACACACACACACACACACACACACACACACACACACACACACACACACACACACTACATTCATGGCATTATCCCTGCTGGATAACTTTCTATTCAATATACATTTGTGTTGTTCACATTTGATGCAGTTTCACTCACCGCCTGCGGTTTCAACTCGTGACCGGGAAAACAAACAAACACACTTGAAGAACTCCATTGCTGCTCTGGAAAAAAACAAACTGCATCCATTGTTTAACGCTGGGTTATTTGGGAAGCTGAACAAGGTTATCTTTCCCTCACAACCAAAAACACACTTCTTTAGTGACATTGTTGATTTTGTGGTCTAAAAACAAAGTGACATCTGCCTAAAGCTCCGGTATCCCGAACGAAGCTCGTTGATGTGCGCGCTCCTGCTTTTGTTCATGTGCACATGTGCTCATCCAGGTGAAGTGCTCATACAAGTAATTGCACCCTTTATGAGTTCAAAAAGGGCCATACTCTAAAAAAAAACTTCAGAATCTTGTTTGAATCCGAAAGGATTGTATTTGGCACAGAAATATTTAATAATATATTTTGGCCATGTTTAGCATGAGAATCCAACTCTTTATCAGTGTAAATAAGTCAGAATGCATGAAATAGCTGTCATCAATTCCCATCCTGTTGTTCTAAACCCATAAGACTTTCCTTTGTCAAACATAAGCGAAGACATTTCTTGACCGTGCTTGCTTGACAAGTGAACAAACCTCACTGGTTAGAACCTGAGTTTGAGCTTCCTTCCACTGACCATATTTGAGGTGCTCTACACTCACCTAAAGGATTATTAGGCACACCATACTAATACTGTGTTTGACCCCCTTTCACCTTCAGAACTGCCTTAATTCTACATGGCATTGATTCAACAAGGTGATGAAAGCATTCTTTAGAAATGTTGGGCCATATTGATAGGATAGCGTCTTGCAGTTGATGGAGATTTGTGGGATGCACATCCAGGGCACGAAGCTCCCGTTCCACCACATCCCAAAGATGCTCTATTGGCTTGAGATCTGGTGACTGTGGGGGTCATTTTAGTACAGTGAACTCATTGTCATGTTCAAGAAACCAATTTGAAATGATTCAAGCTTTGTGGCATGGTGCATTATCCTGCTGGAAGTAGCCATCATGGAATGGGTTTTCCATTTCTGGAGTGACGAATCTGTTTGGCAGAGAAGCGTCTCTGTCCGATGGACAAGTCTGGGTTTGGCAGTTGCCAGGAGAACGGTACTTGCCTGACGGCATTGTGCCAAGTGTAAAGTTTGGTGGAGGGGGGATTAGATTATGGGGTGGGTTGTTTTTCAGGGGTTGGGCTGGGCCCCTTAGTTCCAGTGAAAGGAACTCTTAATGCTTCAGCATACCAAGACAATTTCATGCTCCCAAGTTTTTGGGAACAGTTTGGGGATGGCCCCTTCCTGTTCCAATATGACTGCACACCAGTGCACAAAGCAAGGTCCATAAAGACATGGATGAGCGAGTTTGGTGTGGAGGAACTTGACTGGCCTGCACAGAGTCCTGACCTCAACCCCGATAGAACACCTTTGGGATGAATTAGAGCGGCGAGCCAGGCCTTCTCGTCCAACATCAGTGCCTGGCCTCACAAATGCGCTTCTATTCTCATAAACACACTTCTAAACCTTGTGGAAAGCAAAATAGTTGAAGCTGTTATAGCTGCAAAGGGTGGGCCAACTCCATATTAAACCCTACGGATTAAGAATGGGATGTCATTAAAGTTTATGTGCATGTAAAGCCAGACGTCCCAAAACGTCTTATGCATATATTAACAGAAAAATTACTTTATTTAAAAGTATTGTTAAATATTGTAGCCATAGATCCAATCAAAATCCATGTGAAAACTACGTGTATGGGCTATAACTTTTTAAGCCCCGCCCCCACTTCCGGTTCTTTGGCTGCTGTTCTGCAGCACATGCAAATCTTGCATATGAATAGTGTAAATGAAAATAAACAAAATCTGCGATGATGAATGTACTGAAATTTGGTTGTCATATAGCAACATAACAATTGTAGGCCTACGTTTCAAATGGTAAACCGATGAATGCTGAGCATGTTTGTAAACAGGCATATTATTCCCTCACAACAAGTGAACAGGGGCAGCTCCCAAGCAGCCCGTATTTCAAGTGAGAGAAGGAAATCCTCACGATACCCTGCCATGCATACTTGCGTAATTTTCTTTACACGTGTAAAAAGGGGGAGTGGGGACAGAGGTAAGTAGGTTGGTTCACAGCTCGCACGCTTACACGTTCAAGTACCGTCCGTGTCCGTGACGTTCCCGCAGCTGCGAACTTGTTCACTGGTGGAAGCCGCAGGATGATGATGAACATGCTGCACCAACTCAATTAAACGAATGTGCAGAAGAACTTCAAACGTCAGGGCCAGTTCATGTGATTGTAGAAGAGTTGAGTGGGGAATGTTTGGACCATGTCTGCGGTTGTTTATAAAATGGTAAGTGCCTCAATTTACCTCTTTGAGAAGTTTTTCCCCCAAACATCTGGTTTTAACAAGCCAATGACGACGCAGTGGTGAACTTTCAGCTGTTCAAAGAAAAAAAAAAATAATAATTCTTAGTTTTCTTACATTATTATTATTATTATTATTATTATTATTATTATTATTATTATTATTATTAACTTCTTTAACATTTGTTGTATTATTTTAAAGCCAAATAAGTATTTAGCTAAATGTATATAACAAATGTCTAGAATAAATCTAATCAATTTTAGATTTTCTACAAAAAGAAAAAGAAAAAATGCTCTCACAGTAAAAGGTTTAACCTTGATGATTAGGCAAATGTACAACAAATGTTCTTTAAAATTATAATAAATTAAATTATATTATAATAATATTAAAATGAATGCAAAAAAAAAAAAAAAAAAAAAAATTTGACTCCCATATTGGTTGTTTTTTCTCCTCAGACAACTTCTGAAGGGAACCACTTTAAATCCACCAATGCAGTTCTTTGCAAGTCCTAGTATGTGACTGGACTTGCATGTCAAAGATCAGGTTTGAGACGTATATAATTTGCTAAATACTAACTAGGCATACTTTGAATAGGGAGAGGAGGAGTGCATAAGCCCGGAAATCATCAGCTGTCACAATTAGACAAGCCTAAATTCAAAGAAATCTATTGAGTTGATGTGTTTTTCATGCAGCAGTGAAACAATGTTCCCACAGTCGACCGATATCTAGATTAGAAGACTCATAAACTACATGTCCAGTTGCATAATAAGGGGAAAAAAACTGGCATCCTCTTATCCTGACAGTGTACATTGTGTACGTCAAAACATTGCACATCACACAATTTATTGTTTTTAGCTCTTAATGGCTCTAGAGTGGTTTGCATCTAGTTTTCCACACTGGTGTCGCTGATTTTTATAGATTGACAGTAACTACCCAGCAAACATTTGGACGGTTAATGATCGTTGAAAAGACATCCCTCCGACATGTCCTGTCATGGTTGAAAAGTAGTTCCAAAGTTGAACGGGCGTATCTGAATGCATTTTTAGGAAATGTTCAGTGTTACATATTTTTACCGATTTATGCCATCCTACCGTGACTTTTTTTGACCAGGGACACGACGTTGCTAACATCTATTTTTTAGGGCGCCAAAAACTAGTATTCAGAAAGAGCCCTAATCATTTAAAACAATAGATAAACTTTTTAATTTCAGAAGGTCAGAAGGATCAGGAAGGCAGACTGCAAGGTCTCAAGTTAATATGGCAGTCCATCAGTTGAGAATTCTCTCAGAAACACTTCACATGAATGCAGTCATGCATCTTTTCACTGTGTAAGACCAAAAAGGAGCCCCAAACCTGTAAGATGTCATATTTTCTGAGTACTGACAGAAGACGTGCATCACCCATCGTGCCTGTTAATCATTTTAGCTGAGCTTGTTACTTATTCCTGCCTGTTTTGCTGTGTGTGTCATTTTGCGCTCAGCGGAGTCACTGACCGGGCCTCACATCTGCAGAAGGAATTCCATGACCAGTGAGTGTGGTGGCAGAGAGGTCCAACGTGTGTTTTGGACTGGGAGTTTTGGAGTTTGAAGGAAATAAAAGTGGTGGGAAGGACAGACTCCATGGCTCAGGAAAGGAAGAAAGGAGGGGTCCTTCCTCCGGATGGAGGGTGGGGATGGATGATCGTGGCTGGCTGCTTTGTGGTAACTGTTTGCACAAGAGCTGTTACGAGGTACGTTTTTTTGGAGAGTGTATGCTGTTGCTTATAGAACTAGAACAGTTTGAAAGAGTGATGGGTGTTTTGTTTTCAGCTATAGTTAAACCACAGTTTTTTTTTTACTTCTTGATGATAATCAATAGCTGAAGAGTATTGTCGCTCTTTAACTTAAGAAAAAAACACACAACGCATAATGCAAATATATAGAAAACATCCAATAAGAACAAACAGAGGAGAGGGAAGCAACAGACATAAAATCAACAGTCAGATCCATGCAGAAAAGTCTAGTGCATTTTCACTCTCGTAAACCGTTTGTCCTTAAAAAAATGCCTGGATTTGTTCCTCAAATGGGTTTAACCTGTCAAATAGTACATACTCTTGTATAGTACAGTAGAAGAGGCACAACAGAACTCTATATTTAGTTAATTCCACACTGAGAATTACCTAGAATGAGTCATTGGTTCACAAAGTGACAAGCGCTATCTGGTGTTTCTGCTGCAGCCTTTGAGGTCGGGTTACATTTGGCATACTTGTAAACAACTTTCAGGCGTTCACACATGGATATAGATAACACAGTGTTGTTTTTACATCTATTGGCCTCTTAGAAGGAGTTTTTTCTGCTTTGACTGGTTGTTAACACATTTGTGTGTTTCTTTTGTAATGTGCTGTTGTAAGTGTAATTTGTTGCTGCTATAGAAGTTTTTTCTATGTATGTAATGTGAGGTGAAAGGTAAAGTTTTCCTTTTTTACTTTCGGACAAGCTGTTCCACTTAGCAATATTTTGACTTTACCCCTGTGGCAGTGAACGTACTCCCTGTAATTATTTCGGTGTTAAATATAAATGTGCAGGTAGATCTTCTCATATACAAGGTGTGAAACTCTAGAACGTGAAGAACAGGTCTGCAGAGCTGATGTTTACTGGGATGAAATTGCAAACGGCCTGGCAAGAACAAAACCGTTAATTTGACCTCACCTCTGAAACAAGCATTCTTTTGACAATTTCTTAAGTACTGCTGAGATAAGTGGTAATAATCAACCCGAGGATTACCAGATGATGAAACTCTTTTTGAGCTTAAAGTGCAGCCATTGGTTTTCAGATGGAAAATGTGCCTTTTTAACCTCTTCTTTATCTTATGGATATTCTGTTCTCTGCCCTTAACCCCTTAAAAAGCTCTTATCCAAGTATCTGTGTGTGTGTGTTGTTCAAGTCCTCGAGTAAGATTTTACCCTTTGAGTCTGCACCTTGGCTAGGCCAATATGTGGAACGGTTGACTGAAGGACATCTCCTTCTTTAATGGCTGATGGCCAGACACGTCTGTCTCAGTGGTGGAAGACGTGAGAGTTTCTGGCTGTCATACCCACACTGAGTGCTCTGACCCGAGTGACCTGCCTGGTGGTCTAGTTTTGTTTGTTCAGGTGCAGAACAGGCACTGCAGAGGCTTGTGCCTCATCGCCTCGTCTCAGCCTTTCATATCCAGACATCCACAATCTGCACGGCTGTTTTTAACTGGCTGTGAATGGCACAGACTTGGTGTTCTGTCTGATCAGAGTTGTTTGTCTTTTTCTCTTTTCCAGATGCATCTCTATATTCTTTGTTGAGTTTCAGATCCATTTTGCAAGAGATTACTCTGGGACGGCATGGATTCATTCATTAGTGGACTGCACAACCATGCTGTGTGGTACGTAATTATCATATTCAACACTAATTCCATGACAAATTAGCGTATCACAGTCATCATCATTGGCCGATTTGAAATAGGGTTTCCATCTGCAGAATTCAGTTTCACAGTTTTTGCACATCTGAGACAATACTGTTGCATAAGAAACTAAGAAAGATCTGCAGCCTGTGGGAGGCTCAAAACGTTCTGTTGAAGTCAGCAACACACAGCGAACATCTTGAGAGGACACGCCAGTGTCGCAAGCTTGACCCAAAAAAAACAGGCCTGTTTGCTTTCCTTACACCCGGTGCTGTCTGCTGTTGACAGTGCAGCAATCTTAAGAATTACATTGCTAAGAAAAGGCTATCTTAAGTCTGGTGACTAGTAAACAAAAGACGTAAGAAATGCTGTTATTACATAAAGCTTTCCAATATCGTGTTTGGCTGTGTTCTCTTTTATCATGCTGGTCAGGGGTCTCTGGAAGCACATAGTTGCAAATCATATATGTTGTAACATGTTGTCATGTAATATGAGAGAGCAGCTTTCCCCCTCATTAGCAGAAGAATTTTATTATCGCAAAAGCAATTAGCAAATAAAGCATCTCCACCTGTTCCATTCATGTGTTCTTGGGAAATTGGCGCACAAAAAAATAGGAGTTGCTGCGACTATATTTCTCTTTTAAATGATATGGTAAGCTTTATTTTAATTAATATTTGTAATGCTAATAAATCACAGTTTAGAGCACACAGATGAAATTATGTTTGCGTGTTTGGGAGCTTGTCAAGCAGTTCCAAATCCAATTATCTGAGCGAATTATGTAATATCTCAAATTTGTTCAAAGATACATTACTGTTCAAAAGTTTGAGGTTTCAGTAGCAATTACTTCAGTCTTCATTGTCACATGATCCTTCAGAATTTATTCTAATATGCTGTTTTGGTGCTCAAGAAACCATTTCTTATTATAAGCAATGTTGAAAACAGTGGTGCTGCTTAATATTTTTATGAAAACTATGATACTTTTATTCCAAAATTCTTTAATGAATAGAACAGCATTTTTGCAAGTCTGTGCTGTCACTTTTGAACAATTTAATGCATCCTTGCTGAATAAAAGTATTAATTTAAAAGTAAAAAAAAAAGGCCCCAGATATTTACACAACAGTGTATGTGAATGGAAACCCAGCACACAGAATCTATATTACTTACATTTGACTTTTATTATGTTTTAACATATTGTTCAGTGTGACTTGCACAACATACATGTTTATTCACATGTTACTTTTGCAGCTCCACTCGGAAGCCTGATCGGGAATCAGTTGTCATGCCGTGTAGCTGTAATACTAGGAGGATTCCTGGCCTCAATAGGACTAGTCCTCAGCTCCTTCGCCACCAGTCTGGAATATCTTTACCTTACCCTGGGAGTGGTAACTGGTAAGAGCCTTAATATCCCTAAAACACAGACCCATATTTAGCATGTTTATGGTTTTATTTTATATTCTTCTTTTCTAGGGCTTGGCTTTGCCCTTTGCTATACTCCATCTATTGCCATGGTCGGGATCTATTTCTGTGAGAGGAAGTCTTTGGCCTATGGCATTGCCATGTCTGGCAGTGGCATCGGGACCTTCATCCTGGCCCCAGTAGTGCAGCTGCTAATTGAACACTATTCATGGCGCGGGGCCCTCCTCATTTTAGGGGGCTTCGTGTCTAACCTGTGTGTATGTGGTGCTCTGTTACGGCCCATCATTCTAAAGGAAGAGGAGGCCTGTCCTCTTCCAGTGGACTCAGAGTGTGAGTATAGCATTCAGTCACCCGCGGTAAATGGCGTTCATTTGGGGAAGGCTGCAGGCGATAAGTTAGAAGTGAGTGCTAAACATCGTTGCCTTCAGTCCATGCAAGAATACCACTTCCTGCTCATGCCCGACTTCCTGGTGCTGGCAGGCTCCTTCCTGCTGCTGGCCAGTGGGTGCAGCCTGCCATTTGTGTACCTAGTGCCGTACGCGCTGGATGTAGGTGTCGGTCATCAGCATGCTGCGTTCCTGATGTCCATACTAGGGGTCATTGACATCGTTGGCAACATCACATTTGGCTGGCTCACTGATAGGAGGTGTGTTGTTTTGTGCGCTGTGTTAGTATTGCATTACAGTCATTTACATTTATTGACTGAACCATGTGTTGCTTGTTTTTTACTTTTCTTCAGATCTAATCATCTTTTTTTTCTAAGCACAGATTTTTTTATCCAATAAACAGCTGGGTCATTGACATGACACTATTTTTTTTTTTGTCCAGGTCTTAATACAGTGACATCAATACACCTATTCTAAGATTAATTAAATCATCAAGGTTATCCCAGTATATTTTTCATATCAACAGAAAAATATACTGGGATAACCTTGCTTTTATTGAGACTCCCCTGCTTTGCAGCAGTTAATGATATGCTAAAGCCCGCCCACACATTGACATGATTGGTTACTAGGTAGTTTGTGACGGCGATTTCAAACCACATTTTTGAGACAACAACGGTGTAAAAAGTTTTCTAAAACATGAAACCAACATGAATACAAAGAGTACATTTCTGATAACTAGGAACACGTTTTTAGATTTTGTAGGTTAATAATTAATATTACTCAGTAATTAAATGTATAATTACACTGTAACAATGACACTGTAAAATAAAGTGTAACCCTTTATTTTAAGGTCTCATTGTTACAGTGTAATTATATATTTAAGTACTGAGTAATATTAATTAACTACATGTACTTACTATAGGGTTACGGTAGGGTTTGGTTGAAGCTTAGTTACATGTAATTTACTGTTATTACTATGGTAAGTACATGTAACAAATGTAACAAGGTCACTGTAAAATAAAGTGTTACCGATTTGTCCTTTTCTTTATTTATCAGTGACCCAGCCATCAGTTTAGAAAGAGGGTGTACATGTCAGGTCTTTGTTATGTGTTATTTGAAGAGGTCAAAAAGCTAAAAAAAAAAAAAAAAAAAAAAGCTCAGCTTTATGAAAACAGACAGAGAATGTTGATTGTTTGCTTCTTACTGACTAACATGTTCTGTATCTCTCCCAGGTGTCTGAAGAAGTACAGGAATATATGCTACATGTTTGCTGTGGGAATGGAGGGACTATGTTGTCTTTTTATCCCCCTCTTACGCACATTTAATTTGCTGGTACCCTTCTCTGTGCTTTATGGGTACTTTGATGGAGCCTATGTTGCCCTTATTCCTGTGGTAACGTCAGATGTTGTAGGGACAACATACCTCTCTTCAGCCCTCGGAGTTGTGTACTTCCTCCACGCTGTTCCTTATCTGGTCAGCCCACCCATTGGAGGTAAAAGCCTCAAATTTTATTTTGATTAGTTCAAAGTTCTATTATAATAAACACTATAATGGAACATTATAGTGGAACTTTAACAACATGCCCAAGATGCAGTACATAGAAATTAGGTTGAAAATTACCTGAAATGTGCTTTAAAGAAAAAAGCGTTAACCAGAATTGTCGCTTTGTAATGATGTGCCCAATTAAAATAGCTCAATAAGGTGTTAACTGTTAATGTACAGAGACACTTTAACTGACCAAACTGTTCCCATTTCACCATATTATTATTATTATTATTATTATTATTATTATTATTATTATTAACACATTGTCTTGGTATGATAAAGGTTACTGTAAAAAGCTGAGGTAATGTTGTTGTTTTTTTGTTTTTTTTGCATAGGTTGGTTGGTTGACACCACAGGAACTTACACGGCAACATTCTTTTTGAGTGGGTTCGCCCTGATCTCCAGCTCTGTCCTGCTGTTCTCAGTTGCTGTCATTCGCTATTGCCAGAGAAAACAAAAGAACAGTCTGAGCAAAGACCCAAAATTGGTGTCATGTGAAGGCAAACAAGTGGACTATTTTACTTCTAAAAATAAAGACTTGATGATAATTATACCAGCCACTTCATAGCATTGGAATAGCATTTTTTTCTCTCTTTTTTTAAGTGTATAGTTCTTTTTAATCAATTGTATGAAATATTGTTATATTTCCTTGATAGATTAATGTTTAATAATAATAAATAATGTTTAATTGAGAGAAAAATGGTTTGTGTATAAAAGAATTTCACATGACTTTTGGTGACTTTTTGTTCAGAAAGCATTTTATTCTCATCTACATTAGCAAGCCTTAAATTGTATGTATTTCCTTTGTGTCTCATATTTTATAATAATGTGTCAGCATTTAGTGATTTGTCCTTTTTTTTTTTCTGTGGACATAGAAATGTAGGCTATTATAGTCCAGTTGTGACTGGACTATAATGTGCAACTCCAGTTGTAGTACGCTATTTAAGTCAGTAGGAGGACAGTGCTGATCCACAGATATTGGGACAGTCTGAGGTGCTGTATAATTCAGATATCAAAGGTATTACATTTGCCCATGTTCTGCAAATGGTTTATAAAGGGCTGATATTTTTATTCAGCAATGCCTTTTTTATGATCATGAGTTTGCTACAGCTAAGCAGTTCTTCAGCAATTCTTTGGATAACAAATTAGTTTCTTGAGACTATTACTGGTATGTTTGTATGGATGCTATTAAGTCAAGGGACTAATATTTTTTTAAATCGCAATGCACACAAAAAGCAGTGTTTTTATTTGTTGAAGCAATACAGGTTTCATCATTCAATCATGGCCTGCTGGAGGAGAATGATGATGATGAGCTGGATAGTACATGCTCTGAATATGCAGAAATTCTTTCTAAAGGTGCAGTGTGTAGTATTTAAGAGGATCTATTGACAGAAATGCAATATAATATACATAACTATTTTTCGGTGTTGTATAAGACCTTACATAATGAACCTTTGTTTTTATTACCTTAGAATGAGCCAGTTCTATCTACATACTCCGCGGGTCCCCTTACAGTGAAGACACCATTTTGTGCCGTCCATGTTTCTACGGTAACCCTAAACGGACAAACTGCTCTACAGAGCGCTAGCTACTCTCTGCTGTCTCTGTGACGGTCACCGTAGCTTCTCTGTGTGCTTCGAAAAGGAAGAGTGGGTGGTTGCAATTTGCAACCTCACCACTAGAAATTTACACAGTGCACCTTTAACACATCAGCTCGAAATTCAGAATGAACACATCAAGTCACCTTTATTTATATAGCGCTTTTTACAAAACATGGTACACAGCTTATCAAATCACCTTTATTTATATAGCGCTTTTAAGTCCAATTGTTTCAAAGCAGCTTCACATTGTTAACAGGAAAATAATGCAACAGAATTTGTACAGCTGTTCTGGTGAAACGGTGATGTTATCCAGCTAATTTCAAGTATGATATAGTGTCAATGCGGGCAGATCGGTAATATAGATGAAATTTAGGTGACCCCAACTGAGCAAGCCAAAAGCCAGAGGCAACGGTGGCAAGGAACCAAAACTCCTTCAGGGTCAGAATGGAGAAAAAAACCTTGGGAGAAACCAGGCTCCTCGGGGTGCCAGTTCTCCTCTGGCCGACGAACAAACAGTGTATGATTATAATTCTGGCAACATAGCAGGTCTTAATTCATATTAGGCAAATAGATATTTGTAAGATTATTCGAAAGATTGGAGTCGTCACGCCGAAGACGGGTTTAATGAGGATGTCGTGTCGATGCAGCATTTACGGAGGGGAGTTTATTTGACATGCTCTCTGCAGACATTTCAGGGACGTGTTGGTCATGTCCAGGCGCTGGTCCACCATCTGATCTGGATACGGCCCGGATCCAGCTGACTGCAGTAAACCTCGGGATAAACAGAGAGACTAACATTAGCGTAGATGCCATTCTTCTTATGATGTAACGAGTACATCAGGTGTTATGGGAAGTGTTCCCGGTTCCGGCTGACCTAGTTAATGCAGCCTAACAATCATTTACTGATTTTGCATCGAAAGGATGTGCCGTAATTTAGATATATTTTTAAGATGGTAGAATGCAGTTTTACAGATGTTAGAAACGTGGCTTTCAAATGAAAGATTGGTATCAAAGAGCACACCCAGGTTCCTAACTGACGACGAGGACTTGACAGAGCAGCCATCGAGTGTTAGACAGTATTCTAGGTTACTACTTGCAGAGTTTTTTTTGTCCAATAATAAAAAAATTCTGTTTTTTTCTGAATTAAGTTGCAGGAAATTACTAGACATCCAATGTTTTATATCAGCTATGCATTCCGTTAATCTTGCGAATTGGTAAGTTTCGTCAGGGCGTTAAGAAATATAGAGCTGAGTATTGTATACTATATAATACTATATATTGTATACTGAGTATAACTATATAACTAATTTAGTTACATTAATATAATTATATTAATTATATAACACACATCTGAATACCTTTTAAGCAAACTAACCCTGAACATAACCTGCTCCTGTTCAGAGAGTAAGTTGCTATGGCTACTTACATACACTGTAAAAAAAATATTGTTGGTTTAACTTAAAAGTAAAAAGCTGGTTGCCTTAAAATGTTGAGTTCATTGAAATTAAAAATTTGAGTTAATACAATGAAGGAAATGGGTTTAATAAATAGAAACTCAAAATATTACTGTATCTGAACCACATAAATGAAAAAATTATTTGTGATAAATCAAAATTTGACGTTTCACTGCATTATAACAAATAAAACACAATTACGCAGTATGCTTACAAAATCTTTTGTAAATCTTTCAATATGCTTCTCTAAATATTATTTGAATAAAGGGTGATGTCAATTTTCAAAAATGTTCATTGTATTAACTCAAATTTTTATTTCAATGAACTCAAAATTTGAATGCAACCAGGGTAAACTTACTTTTTAAATATTTTTTTTACAGTGTACTCTGAAATTGACCTCCGTTTTTGGAACGGAACGTTGAGGTTGTCTTAAACATACCCAGGTATGTCACATAACCTGCTTTCTGGAATACCCCGGACCAAGGTGAACTGAAAACACAAGACTTGAATACACAGATATGCTGAAAAAGTATTTGTAATGGTATGGTATTTTTGCTCAGTAATGCCTTTTGTTATGATCATGAGTTTGCTACACAGTTCAGTAATATTTTAGATGGTTCTTTGTAGTACCAGAGACAACATACTCCACTGTCAGTGAAAATAGTTCTTCAAAAGATATTGACTGATAAACTGTGATTGAGGTCAGAAATGTGTCATGTTCAATATCATTCAATAATTACATCAGCCTGACAACCAACATGATTGTGATCAGTTTATCCTGTGAAATGAACCTTTTGCTCAAATAAAGTCACAGAAGCAGATATGGCATTAAGTGACATTATTTATTGGTAAAATCAATACAGACAGGTCATTATGTAAATGTTCAAACACAAAAAGATTTTCCATCACGTTTCCTGTAGTGTTTCTTTCCACCACATTTTTCTATTAAAAGTAATACAGGTATAATGTATAAAAACTAAAGCCCACGTGATAACACAATTTATAAAATTATAATTGCACTTAAACATCCAACAATGTACACATTGTTACAATGTACCCTATACAATGACACATTAAACTACTTGTTACTGAACACCATATGCACTAAAATGACATTCAAATTAAACAGCATAATGACCTAAATAAGAACAGGGAAGAAAACTTCCATATAACATAATAAATGAGTTAAAATATACAGTAGAAGACCTGACAGATTTTTTACATTGACAGTATTTTAAGTTTTATTTTAACTTTTTGTTTTATTATTTAAGTTTTTGCCTTACAGAAGCACGATATACTATAATTGTGACAACTGAATAAATCAAACAGAAGCTAAAAGAAACATTTCAGTTTCAGAGTCTTGTTTACTAACCAGACTATAAACCTGTGTACAAACGTCTTCACACAAAATTCATGATTCATCAATGAAGGTGCAAAAATGCATTTTAAATATATGATCAAATGGGGGTGGGTATATTCAGATATAATTTTTTTATATCTGAAAGGTATAAACCAATAAACCCTGGTTTATCATAAAATGGTCCTGCATTTGAATAAGAAATTAGAAAAGCCCCTTATTAACACATATAAATTCATATTTAGCAAAACCAAAGATATATAGGATCTAAGTTAGGCTATGAAAAGTAAAATTCATATAAATTTGGCTTTTGTGAAACACAAATACAATGCCAGGGTCGTGCGATTTTTTTATTTTTTTTGAACAATCTTAAAATGTAGAAATTAAAATCTAATGTCAAAGGGCTTTCATGATGAAAAGAGGCATGGCCACAATACCCCAAATGATTTTATCTTTTAATGAAGCAGTGTTTCTTTAATCCATTTATATGCTCTGACAGGGCATACCCACTGAGCACAGTACAATCAAGGTTAAATGGCCCACTTTACCTGAATTCACAGGTCTTTATCTGGTTTTGAAAATGCAATGCTTTACTCAAAGATCTCCCTCTCAATCGGAAGTTAGCATGCATGAAAGAGGGAGCAAGCATAGTTTGGGCATGTTTTGTGCAAATTATTAGCTGCGGTTACACCCTCAGTTGTTGGAATCACTTGGATTCATCATAAGGATTCACCAGGATTTTATTAGAATGAGGGTAAGAACAAATTTATGTGTCTACGCTCCTGTTTTCTGTGCACAATTAAGGCCCATTGGTTTTTTAACCATTAATTGTGCATCCTTGAAGGCACTCGCTAAGATTACTACAGTATTCATCATCCTCTTCATTGTCTGAATTGGCCGCATAGCCCTTGGTGTCCTCTTTCATTTGATAAATTAATGCTATTATTTCGTTGGCATTCCAATTATCAGGGTTAACCTTGAGATATCTCTGGGCAATGCTCATCAGTTTCTTTGCACTTCTTTCCCCCTCACTAGAATGTGGATTCATTGTCAAACACTCCTTGTAGTGCTTGATTGCCAAGTCTTCACGTCTCTTACTGTACTGCTGGAACTCAGCATAGTAATAATGTACTACATGCACACAATCATTTTTCTCTCTTGCGAACTTAAATGTTCTGTCAAACAGTCTGTCTGCCTTGGACAGATCACCTCTCTCTCCATATAGAAGTGCAAGCTCGCACATGGCAATGATAAAGGAAGCTTTCAGAGAAGTTGCCTTTTCTAAGTAGTAGATGCACATATTTCGTGCATTGTTTATCTCAGTCTTGTTTAGACGTTTTTCTTTCTGTAAATTAATTTTCTTGGTCTTGTAGCAGACTGCCAACTGATGATGTATGAAAGCAGAGTTTGGTGATTTTTCAAGTGTTTTCATCAGCAGTGCAATGGACCCGTCTACAGATCCTTGATTCCTGAGGAATTTCCCAACATACCTTATGACATGTGGATTTTCTGGAGAGCCATTCAGAGCTTTCTCCATTAATTTCTTAGACTCATTCATCAACTCTTTGGAACATAACGAAAGTTTAAGCCCCAGAAGAACCTTCAAGGCATCATCATCTTGGTTGATCTCAATGGCCTGTCTCAGCTGTTTGATCGCAGGAGAATCCACAGTGCAAGATGTAACAGTTTCAATGCGATACAGAGCTGTAGCATAACCAGCATTCCACTCGCTATTTTCTGGATCCAGTTCCACTGCCTTCTGGAAAACTTCTACGGCTCTTTCATAGTATTTGCGAGAGAATTTAAGATAGGCCCACCCTTTCTCACCAAGCACCTCTGAAGATGAAGACTCAGTTGGAAAGGTTTCATTTATTTTCTGAAGCTTCATCAGGTAACTTTCACACTCTGTGTAGTTCTTCATGTGGTAGTTTATCCAGGCAAAATTTCCATAAGTGACAATGAGAGTCTTGTCACAGTTGTCACCAAGGTTTTCTTTAATGAGTGTCTCAGATTTCAACAGGTGGCTAAGCGCCTTTTCATTGTGCCCGAGAAGGAAATTCACATATCCTAAAGAGCAGTGAGTTCGTGCAACTCCTTGCTCCCTTCCTAGACCCATCTTGACCTGTTCCTCAAGCCTATTGAGGATATCTGTTAAGACTAGATCATCTTTTTTAATGTCCCAAGTGAAGTGACACTCCAGCTGATCCAGTTTTGGTTGTAAACTGTCCTGGATTGAACTGGCAAGAAAACAAATGAATTAGTTAAAAGAATAAAAACAACTCATTAGAATACCATTACACCTTATAACAAAATGCTTTAAAATTAAGTAGGGAGCATGCTTCTGTTTCGATTGTTTTTTTCTATGCATCTCAAACTTTAATTTGTGTATGAATTTATTGTAGTTTTCTTTTTAAATTGTTACCCATGTGAACACCCACCCATTAGCCATTGAGTTTTAAATGATATATAGCAACAAAATGTATTGTTTGTTTATACAATATTGTTTATAATAATAATAATAATAATACCTCTGACACAAACATCTGTCTGAATGTTTATATATATAGCTTTAGCTGTATTTTAAAAACACAGCTTTACACAATAATTAATTACATTTAAACACACTTTTCTCACACTCAAAGTGCATTAGAGTGAGAGGGGAGTCTCCTGAACTCCACAAGGAGGCAGAGTGATAACCCCTACTCTTTTAGTGAAACACCCAGGCATTTTAAATAACCACATAGAGTCAGGACTTCATTTTAAATGCTCATTCAAACGACAGTGCCTTTTAAGTTATACACCGGTGAGCCAAAACATTATGCCTAATATAGCAGTCAGCCGGATCCGGGCTGTATCCAGATCAGATGGTGGACCTGCGCCCAGACATGACCAACGCATCCCTGAAGTGTCTGCAGAGACCGTGTCAATTAGTCTCCTCTCTGAAATTGTCTCATCGACACGGCATCCTCAATAAACCTGTCTCCGGCATGATGACTCTGATCCTTCGAATATTCCTATTTAATAATTGTTTAATCGATACGTCATCCTCAATAAACCCATCTACAGTGTGATGCCTCCGATCTTTCGAATATTCAGATCTAATATGACTTCTGAATAATAATACACTGTTTGTTAATTGGCCAGAGGAGAACTGGCACCCCGACCGAGCCTGCTTTCTCCCAAGGTAAATTTTTCTCCATTATGCCACCTGATGGAGTTTTGCTTCCTTGCCACTGTCGCCTTTGGTTTGGCTTGCTCAGTTGGGAACACTAAATTTTCAACTAAATATCCAAATAAATTTACTTACTAAACTAAACTAAATTACTGATCTGCCCGCATTGACACTATATGAGAACTGAACTGAGCTGGATGACATCACCGTTTTCTCCAGAGCGGCTGTACAGCCGAATCAAATTCTGTTGCATTATTTTCCTGTTAACAATGTGAAGCTGCTTTGAAACAATTGGACTTGTAAATAAAAAGTGCTATATAAATAAAGGTGACTTAATATGCTGTTGGTTCTCCTCGTACTGCCAAAACATAGCCGACCCACCGAGGCATGGACTCTACAACACCATTGAAGGTGTCCTGTGGTATCTGACACCAAGACATTAGCAGCAGATCCTTCAAGTCGAATCAAACTTGTTGGTCCAGCACATCCCACAAATGCTGAATTGGACTGAGAATGAGATTTGGGGAATTTGGAAGCCAGGGCAACGGTTTAGTTCTTATCTAATAGTGTCAGTGCAAATAAATAATATTGTTCAATATTAAGTGTTACCAACTAAGCAAGTCAGAGGCGACAGTAGCAAGGAACCCAGACTCCATCAGGTGAAAGAATGGAGGAAAAAACCTTGGGAGAAACCAGACTCAGTCAGGGGGCCAGTTTCCCTCTGGCCAACGAACGAACACGGTGTGATTATGATTCAGGCTGCATCACAAGTCAAAAATCAGACTGTGGATCGGTAGCATTCAAATATTTCATCCAGTTCCTTTTGCTTGAAGATTGGATTCATCACGCTCGCTAGTATGATCCTGATTTGTGGTCTGTCCCTAGTCGGACTTCTGTTGGTAAATCTCACCACAGCTGATCAGGAGCAACCCACAAGCCATGGCGTTTCAGAGATACTCTGACACAGTTACTTTGCCATAACAATTTGGCCTGTGTCAGTGTTGCTCAGATCTTTATTCCTGTGCATTTATCCTGCATCCAACATGTTGATTACAAGAGCTGATTATTTGCTTACCATCTAATTTAATTAGACCTTAGGAGATGATCAACAATATTCGCTTCATTTGTGTTTTGGCTGTGTATCAAGTGTATATCCCATAACTATACTTGTGAATTTGGATGCAAAGAGTGCACCCCCTGCTGACTCATTTTGGAATGCGAGGAATGCTTGAGTACACAGAAAACCCTAAAAATGCTCAAAATTCACTAAGTATACTAAAGTATACTAAAGTTACCTGACAGGACCCAACCGAACGGCTCACTTGCTCCATATAGAGCTATAAGGCCATCTAGTGGCAAGAGTCATGAAATTTCATGTTATATTTTTTCCCCCACGAGATCGGCAAAGACACCCAATGTAAGATATTTTAAGATGAATTAAAAGGATTATGCGTAATTTTTTTGTTCTTTTGAATCGAAGTTAAAAGAATGTGAAGAATGTGCTTAAAGTATTAGTTATTTATTATTTATTGATAAAATCTAGTAATCTAAAAGGTAAATAAAATAAAATAAAAATAACAAAAAAATCTCCAAAAAGCTTTCTGGACAAAAACAAAGCATAATTTTGGAGCTTCGGGTCATTTTGACCCTCAAGGGAAGGATTTATTACAAAGTGCGAAGGAAGGATGAGGGTTAATATCAAATTAGCCCTGCAAATTTACATTTTTAGAAAACATTATTAGCATTTTCATACAAGAGGAAATGTCCTTGTGTCTTACAGTACTGTTACTATGCTATAACGGAGTTAACTGTAATCTGAACAATCTGACTATTGTTATTTGAACAACAACTACATTTGAAACTCGACTGCAAATACATTAGCTATGCATTTATTGTAACACTATTTCTCTCCCTCAGGTCGTCTTTTATGTCACAAACACAACTCTGCCTGGCATTCTTTTGTGAATAGCTTCCTGTGCATTTGTGAATTGCTTTCTGGACATTAGTGGATTTGACTTCTTGTGCTTTTGTAGATCACAGCACGCATTTGTAGATTTTGAAACACTTCTAGCGTCAAGACGTGCAGACAAATCCACAAATAAGTGGACTCCACCCATCGTTTACTCAAGCCAATCAGATAACAGCCGCATTGTGCAGACCAAATCATAGCACATTCTCACTACAACCAATCACGTTTTGGTTTACATTCAGGGTAAGAACAGATTGATTTTGCACCCCTGAAAGGAACTGTATTCTGTGGGTGCTTTGTTTAAATTGAGCTGTGTGGTTAAAACACCCCGTTTCCAAAATATTGTTGATTTAAAGGTGCAGTGTGTAAATTTTAGCGGCATCTAGCGGTGAGCTTGTGAATTGCAATAACCCACCGCTCACCCCTCCCTTTTGAAGCACATAGAAAAGCTATGGTGGCCGACACAGGACAAAATGTCGTTGTCGGAGAGAGCAGAGAGTGACTGGTACACTGTAGTGAAGTTTGTCCGTTTAGGGCTACTGTAGAAACATGACGGTGTAAAATTGCGATTTCACTGTAAAGGGGACCCGCGGAGTATGAAGATAGAAATGGCTCATTTTAAGGTAATAAAAACATAAAGGTACATTATGTAAGGTCTTTATACACCACTGAAAACATAGTTATGTATATTATATTGCATTTCTGTCAATAGATCCTCATAAATAGTACACATTGCACCTTTAAGGTTTCTTTATATTTCCATCAGTATCTGTGAATCAGGATAAACTCCGGATTATACACAAATTATGATCATTCACAGATATCGAGCATCATGAATGAGCATCACTAATACCCAGAGGTGGCCTTTGCAATGGAGGCCTGTTTCAAATAATGGGCCACCAAATGAGAAATAAATCCATTCTATTTTTTTAACCAGAACAATTGTTACAATCAAGACAGAGAGCAAAAACAACATTCAAACTTCGTCACTCTCAGCCCCTTAGCTAAAATCATCCATCCATCCATCCATTATCTTCCACTTATCCGGGGACCGGGTCGCGGGGGCAACAGTCTAAGCAGAGACGCCCAGACTTCCCTCTCCCTAGCCACTTCCTCCAGCTCTTCTGGAGGCATAATCCCTCCAGTGTGTCCTAAGTCTTCCCCGGGGGCCTCCTCCCAGTGGGACATGCCCGGAACACCTCCCCGGGAAGGTGTCCAGGAGGCATCCGAAATAGATGTCTGAGCCACCTCAACTGGCTCCTCTCGATGTGGAGGAGCAACGGCTCTACTCTGAGCTCCTCCCGAGTAACTGAGCTTCTCACCCCATCTCTAAGGGAGCGCCCAGCGACCCTGCGTAGAAAGCTCATTTCGGTCATGACCCACAGCTCGAGTGAGAGTAGGAACGTAGATTCACCGGTAAATCGAGAGCTTCGCCTTACAGCTCAGCTCCTTCTTTACCACAACAGACCGGTAAATCGACCGCATTACTACAGAAGCTGCACCGATCCGTCTATCAATCTCCCATTCCATCCTTCCCTCACTCGTGAACAAGCCCCCAAGATACCTGAACTCCTCCACCTGAGGCAGAAACTCTCCACCAACCTGAAGTGGGCAAGCCACCCTTTTCCGACTGAGAACCATGGCCTCGGATTTGGAGGTGCTGATTCTCATCCCGGCCGCTTCACACTCGGCTGCAAACCACCCCAGTGCATGCTGAAGGTCCTGGTCTGATGAGGCCAACACAACAACGTCATCCGCAAAAAGCAGCGACAAAATCATGTGGTTCCCAAACCGGACACACATCTAGCTAAAATCAAATTATACTAAAACCACCAGAAAGTGGCGGAAAATAATTGACAAAGCAAGTGAGAGTGAGTCGTCTAGTCATTCTAGACCGCTTTATTCATAAACGGATTCATTCAGTAATTGCTCGGAGTGACACAATGACTCTACTGTTTGGAACAATTTTCAATGGCAAAATAGAGAATAAAAAAGGGGGTCTAAAATGTAAGTCACCTAATATTAACTTATTGTTTATTGAACTGTTGCATAAAATCAATAGCACATTTGCAAACATGCTCATATTCGGGAAAACAGCAATGCTCGTCTGGTATTGCTTAAATATTAAAAACAAGAACTTATACAGAGAATTTTATATCAGAGAATTTCACCATATCTTGGATTTTGGGACATTTTTATTCATTTTGGTGACATTTTTGCTTCAATGTGACAACAAATACCTCTAATATCACAGTGTTAAAGTGAGGTTGCATTTTGGTTGAGTATGGAGTCTCTGCGGAACAAAAGTGGGGTGTTTATAAATCAAGCAATGAAAATTATCCCCTTCACCTGACCTGACCCCACCCCTACACCCTACCCACATTGTGACATGGGCAAATCAGGTAACGCAGTGGAAAATGCCCCTCTGTTTACGGCCTTGCCCACTGATCTGGTAACTCCAGACTAACATTTGAGAGCAGTGACATCAGTGCTACTAAGTTCTACAGATGGTGGCGCCAGCACCTGATTTAGTGGCGTTTAAGGAAAATTTATCATAAAGTTAATTTGCATTGTTTTGTTAATAAGTGCAGTTAATGATAATAGTACATGTTTGTTTATTGTAAATTTAACAGTGAAGTGGTGAGCTTGAATTGATATGCAAAAAAAAAAAAATACTTTTATTGTCAACAGTAATGTGCAACCTTATTTTTATAAGGAACATTTTAAATTTTCCACTCTTATTAAATGTATTATTGTTCTATAGAATTAGAAGAACAATAGTAAATAATTCAGTCACAATTTAAAGAAAAGTTTTGTTTTTCATGAGACTTTGTGACTTCCTACTTTTTTCCATATTAAGGAGTGGAAAAGTCAAATAAGTGCTCCTATGGCACCTACTGGTTATAGTGGTAATTTAATGTCTTTTTAAAAAAAATAAAAGTGCTTTTTGCTATAAAGTGGTCTACACATTTAAACTTTTAGTTTTACAAATCATAACACACTTGAAAAAGTGCTTGAATTTCACTCTCAAAAGGTGGTATGAACCCTGAGATGAATAATGTAAAAAAAATAAAAATAAATCAAAGAAACAATATTTGACTATTTCTTCTACAATACCATGTGGTGTTACTACATTAAATCCATGGTGAATGTTTATGATTTGTGGACTGAAACCCCTGAATGTTTCTCCTGGTCTCCATGTCAGCTCTGTTTGACCCAAGCCTGTAGCACACCTCTCAGAAACTGAAGCCTCCGACCCTCGATCGTCCCAGTATAGGTCATAACCCCGCCCCTCCATGTTTTCTAATGTACGCGAGACAAACTAAACAATCAAATTACACTTCAAATAATTTTTTTCCAAAGTTGGTTTCTGTCATTGTAGGCAGTTTTTATCATGATGATTTCATTTCAAGTGTTTGTTCGTTCGGTTTAGTTTTAGTTAGTTATTTGATGCTATAAAAACGGGGGGTGTGACGTCATGATTGACAGCTGAGATTGATGGCTTCTCTGAGTGAAGTTGTCACTGAGGCATTAATGGACTTTTTGGGAGGAGATTGGAGATTTAGCTTTAATTTCTACAGTTCCATAACTGTTTATTTCACAAAAACATAATGAATTGTTCTGCATCTGCAAGAGTGTGGACGGGATTTTGATATTGCGCCCTTTACTTCCTGCTCTCTACCGCGCAGTCTCCGGTCCCAAGATGTCTACTGCGCAGACTCGTCCCATATCTGCGCAAGATGTCAGTGCCATATTTGAACCTCCGGAGGCTTCAATAACGTCAGCGAAAGAGTATAAAGTCCCGTCGTCCATATTTTTTTTCAGTCTATGGTTTGACCTGATATCTGTGGTTTATGACAGAATTCTGCGCCGAACGCTTCCACTAGATCTCGCAGTAGCGATGTTATTAATTCTGTGGTGAATTCAAACGCTTTCTCACTGGATCTCCCAGCACTGTGTATCGGTGTCACAAGATCGGCCCGTGTATGAGCCTGCATCTATTATTGCTCCGAGCTGATAAACAGTCCGTGCAGTGCAGCTCAAACGATTCCGTTACGCTTTCGTTTCGTTTGCCGTTCAATGTTTCTCATATGTAACGGAAATGGCAGCTCTTATCAGTTGGGCACCGCGGTGGTCGCACCAGTGTGACCTCTAACCAAATTCAGTCGCACCAGCAGGAAAAAAGGTTGCAAAATGCAACCAATTAATTGCAGTCTGGAGCCCTGAACTCCTATTACTATCCTGTAGAGACCTATACTTGTTTTGATTGGGTTGTAGATAAGACTATTCCTTGGGCTCCTAGACAGGACCTCGACTGCAGTGCCTTGAGTTGCTAGCAGTACTGCTGGGCTGGCCCTGCACTGGTGTCGACCACTGAGATGAGACCACAGAGTTGTCTGCGATTCTTCCTATTGTAAAGTCATACAGTGTGAAACCCCGTCGCCGATCCATTGTGCAATGTGCACAGCAGAAACTGAATGCTAGCCCAGACAGTAGTGCAGTGTGATAAGAACAGTGATCTCACTACTTTGAGAAAGTAAAAGTAATAAGTCAAAAATAATAAATAAACGTTACCCTGTCCAACATTTCATGAAGGAATATAAAACTAATATCGATACGAGATGTTAATTTTGCCAAGTTCACTTATTTATTTTGGTCATGTTGCTATACTATACTGAACTGTGATTGATGCAATAGGCTAATTGGTCAGCAGGGCTGTTAACTGATTGGCTTGAGTAAACAGTGGGTGGAGTCCACTTATTTGTGGATTTGTCTGCATCATCTTGATGCTAGAAGAGTTTCAAAATCCACAAATGTGTGCTGTGATCTAGAAATTCACAAGCGATTCTCAAATGCACAAGTAGTGATTCACAAATGAACAGAAAGCTATTCACAAATGAATGCCAGGCAGAGTTGTGTTTGTGACATAAAACACATTTGAAAATATTTATAATATTTATTTGTTTGTAAATTGTATTCATTTTTGTGACACTATTTACATTTATTTGTGACTCTCAATATATTTGGAATAATGCAACAATTCTAATCCCACATGAAGGGCCGTTAATTCCTGCCCAATGTTTGTAGAGATCATTTCAAGCTGTTTATCCATTTTGGTTTTATCCATTGTGTTTCAATTTGGTGAATTAGAACAAAGTGTGATGAAAACGAAAATAAAAATACCAAAAAAGTATTTTTCCCGTTTTGAAGACAACGAGAAAACAAATGATCAATTTAGTTTAAGGCAAATCTTTAGTTAAAATATAGAAACGGCACTCACCTCATCTCTGACATCCTTTTTCTTGAAGCTTGTGGAAAACGATATGGACAGACGTGTTAGCTACAAAAGCTCAATAGGCTATGCAGCATAAGTTTCGTTTCCTGAAAGAAGCGATCTTGCCCTGCTTGTTTCCGAGTTGTGTCGGAGCCAGAGAGGGGGGGTGTGCGGGTAGCACCAAGCCTCTGCAGATTAGTAATAGGAGTTATCAGATCAGTGGGCGTGGCCATAAGCAGAGGGCTGTTTTCCACTGTGTTACCTGATTTGCCCACGTCGCAGTGTGGGTAGGGTTTAGGGGTGGGGTCGGGTGAAGAGGATAATTTTCATTGCGTGATTTATAAATACCCATCGTTTGAAAACACCCACAAATGTAGGCACTGGACACCCCGACATATGATTGGTCACACCCCGACATATGATTGGTCACATTGGGTGCCACTCATTGGATACTGGCATTGATGCTCAGTTTATTTTTTCAACATGCGATGGCACACGTGTATGTGCAAGCCCGTCGCAAGGGGTGCGCGAGGCCCCGGGGGTATATTAACGGTGGTCGACTGTTGCTATAGTGACTATTTGTTGTTTATGTGGATATTTAAGAAGAATAAAATTGTATATTCAGTTTAACAGCATTAGGTTCAAGAAGTTAAACTGTAACTGCACATTTTGACGCTTAAATTATGTTCTAAATTATTAATGGGTCAGACGCGTTTGCAAAACGGCCTGAATCCACTTGAATTAGTTTGGTCTGCGCTCTCACTGAATCAATAGGCCCTAAATTTGCAAATTAGCCTAAATGATACAGTAGGCTAATATATCCACAAATAGGCATTATACTTATTGTTCAACAAAATTTTACAAATAATGTTTACTTTAAGTTATGAGAGAATTAATGTTTTAAAAATGTGGCTAAAATATTGTAACATGCAACAATAATTCCTTTTTCAATGAATTTATACCCCTCAAAGGGGCGACGTATCCTGGGGAAAAATAAAAGTCATATTATTTGTGTCCTAATAAGATTGAAAATAGCAATAATATTTTTTTCTTATATCTCTTTGTGATCTTGCCCTTTTAATGGCGTCACCTAAATGGGCGGTGTATAACTCGTCATCTAAATTTAACCAATTAACGCAGTTTTCTCTGTTGCGGAGCAGCCAATCAGAAGAGCTGTATTCACTTTTCAAAACCTGCCCGCCATATTGCGAATGTACGCTTAGGACAGGTAAACGTTTGTTTACTGAATATATAGATATTGTGAATTATTTAGTTTCTGGATATAGCGTTCTTGACTCCCGGAAACACACCTTAATATAAAGGTAAGAAATCGCCCATATTATTTCTATCAGAGAGTTACAATTAAACTTAGTTTGTCAAACATGCAAAACGTATGGTTTGGTATAGCGAGCAACATTGTGATTATGTGTAGTTGCTGTGTTGCTTCAGTAAAGATAATATTGGAATTTTATATTACAAATGTGAATATCATATATTCGTGTAGGAATTTACTTTTTTCAAGCGATATCAACAAAATGGCATCTTAAGGCAGGCCTCCTGTATGAAATGCTAATGTTTTTTTATTTAACTTAACGTTACTACATTTTGGTTGTGAATAAATACATAAAAACAATGGATCATAATAAATGACGTAAATAAAAGAACACAAAATGTTACGTTGACATCATCCGTGTTGATGGCAGGTCATCAAAAAAAGTTATTAAAGAGTTTGATTAGACACACAGCCTTCTATGTCAACAATGAAACGATAGCGCGCGCTCGCTTGTAAAAGTTAAGCCTATTTTTTTTTTTTTTTTATTGATAAGCTGTCCTAACTAAGTAAAATTGTGTTTTTGTTGTGTTAGTTAATTATTATTATTTATTTTATTTTTTTCCCGCATTTGCTTTAAAAGCAGACCTGGGATAGACAGACCTGGAAATAGACGACTGACTTGTAAGACTAGTCTAAGTGGTTTATGCAACTGGCCACTTAAAACAAGTTTAGGGTCACGACCCACCAATAGAGAACCACTGCTTTAGGTAATTGACTGTTCTTGTTGCGAAAACTCTTGTAGGATGGACTCTCGCTTTGCTCACCTGTACAAGCGGGACAGCAGTGTGTCTATGATCCGGCTAAAGATGTCCAGACGTCGGTCTCAATCTCAAAAAGAGAACCGAGAGAAGATCCAAAACCTGCGCAGGCACCTTGACCAGCTGCCGGAGATCGAGCTCTCAATGGATGCGTCCAGCATCATTGCCACCCAAGACAAAGCACCCAAAACAAAGACAGCTAATGGTTACTATTGTAGTGAGTTTTGTTGTTTGATTTTGTGTTGGCTTGGCCTTCTTTTGAAGTAGTTATAATTGTTCTTAACAGATGCAAATACTGCGGCTGAAGAGAGGAAGAAGATGCTCGCTCGTTACAAAGAAAACAAGATGCTGCAGAAAGAGAAGGAAAAGCGGGAGAAAGAAAAGAAAGGCGTGTTTAAGGTCAGCCTGTATAAGCCACAGCCGCTCGGGTATCTGCCTTCCAATACTGCTGCGCCAGGCAGAGGAAAGGTGAGTGGTAGGAATAACAGATAAACCAGTCATACTATAATGAACAGTACTTAATTTCCCATCTCATTTCTCATCATGACAGATCACAGAAACTAACCAGTCCACACGAGTGACCCGCTCAATGATGCAAAATCAAAAGGTATGTAAGTGTAATATCCGCATGACTGCCGCCACAAAGTGAAATGACAAAAATAATAATTTTTCAAACAAATTTCCCTGAACATTCCCCCTGTCTGCCATTGGTCAACAAACATATAGTCTTGCTGCAAGCTCGCAAAAGTGACAGCAAATACATTTGTTTCAAAAGATTTGAAAAAAAAATCTTACTGTTTCCACAAAAATATTAAGCAGCAGTTTTCAACATAAGAAATGTTTCTTGAGCAGCAAATCAGTATATTAGATTAATTTCTGAAGGATCATGTGACACTACAGGGCTCTAGAGTGCGACCAATTTGGGCGCACATGTGGCTAAAATTTGTAAGGGTGCGACTAAAATGTTCCTGGGTCGCACCGGTGCACCTAACGTCCTCGCATCCGCTGCCTCCACGAACAAGGAGTTTGTTCTCCTTTGACGGAACTCACACTCTGGTTGGATCATATATCGGTCTAATCCAATCAGAAACAGAGATAGGCGGGTCTTTGCTTCTGGCTGTGGTCCAGATATTCCTGTAGGCCTAACTTACACTGCTAACGGCAATCAGCATCAGCAAAATAAACGCAAGAAAACAGACAAACAATGAAAATAAATAGACACATAAGGCATATTTACACAGTCGGAGTAAGGCTGATTTAAAGCGGCTCTGTGTCTGCTCAATTCTGTGTAAAGATGCAATGTCGTATAAAAGCATATTTAAAATACATTGAGTCTGACCCACCTCAGCCCCTAGTATCAAAAGCGACGCTGTGAGTGTGAGAGAGAGAGAGAGAGAATGTGACCTTGTGCCGCCCTAAATTGTCATGACAACCGCCTGTCATCGTCCACTCAGGCGGCACGAGAATCAAGAAGCTGGAGATAAAACAGGACTAATGTTAGCTCTATAAGTTTTAGGCAAAAAACAAACAAAAAAAAGTCTACCATTAAAGTAAGAGTCCTGTGCTCCCATTGTCAAGCAAACCACCAACATAAGTCGTCATGTGTTATCAATTGGCGTTCGCCATTTGTAATCTTCCTTTGAAGAGACTGACAGATCAACGCACTGCAACATTTCGTTCGGATACAGTAAATGCGTAACCCAGTCGGCGTCACTGATTGTGCATTGTTATATTATATTCCAAAAATAATCTCTTTGAGAACGATATTTGCTGATATATCAGCTGTTTTACCTGAAACACTAACGTTAGTATCATTGTTAATTTGTTGTGCCTGCTGCAAAGGGAGTTTCTGGCTCTTTGAAAAAAGCTTTCGATCAGTTTTAATCCTGTGGTGATCTACCTGTAATATTTCATTATAGCATTTGTTCCAGCTGGTACAATTTTAGTAAGAAATATAAACAACTGTAGGCTACTGTAGCCTACAATAACCTATCAGTAGCGTTACCACGTAATTGACCTTCAAAGCGTGACATAATATAGCAGGCAGAGGAAATAAAAAATCAGTATTTTTATTTATTATGAATTGTATTTCATTATTTTTAAAATGTATAACACTTTGTTAAAACTGCATTTTTAAAGTTGTAATGTTCAAAGCATGTTTCCTGTGATTTTAATCCCTGTGTAAATTGTTTAAAGTGGTAAAAGTGTCCAGCTGTCCTTCAAACAAACGTGTCAGCTGCGTGCTATAAAAACATAGTGAATGTAACTTACAAAAACTAACCATGGTTTTATAACGAATTAAAAAAAAAAGTAGTAAACAAATTAACCATAGTTTTGCTTCAGTTGATAGTTTAATTATATGGTATTTGTGTGGTTATACAAATGGTAATCAATGCGCCAAAAAACACCATCTAATAGAACCATAGATAATGTTCGTAAGGGTATATCTGTGCTATAGCCTACATTATGTGCAAAATAAGTTACTACGCAAAAGAACAGTTTAAATCCCTACATTAAAATTATATTAAAGAAAAACACACACTCCGTGTTACCAGATAAGAGGAATGTTCTGCAGGAACGCACATATTCGCTATGTTATCCCTTTACAGTTACTAAGCTTATAAAATACGTGAATTACATGTTGACTTTTAAAACTAAATTTAGCATCCAACAGCAGATATTTCAGCTAAATGAATGTTTTTACACTGAATATTAATTGTCTCCCTAACGACTGCATTCTGTCTGTTTTGATGCATTTGTGCACTCCTGCCGCTTGTTCAGTGAAGTTTGAAGCTTAATGTCAGGCTGACGCGCTTTCATGCAAAATGGAAATACTTGCGTGAAGCAGTGACTTGACATAAGACAGCGCTGCCCAGGCTATTGCTCCTACATAACTTATTTTTATCAGTTCTTTTGTCATAGATTTCTGCTCGTTCTAAATCCGATACAGATAAAATAGCACAGTAAAGATTACATTTGTATGAATGCATTAGTGAGAGAGCGATTTTCATGTGAATTAATTCTATTTGGCAGCATCTCTCTACATTTTTAGTTAGTAAGAGAATTTTTTTTTTATATATATATACACACACACACACACGCACAGTAAATATATATATATATATATATATATATATGTATGTATATGTACACTCACCTAAAGGATTATTAGGAACACCTGTTCAATTTCTCATTAATGCAATTATCTAATCAACCAATCACATGGCAGTTGCTTCAATGCATTTAGGGGTGTGGTCCTGGTCAAGACAATCTCCTGAACTCCAAACTGAATGTCAGAATGGGAAAGAAAGGTGATTTAAGCAATTTTGAGTGTGGCATGGTTGTTGGTGCCAGACGGGCCATCTGCTAGTATTTCACAATCTGCTCAGTTACTGGGATTTTCACGCACAACCATTTCTAGGGTTTACAAAGAATGGTGTGAAAAGGGAAAAACATCCAGTATGTGGCAGTCCTGTGGGCGAAAATGCCTTGTTGATGCTAGAGGGCAGAGGAGAATGGGCCAACTGATTCAAGCTGATAGAAGAGCAACTTTGACTGAAATAACCACTCGTTACAACTGAGGTATGCAGCAAAGCATTTGTGAAGCCACAACACGCACAACCTTGAGGCGGATGGGCTACAACAGCAGAAGACCCCACCGGGTACCACTCATCTCCACTACAAATAGGAAAAAGAGGCTACAATTTGCACAAGCTCACCAAAATTGGACAGTTGAAGACTGGAAAAATGTTGCCTGGTCTGATGAGTCTAGATTTCTGTTGAGACATTCAGATGGTAGAGTCAGAATTTGGCGTAAACAGAATGAGAACATGGATCCATCATTCCTTGTTACCACTGTGCAGGCTGGTGGTGGTGGTGTAATGGTGTGGGGGATGTTTTCTTGGCACACTTTAGGCCCCTTAGTGCCAATTGGGCATTGTTTAAATGCCACGGCCTACCTGTCCATCCCTTTATGACCACCATGTACCCATTCTCTGATGGCTACTTCCAGCAGGATAATGCACCATGTCACAAAGCTCGAATCATTTCAAATTGGTTTCTTGAACATGACAATGAGTTCACTGTACTAAAATGGCCCCCACAGTCACCAGATCTCAACCCAATAGAGCATCTTTGGGATGTGGTGGAACGGGAGCTTCGTGCCCTGGATGTGCATCCCACAAATCTCCATCAACTGCAAGATGCTATCCTATCAATATGGGCCAACATTTCTAAAGAATGCTTTCAGCACCTTGTTGAATCAATGCCACGTAGAATTAAGGCAGTTCTGAAGGCGAAAGGGGGTCAAACACAGTATTAGTATGGTGTTCCTAATAATCCTTTAGGTGAGTGTATATAATATGCTAGAACTTTTTAGTTTCTTAGCTATTTTATTGATTAAATTACAGAACAGTGTTAATATATTTCTGTATGTGTGTGTTACAATGCAGCAGCGCATTGGTTTAGTCAACTTAGGTGTACAATAAGCTGTTAAAACGTGTATTCACCCGATCAATATTGAACATCCAGATGGTATAATCAAACATATCTTGTGGAGTGCTCTGGGAGTATGCATTTATTTGTAATTTTTAATTGTTGGAAACGGAGCGTAAAAAAAGTGGACTTCAAACAAGAATACTTATCCTGTTACGTCCTCTATAGGCCATGATCAGTGACTAGTCGACGTCAAGCTTAAAGCATCATGGCAGAGCATTAAAGTTGACTAGTCTGTGCAACCCCTAGTAATGTCTGCTAAAAAATAAATTGTTTGAATTGTAGTGATATTTCACTGCCTGTTTTTACTGTATTTTTTATTAAATAATTGCAGCCATGGTAAGCATATAGCATAAGTTTTATGTTCTCTAGCCTTTAAATAAATCTGTACATATAATTGCAGTAAGTATGTGCTGTAACCTACCTTTTGGATTTCTGTAGTCACAGTTTGAAATCACATGTCATTGTTTTTTTTTTTTCTTCTGTTATTACAGCCTGCAGTTGAGAGTCATGCTGTTCCAAAGAAAGGTTTGTCTTGCTTGTTTATCTTCTGTTTTCATTCACTGATTTAACTGCAAACCATTATAATCTATCAATCTGAATTGGTTTTGCTTTGGTTTTGTGATGTCTTCATGCTGTTATTGAAGACTCTTTGTGTTTGTACAGTTGAGACCGTATCGACCACCAGAACAACCAAGAACAGCTCCAAAGCTCTGACTTCCACCAAAACCAGAGCTGCTACAGGTAAAATCACTCACTTAATGTTAGGAACGTGCAAAAGATGCAAGATTATAGTTGCGCATGTTAGCATTTTCATATATACACTACTATTCAAAAGTTTGAGGGGTAATAAAAAAAATAAATAAAGTCTCATGTTCACCCAGGTGGCGTTTATACAGAAATGCAATAAAACAATTATATTTAGAAATATTATTGCAATTAAAAATGTTTCAAATCTTCAGAAATGATCCGTCAGAAATCTTTCTAATATGCTGATTTGGTGCTCAAGAAACATTTTCTTATTTATCAATGTTGAAATCCATTGTGCTGCTTTTTGTCTTTATAGTTACATTATAGTTTTACTGTTATTTATTATCAATTTAGAACACAGCAGAAATGTTTATTGCCAAGTATGTTTTCACATCCCTCAATCCCACCAACACGTCTTCCATTGAGGAAGCAGTGGCTGAGGGCTCAGAGGTGGATTCATCCATCACCTGGGCTGAAGTCATCGAGGTAGTTAAAAAGCTCCTCAGTGGCAAGGCACCGGGGGTTGATGAGATCCACCCTGAGTACCTCAAGTCTCAGGATGTTGTGGGGCTGTCTTGGCTGACACGCCTCTGCAACATCGCGTGGCGGTTGGGGACAGTGCCTCTGGACTGGCAGACCGGGGTGGTGGTCCCTCTTTTCAAGAAGGGGGACCAGAGAGTGTGTTCCAACTACAGGGGGATCACACTTCTCAGCCTCCCCGGGAAAGTCTATGCCAGGGTACTGGAGAGGAGAATTCGGCCGATAGTGGAACCTCGGATTCAGGAGGAACAGTGTGGTTTTCGTCCCGGTCGTGGAACACTGGACCAGCTCTGTACCCTTTTCAGGGTGCTGGAGGGTTCATGGGAGTTTGCCCAACCAATTCACATGTGTTTTGTGGATTTGGAGAAGGCATTCGACTGTGTACCTCGTGGTGTCCTGTGGAGGGTGCTCTGGGAGTACGGGGTCCGGGGCCCCTTGCTTAGGGCTGTTTGGTCCCTGTACGACCGGAGCAGGAGCTTGGTCCGCATTCCGGCAGCAAGTCGGACTTGTTCCCGGTGCATGTTGGACTCCGGCAGGGCTGCCCTTTGTCACCAGTTCTGTTCATAATTTTTATGGACAGAATTTCTAGGCGCAGCCAAGGGCCGGAGGGTGTCCGGTTTGGGAACCACATGATTTCGTCGCTGCTTTTTGCGGATGACGTTGTCATGTTGGCCTCCTCAGACCAGGACCTTCAGCGTGCACTGGGGCGGTTTGCAGCCGAGTGTGAAGCGGCCGGGATGAGAATCAGCACCTCCAAATCCGAGGCCATGGTTCTCAGTCGGAAAAGGGTGGCTTGCCCACTTCAGGTTGGTGGAGAGTTTCTGCCTCAGGTGGAGGAGTTCAGGTATCTTGGGGTCTTGTTCACGAGTGAGGGAAGGATGGAACGAGAGATTGACAGACGGAACGGTGCAGCTTCTGCAGTAATGCGGTCGATGTACCGGTCTGTCGTGGTGAAGAAGGAGCTGAGCTGTAAGGCGCTCTCGATTTACCGGTCAATCTACGCCCTACTCACCTATGGTCATGAGCTGTGGATCATGACCGAAAGGACAAGATCCCGGATACAGGCGGCCGAAATGAGCTTTCTCCGCAGGGTTGCTGGGCGCTCCCTTAGAGATAGGGTGAGAAGCTCAGTTACTCGGGAGGAGCTCAGAGTAGAGCCGTTGCTCCTCCACATCGAGAGGAGCCAGTTGAGGTGGCTCGGGCATCTATTTCGGATGCCTCCTGGACGCCTTCCCGGGGAGGTGTTTCAGGCATGTCCCACCGGGAGGAGGCCCCGGGGAAGACCTAGGACACGCTGGAGGGATTACGTCTCCCGGCTGGCCTGGGAACGCCTCAGGGTTCCCCCCGGAAGAGCTGGAGGAAGTGGCTAGGGAGAGGGAAGTCTGGGCGTCTCTGCTTAGACTGTTGCCCCCGCGACCCGGCCCCGGATAAGTGGAAGATAATGGATGGATGGATGTTTTCACATACAAGGAATTTGTCTTGATGACACTTCCACAGCACAGACAGTCTCTGACAACCCCAATAATAAAAATATGATTGCACCAATCTTTAATGCATCCTTGCTGAATATAAAAAAGCCCATGCAGAACATTTTTTCTTTTACAGCTGAACCATCTATGAGAGCTCCAACCACACGATCAGCTGCTAAAACGACACCGGCAGCTGTAGTTAAACCAGTTGCTGGTGAGTTTTATTATACCATTTTAATTTGAGCTTTTCAGAGAGCTTTGTCTCGGTCACCTTTATTATGCTCTACTTGTTACATGTGTGTAATTTAAGCCACTTTCTCTGTGTGATTTTTAGATTCAAGGGCTATAAAAACGAGATCAACTGTTAAATGTCCTGCAGTGCCCTCTTCTGGCAGAGGGAAAGTCATACAAGGTAATGAGATTATGGTTGCTTTCTTCTGGCATATTGTCTAATATTGCGTATGATATTGTTTTATATTGCCACAGTGTTGCTCAGATGGAAGTAATGTTGCATCAGTCCAGAACTACAGGATGTTTGTGTATATTTGTCTTTAATCAGTATATCTCATTGTCTTACACAGGCAACACGAAGACAAATATTGAAGATAAAGTGAGTTAATTTGTCATCTATCTCTTTGGTTTTGAAATTTTATGAAAATTGGGAATTATGTTTTATGCTTGTATATTTTAGCCTGCTGAGAAAAAGGACACCGCAGTTAATTCTCTGGTTCCTGAGGGAGAGGAACCCAAAGCTGCTCCCCTCTCATTTGCCCCTCAGGGATTCGTGTTCCAGCCTCCTGTTGGTCTGAGTTCCTTCGAGCCTGCGCCCCTCTCTCCACTTTCAGCCAGTGCCTTCCTCTCACCAAGGTACGTGAGAATGCATGATAACTCTAAGCATTGTTATTTAAGCTGGTCCAAAATAATACTATCATATTTCTCTTTTATAGCTTTCTTTCTGAAGCAAGTGTGGAGCCCACCTTCCCCTCTCCCCCTAAATCTGTTCACCCTGCTCCTTCACTCTCATCCCCTCCCCTTTCTCTGTCAACCCCTCCACCTTCACTGTCAACCCTTCCACCAGATCTTCCCACCAGCCCTCCCTCAGTGTCCTCTCCCCCTCTTGCCCCATCGTCCCCTCAGCCATCCACTTTTGCAGCACCATCCGCTCCTTTGACCCCCTTGGAGCCTCAGCATGATGTTGCCTATTTCAGGTGAGGCAGATCTCTACCATTAACAGAGCTGACTCATTAGTATGTTGTAGTGTTTTAGTAATGCATTTATCTCCTTTTATACACCACCTTCTGGATTGGTCATTTGCCTTCTGCTCTGCAGTCTTTATTTTATTTTCATTAGATTTTATACAGTCAACCAGCCATTATTGATTACATGCATATACTACTGTTCTAAAGTTTGAGATTGGGAAGATTGTTTTTTTTTGTGTGTGTGATTTTTGGAGCTTATATGTTTACAGGTATTGCATTTATTTGATTACTGTTCTACAAAAGTAATATTAACAGTAATAAAATATAACAATTTAAAATGAACTTTTAAAAAAAATAAATTTTAAAATGTAATTTATTCCTGTAATGGCAAAGCAAAATTTTCAGCAGCCATTACTCCAGTCCTTCATTACTCCAATCCTTGAGAAATTATACTAATATGTTGACTTGTGCTCAAGAAACATTTCTTATCACAGTTGAAAACACTGTGCTGCAATATTTTTCTGGAAACCATGATGTTACAAATGTCTTTACAACATACTCAATTTAAGGCATCCTTGCTGAATACTTTTTGAATTTCTTTACACTTTTAACACCTTTTTTAATTATTAATGTTTTTTCACTGCATGTGTTTCAATAGGGCAGAGATGGTCAGCGAGACTGAGCGTTTGACTGTACTTTCTGAGCTGTGGGAGTCACGATTTGATGATACCTCTATCCCTGAGGAGAGTAAGTATTAATTCAAAGTTGTCTTAATTCAACAACAAAGTCTAACACTATTGTGACAACTAAGTAACTAGATTTTGAAGCAAGCTTTCCAACAAGGAATCATTTTTCTGTCCACACTGAAAGGTATGTATGTATGTATGTATGTATGTACACTCACCTAAAGGATTATTAGGAACACCTATTCAAATCCAATCACATGGCAGTTGCTTCAATGCATTTAGGGGTGTGGTCCTGGTCAAGACAATCTCCTGAACTCCAAACTGAATGTCAGAATGGGAAAGAAAGGTGATTTAAGCAATTTTGAGCTTGGCATGGTTTTTGGTGCCAGACTGGCCGGTCTGAGTATTTCACAATCTGCTCAGTTACTGGGATTTTCACACACAACCATTTCTAGGGTTTACAAAGAATGGTGTGAAAAGGGAAAAACATCCAGTATGCGGCAGTCCTGTGGGCGAAAATGCCTTGTTGATGCTAGAGGTAAGAGGAGAATGGGCCGACTGATTCAAGCTGATAGAAGAGCAACTTTGACTGAAATAACCACTCGTTACAACCGAGGTATGCAGCTAAGCATTTGTGAAGCCACAACACGCACAACCTTGAGGCAGATGGGCTACAACAGCAGAAGACCCCACCGGGTACCACTCATCTCCACTACAAATAGGAAAAAGAGGCTACAGTTTGCACGAGCTCACCAAAATTGGACAGTTGAAGACTGGAAAATGTTGCCTGGTCTGATGAGTCTCGATTTCTGTTGAGACATTCAGATGGTAGAGTCAGAATTTGGCGTAAACCGAATGAGAACATGGATCCATCATGCCTTGTTACCACTGTGCAGGCTGGTGGTGGTGGTGTAATGGTGTGGGGGATGTTTTCTTGGCACACTTTAGGCCCCTTAGTGCCAATTGGGCATCGTTTAAATGCCACGGCCTACCTGAGCATTGTTTCTGACCATGTCCATCCCTTTATGACCACCATGTACCCATTCTCTGCTGGCTACTTCCAGTAGGATAATGCACCATGTCACAAAGCTCAAATCATTTCAAATTGGTTTCTTGAACATGACAATGAGTTCACTGTACTAAAATGGCCCCCACAGTCACCAGATCTCAACCCAATAGAGCATCTTTGGGATGTGGTGGAACGGGAGCTTCGTGCCCTGGATGTGCATCCCACAAATCTCCATCAACTGCAAGATCCTATCCTATCAATATGGTCCAACATTTCTAAAGACTGCTTTCAGCACCTTGTTGAATCAATGCCACGTAGAATTAAGGCAGTTCTGAAGGCGAAAGGGGGTCAAACACAGTATTAGTATGGTGTTCCTAATAATCCTTTAGGTGAGTGTATGTATGTATGTGATTCTTGAGTAAAGAAAATGCTGTACCTATTCAAACATCTAGTTCTTTACTTACCCTTGCTTTGCAAACAAGCAGGTTTTACTGACAGTTTGAGGATCCAATGGAGATACGAGGTTTAGTCATAAACTCTTTTTAATATTTTCATTTGATTAGATATTTGCAAAACCCACAAACAGACGTAAAGGGTGATCAATAGTAATGTATGAAAAAAATGGAGATACAAGGTTTCTGCCAGACAGTGATAAATACAGTTATGTAAAGTAAGTATGTTTCTCCTTGTCTGTGTAGTGCGAGACCGGATGCGCACGGCTGTGGGCCAGGCCAGACTGTTGATGAAAGAGCGCTTTGGGCAGTTCAGCGGGCTCGTGGATGACTGCGACTTGGGGCGTGGAGACAAAATAACAACCTGCACTGACTTGCAGGGCTTCTGGGACATGGTGTATTTTCAGGTGGGTTAATGTTCTCTTTTAAAAATGCTCAAATAACGTCCGGCTCTTGTTTAATGTCTTATTTGATTTTCTTTAAATAGGTGGAAGATGTTAACAAAAAGTTTAATGCCTTAAAAGAGGCAGAAGCAAAGGATTGGAAGGAGGAAGTCAAGCCCGTCGCCAGAAAAAGAGTGGCCAAAGTAAACCACATTACCAGCACCAACCACAAGCACCATCTTTTAATAATCTTGCATTTTCAGATGTGAAGTGTAATTGTTGTATCCTGTCCTTTTACAGAAGCCTCCAGCCATAGGAGGGAAGGCCGAAGCAGGTGGAGGTGCCAGTGCAGCAGCAAAGAGTCGACTGGCTGCTGTGAAGGCCGCCATGAGAGCCAAGCAGGCTGAACAGAAAGCTGCGGAATCCTCAGGCAGCATCCAGGAGGATGCAGGCTCTGTCCCTGCGGTCCCTGCAGCCACACTGCCTGCAAAGACTGTGGTGTTCCATGGAGGTTTCTTCCAGGTGGAAAGCCCAGTCAAACCACCAAGTAAGAATGAAGAGTTATTCGGGCATGTGTTTTTTTTTTTTTTTTTCCTTGCCACTGTGGCCTCTGTCTTGCTTATTTGTGGACCCTTAATATTCAGTAATATTATGGATCTGAGTCTGACTGTACTGACACTGTTGGATGAGAACTGAGCTGGATGATTACATCACTGTTTTCTATTGAGCTCTTTTATAGCTGAATTGAACTAATTTCATATTTGATGATATTTTAAATAAGTATTGAATGGAACTGAATCAACACTGACCTCAGTTGAATGATTCATTATTATTGAATAATAATGAATTTTCTTTTTTTTTTGAGCTGCTTTGGCATCATTGAATCATTTTCCTGTTTATCACTGTAAAGCTGTATTGTATAAAGCGCCTTAAAAATTAATTCACCCAAAAATAAATTCTGTCATTTATTACTCACCCTCATGTCGTTCCCAACCTGTAAAACCTTTGTTCATCTTCGGAACACAATTGAAGATATTTTTGATGCAATCCGAGAGCTCTTTGACCCCTCCATAGACATCAATGTAATTAACACTTTCAAGGCCCAGAAAGGTAGTAAAGACATCGTTAAAATAGTCCATGTTAATCCGGTGGTTCAGACTGACACAGATGTGAAGAGATCGTTGAATAGTCATCATTTTGTTTTTTTGCGCACAAAGTATTTGCCGCTTCATAAAATTAAGGTTGAACTATAGAATACAGTATTGTTCAAAATAATAGCAGTACAATGTGACTAACCAGAATAATCAAGGTTTTTAGTATTTTTTTTTTTTTATTGCTACGTGGCAAACAAGTTACCAGTAGGTGCAGTAGATTCTCAGAAAACAAACAAGACCCAGCATTCATGATATGCACGCTCTTAAGGCTGTGCAATTGGGCAATTAGTTGAAAGGGGTGTGTTCAAAAAAATGGCAGTGTGGCATTCAATCACTGAGGTCATCAATTTTGTGAAGAAACAGGTGTGAATCAGGTGGCCCCTATTTAAGGATGAAGCCAGCACTTGCTAAACCTGCATTTGAAAGCCTAAGGAAAATGGGTTGTTCAAGACATTGTTCAGAATAACTGCGTACTTTGTTTAAATAGTTGATTCGAGTGGGGAACCTATAAAGAGGTGCAAAAACTTATAGGATGTTCAGCTAAAATCATCTCCAATGCCTTAAAATGGAGAGCAAAACCAGAGAAACGTGGAAGAAAACTGAAGACAACCATCAAAATGGATCGAAGAATGGCAAAGGCTCAGCCAGTGATCACCTCCAGGATGATCAAAAACAGTCTGGAGTACTGTGACAGTTAGAAGACGTCTGTGTGAAGCTAATCTATTTTCAAGAATCCTCTGTTAAAAAAAAGGCATGTGCAAAAGAGGTTACAATTTGCCAAAGAACACATCAACTGGCCTAAAGAGAAATGGAGGAACATTTTGTGGACTGATGAGAGTAAAATTGTTCTTTTTGGGTCCAAGGGCCACAGGCAGTTTGTGAGACGACCCCCAAACTCTGAATTCAAGCCTCAGTACACAGTGAAGCATGGTGGTGCAAGCATCATGATATGGGCATGTTTCTCCTACTATGGTGTTCGGCCTATTTATCGCATACCAGGGATCATGGATCAGTTTGCATATGTTAAAATACTTGAAGAGGTCATGTTGCCCTATGCTGAAGAGGACATGCCCTTGAAATGGTTGTTTCAACAAGACCATGACCCCAAACACACTAGTAAACGAGCAAAGTCTTTGGTTTTGTTCCAAACCAACAAAATTAATGTTATGGAGTGACCAGCCCAATCTCCGGACCTTAATCCAATCGAGAACTTGTGGGCTGATGTCAAAAATGCTGTTTCTGAAGCAAAACCAAGAAATGTGAATGAATTGTGGAATGTTGTTAAAGAATCATGGAGTGTAATAACAGCTGAGAGGTGCCACAAGTTGGTTGACTCCATGCCACACAGATGTGAAGCAGTTTTAAAAAACTGTGGTCATACAACTAAATATTAGTTTAGTGATTCACAGGATTGCTAAATCCTAGAAACAAAAACGTTTGTACAAAAATAGTTGAGTTTGTACAGTCAAAGGCAGACACTGCTATTTTTTTTTTTTTTAAACACACCCCTTTCAACTAATTGCTCAATTGCACAGCCTTAAGAGCGTGCATATCATGAATGCTGTGTCTTGTTTGTTTTCTGAGAATCTACTGCACCTACTGGTAACTTGTTTGCCATGTAGCAATAAAAAAATACTAAAAACCTTGATTAATCTGGTTAGTCACATTGTACTGCTATTATTTTGAACAATACTGTAACTGTCTATGGAGGGGTCAGAGAGCTCTCGGATTTCATCAAAAGTATATTAATTTGTGTTCTGAAGATGAACAAAGGTCTTATGGATTGGGAACGACATGAGAATTACACAGAATTTTTGGGTGAACTAACCCTTTATGTTTTCTGCAGTTTTCCACCAAAATAAAAGCTGTATGGTTTAAAGTTTAACGTTTGAAAGCAATTGTCCAAGTCATAATTATTAGCAAAGTTCAAAATATTTAAGCTATGCTTTAAAATATTCATTAGTCTAGAAATAGTTTTTTGTGAGATTTATCTTATTTTTTTAATCATGTCCTTTAAAAAAAAAAAAAAAAAAAAAAGGATTGGTGTTTTAATCTGTATAATCTTCTTTCAGGTGCTGTTAGACGATCATGTCGAATCAGTGCAGTTTGCAGGCAGCGCAGATCTAATGCAGTCTCTCACTCCTCCCCTCTACCCTGTGTGTCTGCCACACCTCCTCGAAGCCATCACCCTGATGTATTATCTGTTTCCACCCCTCTATGTTCTGCTGAGCCCCTTCCACAGTCTCCCAGAGCTCCTCAGATCAGTCCTGACCACAACCAAGCCACACATGTTTCGCTAGACACTGAGTCCTGCTCCAACAGCCAACCTCATTATGATTTAAGCTCCACCTGTACCTCAACCACACAAGAAGATATCAGTAATGGACCAGAAAACAGTCCAGTAGACCAATCACATGATTTACCCAGCCGGTCCGAGCACCTTGCTAATTCTTCAGAACCTCAGGTCGAGGAAAGCATTCCAGAGTCTATGCTCAGTCCTTCCTCCCAAGAGGAACCACAAGAGAACATGGTCTCTGATGACAGTTTGCAAGCAGATGGAGCAGATGCCGGCCTAGATACTCTTGGATCATGCTCATCTCACACCTCTTCCTCAGAAGCAGTAGAAGCAGAACCCAGTGTCTGTGCACCTGCTTCCCCTATCCTGATGCCCTCCACACCAACCAAAGATCTCAGCATATCAACAGCTCTCAGTAATGAGGTCATTTCGGCCTGTAATGGGTATGCTGTGCTTTGTTAAATTAGGCAACCTAATTTGCAACATGAACCACTAAATATGGCATAATTCATAATTGTTTATACTCTTTCCGCTGTTCCACAGCTCTCCAATCAGTACAGATGTTGAAATGACTGGAAATGAAGATGCTGAGGTGATTTACCAAATCCAACTAGAAATTCACAATATTTGTTTGTGTGCGTAAAATGTGTACTATATGCATTTTTCCTTTTACATTTAAAAAAAAAAAAATCTGTTTATATTGGATATTTAATTGTTGATGCTTCCTTTTTGTTTTTACATTGATTACCTTTGCCATCATCAATAAATAATATAAATTAATATTAATTTAATAACACTGCTAAATGTAACCTTTAGCAAATCTCAAAAAGAGTATCCATTTTTTTCATACTGTACATAAAAATAATACACTTTTGGAAATGATACAAATGAATTTAGGCATCACAGCATTATAGTGATTTTAAATGTATTTAGACAAGTGTAAAATTTTAATATCAGCTATTTATTGGTTATTGGCTATAACAATCTTATCAGTTATCGGCTAGCATTTTTATTTGCTACACTACATTAACTGGCAATGTAACTTGGCAAAATAAAAAGTTATTAATGATGGATTGCGAACAATCCTCCAAACCATGTAATTACCCTATTACATTTTGATAAACCTATAATGCATGATATATTTTAAAGTTGTCAAGATGGATTTTGGGGAACGTTGCATACACAGGTTATTTGCTGTGCGTGGAATGTCATATCCATACATAGAGGAAGAATAGTTCTGGCTATAAGTGTGAAGCTGAGTGGTTAAGATATCCTGTATGCATGTGTACACCAGTGCCTTGAACTACACTGCCTTGATCTGTGCAGCGGAGCAGAGCTGACACACAACCAAAACAATTTTGTTCTGTGAGACCCATGCGGTTTAACCGGTAGAGGGCCAGAAGTTATTGTGTAGCTAAACTTTATTCTGCATCTCTAAATCCTACTATTAGTCAGCACTCAGCAGAGATTTTTTTTTTCTTTTATTTGATAGTTAATGGATCATGTTCTGATGTATTTTTCACAGGGTGATACTGGTTTGGACTTTGAGCGTTACCTGCAGCCAGCAGTGAGATACAGCATGTCTCCGGGTCTTGCAGCAGAGAGGTTCTCCCTTGGGGTTGTGGATGCTGAGATGGAGAGTCCTGTGACTCCGACAGAGGAGCGTCCTCTTGATTTCTTGGCAACACAAACAGGTAGTTTATGTCTCTGATATCTAGGGCTGCAACTAACGATTATTTTGATTAATCGGATAAAAAGGCCATTTTTTATTTTGTCAAAACACACTATTCCACATCCTGCCCAATGCTGTCCTTCAAACAAATGTGTCAGCTGAGTGCAATTAAAACCATACATGTATAGATATAGTCAATATATCTACCTTAAAATTAACCATGGTTTTACAATGAACTAAACAAACAAGAATAATAAATAACAAGGTTATTTTAGTTATTCAATGGTAACCACAAATTAACCATAGTTTTTATTTTTTTATTTGTGTGGTTATAAAAGTGGTAATAATTCTATGCTATGTTTGTGCTATAGGCCTACATTATGTGCAAAAATTACTAAGCAACTCCCTATATTAAAATGATATAAAAAAAAAAAAAAATGCCACATAAGAGGAATGTTCACACACACACTATGGACACATAACTACAGACTGTAAGGATGCATTTTCATGCAAAATGGATATACTCATGTGAATTGGTAGCATTTACAGATAAGGATATAACCAGTGTTCTCTATATAGATCAGTGGATATAACCTTTAAAATTAACGTTTTGCGCTGAGGACACAGACGCACGCACACATTTGTCAAAACGCGTGACAGGGTGTGTTAAACACTATGCTAATGCATTCGCTTGAAGCTTAAAATAAACAATTCTCATGTTTTGGGCGCTTGGATCATGTACCTTTCCTCCATCAGCTCGCTCTGTTTTCACTGCACTTTCTAGATGAACATTTTGTCCATAATGCATTATTCAGTGCTGTCATTTGGCGCGACTGGAGGAAGCTTTGCGTAGAGAGCAGACCCGATTAATCGATAATGAGAATCATTATCGATTTTATCGATTAGTTGTTGCAACCCTACTGATATCACTCGCATAATGTTATTAATGCTCACATATGGTTTGTTGGGGGGCACGTGGGCACTCACTTCTCTTTCTTGCACTCCTGTCTCAGCTCTTCCCAGAATGGTGTTCACACCCCGGACCAGTCAGGTGGATTTAAATCTTTAATTTCATTTCCTCTTTGTTTTTCAACAGGGTTCCCACAGTTTTTTAGTCAAGGAAATTCACTCAGAGGAAGCAATTTTGATCATATGAAATAAAATGTTACAGAAATGTTCATGACTTGGTTTTTTTAGTTTTTCAGGCCTGGAAAACACCATTTTATGTTTCCAGGTTTTCCAAGACTGTGGGAACCACTACTTGCACACCTTCTGAGAGTTTGTAGTATTAATTAATTTTGTTTACTTTTTTTTTTTTTTTTTTTTTTGGGGGGGGTCCATAACCTTGTTCTCTGTTTCAGATGTCGGACAGTCTGCTGCTGTTCACCCCAGAGCAGAAGGAGAGAGTGAGACAGTCAGTGTGTGAACGTGACCTGATCACATTTACACCTCCCACAAACAAATGAGCACATCCACTTGCTCTTTGAATGTTGGATAAAGCAAAAAAAAATGTTTTTTTTTAAACTATTAAATTAGATGCCTTTTGATACTTGTTCATCTATTTGCTACTCACTTTTTGTACTTTAAGCACGTTTAGATACTGCAGTAATATTTCTATGCAGTTTTGACCTCAGAAAATATTGTTCTTTAAGGCTTTTAAATGTCACAATTGTTGTAAACGCCAATTAAATCATAAAAAAAAAAACAGTAGTTCTATTCTGTGAATGTACTTTTTCTTATTCCCACTGGTGACTGACTGTTTTGAAATGACAGACCTGGTAGAGGTCATGGGAGAAGGGGGCGAGCAATGTTTGGAACCTCTCTGTCTCCATCTTCATCTCGTCTCTCCTCAGCCTCCAGCTGTTCTGAATGTCTGTAATTGTAAATTATAAAAATATTGGCTTCAAAAACCATTTCTTGGAATCTGGGAGATGTTTTTAAATACCTTGCTTTGTCAGCATCTGCAAGAGCACTTGTGTTTTTTCTGTCAGCCTGAGTCTCTCCTCCAGCTTCACGCTGTGCTCGTATGCAGGAAGAAGGTCTGAGAGAAGAACTGCTGTGTTTTCTGCATCCAGTCCTTCTCTGAGGATATGAAATTAGTCCACTATTAGGGATAAATCAGATGTAGAGAAATGCATTGTATGGCATTTATGGTTTCATAAAAGAGATACATTAAGTACTATTGTTACAGTAATCTGATACTAGCTAGAGTTAGATGATTAATCGATATAGTGCAGTGGTTCTCAACCTTTTTCACTCTAAGGAGCCCTAAGGTTTTTTTTTTTTTTTTTTTTTCAAAATGTGTTTTAATCTATGGACACTCCTACTTCTGTTTCTGTAAATGTTTTTATTAGGATAATGTAACATTAGGATTCTAAACTCAGTTTCTAATAAAATATCAGAGCATTGCATAATAACTAAGAATGTATTAATTTACATGAATTGTCCAGGTGATGCTTTTAAAATTAGGCTACCTCATTTTGGTATTCATGTAACATGCTTTTATCCAAAATGACTTCCAAATGAGGAATACAACAAGCAAAGGCAATGATAAGTGCTAGTAATACAATGTTTCAAACGTTGTCCAGAACAGTACAACCCTTGATGTCTTATTTTAAGTCATCGTGAGGCCCCTTTGGAATGTTGGTTAAGGCCTCCTAGTTGAGAACCACAGATATAGAAACAAGACTGACCATGAATTACATTTGTGAAGTCAAACCTTTGAAAGCAAGCACAGGACTTTGTCTTTGCTCCATCTCCTCAGATAGGGACGACTGAAACATTTCAAAAGATGAGAGCACCTTAATGGAGACAGTCTGGTTAGCTTTCACCAGCTAAAATAATAATAATCCACAGAAATGGGATACTGAGTGATATCTACAAATCTCAAATTGAAAAAAAAACAACCCATTTAAATTATGTAACTATAAATCAGTGATCTGGGACAGTAGGAGAGGCAGCACAGACCTGAAGTGAACTCCGCTCTGTAATATTCTGCGCTGTGTCGTCCCAATGACTTGTGTCAGCCTGGCTCTGAACATCAGTTTGGTTTATCTGGCCTTTCACCTCAGCACAGCCCAATAATGCCTCAAAGAACTCCAGAAAGCTCATCTACAACCAAAATCATTTGCCATATCAACCAAAAAATATGAGCAGAGTCCCTTTCAAGGAAAGTCTCTTCACTCGGCTGCCATATTTGCAATGCCTCCGGGCAGCTATTTCAGGCATCCAAGACCAAGGCTAGGATCTATTTGAATGGGTGAATCCTGAAATCTCAAAAATTGCTTGCCGAATTCACAATTAATTAACATATTACAAATCAGCAACTGTCCCATAAATGTTGGGACATAATTGTCTCTTATGCTCAAATAGCATTAAAATGCTTATTTTTCAGGCTAGGCTAGCCAATGCGCATGTGCAGTATTAAGCACGAACTTCTAATGGCAGTTGCAGTAATGACTTTACTAATCATCGATTGGCTCTTTTACTTAGAAGTGGGGATGTATTTCACCATATTACGCATTGCAGTTTCTCCCATTCAAAAGGAATAGGGGTGAACCGTCTTTCCATAGCTATAGTCTTTGATATGAGTTCAGCTACTGACCTCCAGGTCCAGGTTGCTGTAGATTCCATCATGAATTGCAGGATCTCTAACACTTTGGACACAGTTAGCTCACTGTCATAAAGACAGAGGTCCTGTGAACAGGACTATGCATAAGAATCATGTATGAATAATTCTTAGTAAATTGAGACTAGATGAAACTAAGAGGCCTGTTACCTTGAGCAACCAGACAAATTGCCTTGCAGTCAAGGTTTGGTCAGGCTGGATTGAATGTGCTTTACACAGGGCCTGATAAATTTCCCAGCATCTGTCTGAGAAGTGACATGCAACCGAAGCATGGACAGGATGGCAGAACAGAAAGCCTAAAAAGTAAGATAAGATAGATTTATAATTAATGAATAGGTCTATATCTAACTGGTACAATTTCTAATAATACAATCTGTATCTCTCTACCTTTCACATTCTTTGCATTGGGAATGATGTTCTGCCTCATGAGCTTTGAAAAACATGCAGCGAGTATGTTATTAGAGGACCTGAAACATGACAAGTGATCTGTGACTAGACATTGTAGACACTAGACACTATCATTGTAGGAAAATACTCAATATATATTTGGCAAATATGATATGCTACAATGATAATATAGCTGATACATTCTCTCGGTAGAATGGCAGTGAAAGGAGAATGAACCTGATCTGGATTCAGACAGTGACAACAAGCAAAACATTGATTACCAATCCAAAAACATCACAAACCATTACTGTGCTTAGAGACATTACCAGTGATGAGACGATCTATTTGTGCTTGCGTGACTCCGTGCTGGTGAACTTTACAGTCCATGAGAAATCGAGAGAACTGCAGGTGGGTCAGTGGAAATATTTTGTCTGGAGATAGCTCATGTCCAAGGCTGCTGTAGAAGCTATACACTTCCCTTAACAAACCAATGTGTCTCAGCACTGCAAATTCCACCTGCACAGATAAATAAAGTAATATTTACACACCAACACAGATTTGGCTCTGGATTTACCTTAAAATAAGATTTAATCTTAAATAAGGCCAAAAACCTGTTTGAGTTCTTGATCTCTGTGGGCCTCAGGGACTCTATCTAACAGAGTCTGGATGTTCAAAACCATGTCAGATCCGAGCGGTGAGTTTGTGCTGGACTGGGACGATGTTTGGGATGAATCATCTATTGAACAGAGATAAACACTATTAGAAATATTATTAAAATAAAATAGTGTATACTGTCAGCCACTCAGCCACCCTTTGAGAAAAAAACTAAACAAAAAAATCATAGACTCAGTAACATCCAGAAGGTTTTCAGCCACTGTGAGAATGTTTCAGGTCATTTGATGGAACTGTCAAATTAGAGATTTATTAGAGCAGCACTATACACTCACCTAAAGGATTATTAGGAACACCATACTAATACTGAGTTTGACCCCCTTTCGCCTTCAGAACTGCCTTAATTCTACGTGGCATTGATTCAACAAGGTGCTGAAAGCATTCTTTAGAAATGTTGGCCCATATTGATAGGATAGAATCTTGCAGTTGATGGAGATTTGTGGGATGCACATCCAGGGCACAAAGCTCCCGTTCCACCACATCCCAAAGATGCTCTATTGGGTTGAGATCTGGTGACTGTGGGGGCCATTTTAGTACAGTGAACTCATTGTCATGTTCAAGAAACCAATTTGAAATGATTCGATCTTTGTGACATGGTGCATTATCCTGCTGGAAATAGCCATCAGAGAATGGGTACATGGTGGTCATAAAGGGATGGACATAGTCAGAAACAATGCTCAGGTAGGCCGTGACATTTAAACAATGCCCAATTGGCACTAAGGGGCCTAAAGTGTGCCAAGAAAACATCCCCCACACCATTACACCACCAGCAGCCTGCACAGTGGTAACAAGGCATGATGGATCCATGTTCTCATTCTGTTTACGCCAAATTCTGACTCTACCATCTGAATGTCTCAACAGAAATCGAAACTCATCAGACCAGGCAACCTTTTTCCAGTCTTCAACTGTCTCATTTTGGTGAGCTCGTCCAAATTGTAGCCTCTTTTTCCTATTTTTAGTGGAGATGAGTGGTACCCGGTGGGTCTTCTGCTGTTGTAGCCCATCCGCCTCAAGGTTGTGCGTGTTGTGGCTTCACAAATGCTTTGCTGCATACCTCGGTTGTAACGTGTGGTTATTTCAGTCAAAGTTGCTCTTCTATCAGCTTGAATCAGTCGGCCCATTCTCCTCTGACCTCTAGCATCAACAAAGCATTTTCGCCCACAGGACTGCCGCATACTGGATGTTTTTCCCTTTTTACACCATTCTTTGTAAACCCTAGAAATGGTTGTGCGTGAAAATACCAGTAACTGAGCAGATTGTGAAATACTCAGACCGGCCCATCAAAATTATAAAGTCTGAAAATTATAGACTGATGAGTAATGTTTTGCCATGAATATAATTTTTCTGTATTTATGAATTTATGCTGCTTGGAGTTTCTTGTATAATTATTATATTATGTACACTCACCGGCCACTTTATTAGGGACACCTGTTCAACATAACTATATAACAATATAACTATAAATAAATACATCTTTATTTATTTATTAATTATAAATAAATAATTGTTTTATAATAAATGTAAAAGTACTACATTTATATATAAATATTAAATTATACATTTCAATTTAGCTATGTAGGAAATCAGTTGCTAGGGACAATGGTCAGCTGTATAGTTTAGTAGCCATTAATTGATCAGAATCAAGTATTTTGGAGAGCTAATAATATTTATTACTTCTGGTCATGAATATTACTTAATACTTCACTCTCGTCTGGAAAAGGAGTCGTAATCCCACTCAGGCCAGGAGTGAAGGCAGGAAATTCAGCCATGCAGTCCTTATTAAACTCCCCTTCATATACCCGTCCATTTTTAAAAGTGTACCTCCCCTGCAAAAGACCATCTGTAGTGTTGGAATCACACAACCATCTCACATCTTCATAGTTTGAAAGGCGGCTTACCTGTCCATGTTTTTTGTCATGTTTCCACTCTCCACTATACACGGCCCCACTGGCATATGAGAACTGTCCTCGACCATGACGCATGCCCTGAACGAATTCTCCCGTGTACTCGTTCATACGAGGGTATTGAGAGCATGGAACTCTTTTACAGAACCATGTGTGCGTTCCTCTTCCTACATTAAATAAGAAACTTTTGCTAAAATTTTCAGTACAAACTGATAAAAAAAATCAGACATAATATAGGGAAGGACCCTAAAAATAAAGGGAAAGTTAGTAAATGACAGACCTGGATGCCATCTACCCACTGTCCACTGTATTGTTGATCCATCTGAACCCATCTCATTGTCCCTTCTACATGTCAAACATTGTTCCTCCATTGTCCTTCATATACATTGCCATATGAGTAACTTGATGGGAAACATATATTTTCTTCAAATATATATTTATAAAGAAATGATTACTATCACATACCACCATTTTCCCCAGCCCCCTCTGCAGTTGTTCACCCAGTCTCCTTTGTACCATGATGTGGATGGTTACATGTACATAAGTATTCACAGCCTTTGCCATGACACTCAATATTGAGCTCAGGTACATCCTGTTTCCACTGATCATCCTTGAGATGTTTCTACAACTTGATTGGAGTCCTCCTGTGGTAAATTCAGTTGACTGGACATGATTTGGAAAGGCACACATATATAGGCACTTACTATATAAGGTCCCACAGGTAACTGTATGTCAGAGCACAAACCAAACCATGAAGTCTAAGGAATTGTCTGTAGACCTCAGAGACTGTTTCGTAGATTGTATCGAGGCACAGATCTGGGGAAGGGTACAGGAAAAATTCTGTAGCATTGAAGGACCCAACAAGCACAGTGGTCTCCATCATCCGTAAATGGAAGTAGTTTGGAACCACCAGGACTCTTCCTAGAATTGGCCAAACTAAGCGATCAGGGGAGAAGGGCCTTAGTTAGGGAGGAGACCAAGAACCTGACGGTCACTCTGACAGAGCTCCAGCGTTTCTTTGTGGAGAGAGGAGAACCTTCTAGAAGAACAACCATCTCTGCAGCACTCCACCAATTAGGCCTGTATGGTAGAGTGGCCAGACGGAAGCCACTCCTCAGTAAAAGGCACATGACAGCCTGCCTGATGTTTGCTAGGGCACCTGAAGGACTCTCAGACCATGAGAAAAAAAATGATCTGGTCTGATGAAACAAAGATTGAACTCTTTGGCCTGAATGGCAAGCGTCACGTCTGGAGGAAACCAGACACCGCTCATTACCTGGCCAATACCATCCCTACAGTGAAGCATGGTGGTGGCAGCAAAACAAAGTAGTGGCTACGGGACAACTCTGTGGCCCAGCCAGAGCCCAGACTTCAAGAGTTTTATTTGTCACATACACAGTTATATACAGAATATACAACCGGCAGTGAAATGTAAACAGGTCCGCTCCATGGACAGTGCAAATTCACAGTTAAAAACACAAGGAGGAAATTATAATAGAAATAGAATAAAAGGCTGTAATTGGTGCCAAAGGTTCTTCAACAAAGTACTGAACAAAGGCTGTGAATGTTTTTTTTTTTTTTGTTGTTTTCATTTGCAAAGATTTCAAACAAACTTCTTTCACTGTGTCATTATGGGATATTGTTTGTAGAATTGAAGAAAATAATGAATTTAATCAATTTTGGAATGAGGCTGTAACATTAAAAGTGAAGCGCTGTGAATACTTGCCGGATGCACTGTAAAACTTCAAACACATCATAAAAAAAACACACAGGAGAAATGTGTTTTATTATTAAAAAATACAAATAATAATACAATTCTTAATTAAAACAATAGTGTTTGACAGTCAATATGAAATTTAAAAGCAAACAAAAAAAAAAAATTATTAGTAGCTTACCTTCAGTTGTAATTCGGTGACTAGTACTGCAGTGTGTTGATGACAATGGCTGAAATAAACCTCTACAAATGTATCTTTGCCCTAATAAAATGTATAAGCTAGCCTGGTGTGAGTATTCTGTGCCATACTTAATTTCTTGATTATTTTTTATATAACCAGTGTTTCCCAGCCTTCATAGCCCCATTAGTAAAGTTCTCTTTAACCGTACCAAACTACACGTTTTGCTGTGTTCTCATATTATACTAGATATACTTTAGAATTAAAGTCTCACAATAAGTTCAATTAACTTTATAAGCCTCATACTTATTGAGGAAAATGTTTTCTTAATCTTGTAGCCATTATAATAAACACTGCAGTTTTTAATTGTTTATGGAATAAACAATGGACAAACTGTGGACAAATGTGTAGCAAGTAATAAAACATAAATATTGTTACAAAGAACACTGTTAAGTGTAATGGACTTGCATGGAATGGCACTGCTTTTTCATTAAGGACCTCCAGAAATTGTGCCACAGTAAAAAGCAACACTTGAGTTTACAATGCAAAATTTGTGCCAGAATGAAATATGATCCACTCAAGCTACACCTAAAAATGTAATTAAATACACTAAATCTGGCAAGTTAAATATTATATTAAGGACATAATTAAATATCCTTGGGTGAGGCTGTCATTTGGATTGTATTGATCAAGGTCTCTTGATGGTAGTTTTAAAGGTAGCTTTTTGCAAGCAAATGTTTTCTGATTTATGGAGGGCAGGTAATAGCATTAAATGAGTAATGTTTCACTTGTTTGCACATGTATGGAAGAAAATTCATGACATATTGAAATGCAATCAAACAGGGATTTGAAAGGAAACTATTCACCTTTGTTATAGCCTACATTACCTATAGAATAGATTTTGAAAAAAGAACAAACAGGAATTCTATACATCATGAATTTTATTTTAAAGTTCAAACTCTTAGAGTAAAGTACTTTTGGATAAAGTATGACATATTGTTAAATAGGTTACAAATAGATGTTAGGCTTATGTTAGTTCAATCTTAAAACATAAATAAAATATATTATATATGTTCTTAATCTACATTATACAGTCTTCAATAGCCATAAAGTGCCAATACACTCAAATGCATATTGCACAATTGTGTAATCATATATTTTGTGATGACTTTACTGTAAGGACATTCTGAGTGCACTAAGGTTACTGAGGAACTCATCATTGTCTTCATAACTCAGAGCTTTCTCATAGCACTCAATGGCTTGATGTTTCTCTCCTTTTTCCTTATGAAGGAACCCTAGTATCCCATGAGCCTCCCCTTCCTGAGAGTTTCTCAGAATCCGTTTCTCAGCAATCTTCCTCAAACGTGTGGCACTTTTCTTCCCTTCGAATGAATTCGGGCTCATCTTCAGACATTCCATGTAGTGTTTGATAGCTAATGGTTCACATTTGTGGCAATATAGCTGGAATTCAGCAAAGTAAAAATTGACCACATGTAAATTGTCTTTTCTCTCTTCAGCTGTTTTAAAAGTGACCTGAAACAGCTCCTCAGCTCGAGACATGTTGCGGTTCTCGCCATACTGCAGCGCTAGGTCGCTCATCGCAGAAATGAAGGAGGTCGTCAGGCTGGTAGCCATTTCTAAATGGTAGATGCATTGATCACGAATTTGTTGAACTCTTGACCCCTTGGCATGGTGACTTTGTTCCTGCTGAAGTTGGATTTTCTTCTGCTTATAGCAGAGAGCCAACTGATGATGTATGAAACTTGAATTGGGTGAGTGTTCAAGTGCTCGCTTCAACAGAGCGATTGACCTGTCCTCACTCACTTGATTCCTGAAGAATTTCCCAACATATCGGATGACATGTGGGTGATCTGGAGATCTTTCTAAAGCCTTCTCTACCAAGCTTTCAGCTTCTTTGTACTTCTTGAAAACAGTCAGTCGCAAGCTTAAGAGGACCTTGAGAACGTCATCATCTGGATTCATGTCAATGGCCAGTCTCAGTTGCTTGATTGTAGGCGAATCCTCCAAAGTGCACTCCAAGCTCTCGTATTCGGTACGATACAGAGCAATGGCATAACCAGCGTTCCACTCGCCTTCATCTGGTTCCAATTCTAAAGCCTTCCTGAAACATTCTTTGGCTCTTTCATAATATTTGCATGAGAATTTAAGAAAAGTCCATCCCTTCTCACCAAGCACCTCTGGAACAGATGAAAACTCTTTTGGAAATGTTTCATTTATCTTCTGAAGCTTTTCCAAGTAACTTTCACACTCTGTGTAGTTCTTCATGTGGTAGTTTAACCAGGCAAGGTTTCCATAAGTAACAACAAGAGCATTGTGAAATTCATCCCTATGGCATTCAATATGGAGCTCCATGGACATCATGAGGTTGTCATGTGCCTCCTTGTGAAACCCCAGAAGGAATTGAGCATATGCCAAAGCACTGTAAGTTCGGGCAAGTCTTTCTTTCTTTTCAAGGTCCAATTTAATCTGCTCTTCCAGCCTATTGAGAACATCATTTAGATCTATATCATCTTTTATCAGAGCCCAGGTGAAGTGGCATTCCAGCTGGTGAAGTTTTGATCTCAAAGTTCTGTCAGGTTCCATACTGAAAAAATGGAAAGATAAGTAATTCAATATAAAAACCAATATATATATATAAAAAGTACATTTATCAAAACTGTTGGAAATTTTCTTGCCCCTTGAAGTACATTTTATAATACTTTGGCATTTGAAGGCTTAAGCAAAATATATTTTCAATTTGAAAATATATTTCTGTACGCTGTGCTGTTTTACCACAGATATGTATCTTAGATTTGAAATAAATATTCAAGGTATTTTATTGTTATTCTGTACATATTGACACATGAGAACGAAATATGTACCCAGGTCCAGCAGCATGTATATAAAAACAATATATATATATATATATATGTACAATAAGTAAAAAATTATTTAATAGACTAAATTTAAAATAACTTATTAACCTAGGAATACCTGAAAAAACTAAAACCTAAAACTAAAAGCAATGCATCATGTTAGCATATTACACCACAGCAATATATATATATATATATATATATATATATATATATATATATATATATATATATATATATATATATATATATATATATATATATATATATATATATTACTAATTAATATGGCATCAGATATGTAGCTTATATAAATAACTTTGTTAAATAACATTGTAATTCAACTGAAAAACCTTTGTAATTGTAGGCATGTACTTACCTCATCTTGGACGTCTGTGCGATAAATGTTTCAGAAGTCTGATGCGGAAAGGTTTTATGTCCTCTCCCAGTAATGGGAGGGTCAAACTCAGAATAGAAACTGAAACCTTGGCTGAAGATGGAAAGAGAGAGCTAAAGGCTGATTCAATTGATGTGTGATATTTGCTAGTTAAATTATAAAGGATGGTCTAAACAATTCCCAGCCGTCTGGTGTCATGCTTTTTTGCATATTTATTTCTGTCATTTACTGTCATGCAATAGTTATATATAAACAGATATCAGAAAGTAAAGCTGCACAAAATGTTTATATATATTTGGTTGACTTGTGTACTTACATTAGTCAATCACCTTTATTTATATAGTGCTTTTTAATACAGATTGTTTCAAAGCAGCTTTACAGTGATAACAGGAATATATGGCAACAAAGTTTGTTTCAGCTGTACAGCAGCTTTAGAAGAAAATAGTGTCAGTGACGACGTTTACATGGACAGCAGTAATCTAATGAATGACCTTATTCTGAATAAGACATCCTGATTAAGGTGTTTACACGAGTTGCTTTTAGAATATTCCGTTCATGTTCCCGTTTTACATGTTATATAGAACATAGATCGATTAATGGCACGTCATTACGGCCACATGCCACACTACGCTGTCCGACGTCCAATCATAGCGCGACTTTGGTGGGTCTGTTAAAATTCAATGGGCTCAGGAAACCCGCTGTAACTTTACCTGCAGGTGTCGCTGTTGGACAGTGTTATGTGTGTGTGTGTGTGTGTGTGTGTGTGTGTGTGTGTGTGTGTGTGTGTGTGTGTGTGTATATATATATATATATATATATATATATATATATATATATATATATATATATATATATATATATATATATATATATATATATATATATTTTAGCGTTGATTTATTTTTGCAATATTATATATTGTCTCAGTTTTTTTGAGGAGACACTTGCCTACTTCTTGACAGCCTACGTTTCGAATAATAGCTTTGATTAATAATGAAAAGGGTTTAAAAATCATGATTGTTTGGCTTGTTTTTTATTGTCGTCGATCACTCGGGTGTTCACTGAATGAGCCAAATGGCTCGCGAGCCTAGGTTCCTGACCGCTGTTGTAAGCAGACAGTTTGGTCACAATTATTAATATGGGATATATTACAGATACAAACTTATTCTATTTTACTTTTACAATGAGCAGAATTATTATAACAAAAAGAAAAACATACAGAGGATCGAGGCAGTGTCAGAATGAGCAGTCAAGCAAGACACACCATAGCAACGCGTTATGGCAACGACATTTCAGACTGACAGTTACGTAAAAGATAGACGGGAATTGTCAGACTTTTGAGCGCTTTGTTACTGTTTTGTACACGTTTTTATATTAATTATAATAAAAATAAAAGTCCCCCAAAGCCCTCCCATCTGCACTTGCCTGGTGTGCGTATGTGTCCTGTCACAAAATGCGGCGAAAACTCCTACACAACGTTAATAGTTAGATTAAGGTGAGTACATGTCTGTAATGCTCTCTGATAATGTGACTAAAATAGGCATACTCCACATGTCTTAATTCGATTTGCGTTTACTTGATTATGACCAAATAAATGTCATGATTCTCAATAGCAAATTTTATACTAAACCATAATATATATATATATATATATATATATATATATATATATATATATATATATATATATATATATATATATAAAATGTTTATTTTTACTTTTTGCATTTTAATTCTGCTGTTTTGTACTATTTTAGCTTATATGTTGTTAGCTCATATTAATTGTGTGCAGTGTTGCTCATTTGTTGCTTTGGATAAAAGCATCTGATAACTAAATACATGCAAATGAATAAGTTGAAAAGAGGCTGTAACATAACAAAGAAATTAAACCAGTTAAAATTTAATTCCAAAGTTTTTGACAGCTCCTCAGTATGAGTAGTTTTGCTGGGCAGATACTCCTTTGCTTGCGTCTCCTGTTTGTCTTCAGAAGATATGAAGTCCAAAATCTCGAATGCTTCTTTCTTCTTAGTTTTGAGATTCCTCTCCGCAATCAGTCTGAGCTTCTTGCCAGCTTGTTTCCTTTCATAGGTGTTGACTGGAATCATATATGCTGCCTTGAACTGACCGACTGCTTTGTCTTTGTCTTTTTTCTTGTAGAGCAAGAACAAACCATAGCATGTGTGGCAGTGCTGCTTATCAGACTCACTGAGAGCTTTGTCATCTATCAGACTGCTAAAGATCTTCTCTGCCTCTCCAAGTTGCCAGTTCTCCCCATACGCCTCTGCTAAATTAACTTTGGCATAAATATTGTTAGGCTTCAGCTCTACAGCCTTTGAGAAGTGTTGGATACATTCAGCCACCTTAGAGGCTTTTTGAGCAGCAGGAATGCGCCTCCCAGGCCTACTCTCCTCAAACATCCGAATAAGCTGTTGTTTATGGCAAAGGCCAATTTGATGGTGCAGAAAGGAGGAGTTTGGAGCCAGCTCTACTGCCCTCTCGAGGACAGACAATGAATCTTTAATGGAGCCCTCTGCCCTGAAGAATTTGGCCACATATCTGGTTACTTGTGGAACATCAGGAGACAACCTGAGGGCCTCTTTTATAAGGTTCTGGGCTTCCTGTCTCCTTGACCTCTGGAGTTTCAGAGCCAAAAGTACCATGATCTCAGTGTTTGTGGGCTCCAGGCTGAGAGCTTTTCTAAGCTGTTCTGTGACTTTTCCAGTGTCTTTGGCTTTGTTCATGCCATCTATCCTGTAAAGCACTATTGCGTAGCCCACATTAAACAAAATGTTGTCTGGTTCTGCCTCAAGAGCCTTGGAGAAACTCTCTTTTGCTTGCTCATAGAATGTTCCTCCAAGTCTCAGAAAGCTCCAGGCTTTCTCAGCATGTATTACGGGCAAGCTGCAGGAGTATTCTGATGAGCCCGTTATGTCCTTGCATATACTTTTCACTTTGTTCAAGTAATCTTCTGCATCATTTAACCTCTGTAAGTGATAGTGCACCCATGCAAAGCTGGAGAATGTCACCAGAAAATCAGGTTCCTTTTGTTTGTCTTCCTTTAATGCTGTTTCAGCCTTTTGAAGGTAGTCCAGCGCTTTCTCGGTTTTACCCTCCAAGTGGCTAATAAAAGCCAGAAGGTTGAAATACGTGGCATGATACTTTTGTGGACAAAATTTGATCCTATCATGGAGTTTGTGTGGTAAGCTGTTCAAATCCTTTATGTCTGATTTTTCTACACCCCATGTAAAAAGGCACTCCAGCTGGCTGAGCTTCCCTTCCATGTCTTTGTTGCTGGAGACATGAGAACAAGAAATAATAAACAATCTCTTCATACCCGAGTAATTTGCAAGGATTAACAATAGCCTATATATTTTTTAAAGCCTAATAACCACAGTATCCTACTGCTCATATTATTATTTTGCGACAGTAATTTAGATATAACAATAACTACGAGATATAGCTAGCCTACGTCAATTTAAGAAAATACAAATGACATGTTTACATTTTGCTATGCGGTCATTTAGGCGTGTATTAGACAGGTTTTCTTAAGACTGAGCTATTTATCACATGCGAAGGCATTAGGCTACATTTTAACAGACGTTTTGATAAATGTGTCACAATGCTATTCAGTGCTTCTCTTACCTCATATCACGAGGATGTGTTTCCGTTGAAACCGCGTATAGCCTTCTGAAAGATTCGATGTCACGAAAACGAAAGTAGTAAAAGCATAGGGATAAGTTTCGCTTTCGTGATACGCTGTAAAAAAAAAAAAAAAAAAAACATGTGTTGTTCGAAATCACTTTTGATTTTGAATTTATATCCTATATAAACATTATTTAAATAAATACATTTAAATTAGAAATTAAGACTTCATACAATTTTTTATAGGCTATATCACGCTGCAAAATTTTCATGTAAGGCAATTAATGTGTCTTTTATTATAAATAACAACTTCATACCTTGAATTACTACATTTTAGAGCCATTTTTGAGTACTATTCTCGCATTTAAGCTATTTGAATGTATATTTTGAATGTGCTGTGTAGTTTTAGTCGACTATGGTAGGCCTACTTGTTTATTTGGCCTACCCATTTGTCTAGCTAGTACACAAACTGTCCTAGATGTGTAACGTGACAACTCCAAGTGACGAAGCAAAAATCTGATGATGACACGTTTCGGCGTCTGCAGTAGCACTTGCCTGTTCTAAACAGAAGGTGGCGGTGTTTAGCTAAGTAGAACTGAAATAACTTTCCCACCGTCAGTCTCCTTGCTATTCATCGAGGTACTCTACACGTTAAGGTGACGCACGGAAATTTGATCTTAAACTTCATATTTTTGTAGGATTAATTGTCATGTTTACAATAGCAAAGTGTGAAATATGAATATGAAGTGGACTGGGCGAGATTTACTCATTGATCTAAACAGAATAACTGGTAAGTTAGCTACAAGTGCCATTGACTAATGGTAAGTTCGTTTACAGGTTCTGAATCTTACCTTACTCTTTTTATTTATTATTCCGCCTGCACTCAAATTTAAAGACATTGTCTTTTCATCATAGTTTTTAGTTATAAAACTTTTGTAGTAAACATTATTTCTTCTTATTATTATTTATTTATTTATTTTTTGTAAAAAAAAAAAAAAAAAAAAAAAAACAGTTTTCAGTCTTTACAGCATTTCAGGATTTTTATATATTTAGATTAGGGTTTATCATCTGATCAGATAAGCAGATAACCCTCTCTGAGATCTTCACACACAGGAGGCTACCACAAAAGTTCATGGAAATTCCAACATGAAGAGCCATTTAGTGCAGAGAACGCGTAAGTTAAGGGGCGGGTCTAGCCTACTACGCTTTTTAAAGCAGAAGCAGACACAAAACCGTAAAAGAAATCGAAATGTTTGGACTACAGTACATCTGGGATTGCATTTTGCAGTACGAGACCATGCTAAGGTCTCCATATTTCCCAGTGCTCTTCTCTATTACAGTCTACCTAAGCTTCTGTCTGCCTTTTGTCATTCTGGATGCCCTGTCACCTAGGGTAGAACTGATAAGGAGATACAAGATTCACCAGAAAACCAACGTGTCTTGGACTATGATTTGGAGCTGCCTGGCGCTCTCACTCTACAACCATGCTGTGTACATCTTCCCGCTGAGTGTCCTGAACTGGTACTGGAGACCTGTCAGCTACACAGCAACGGCACCTGGGGTCCTGCGAGTCGTCTGGGACCTTGCTGCCTGCCTGCTTCTCTTTGACTTTCAGTACTTTGTATGGCATCTTCTGCATCACAAAGTACCTGGCTCTACCGCACCTTCCATAAGGTGCATCACAAATACACATCCACCTTTGCCCTGGCCACTGAATACTCAGGGGCATGGGAGACTCTGTCTTTGGGTTTCTTCGCTGCAGTGAACCCCATGCTACTGGGGGTTCATCCTATGACAGAGATGCTTTTCCATATGCTGAACATGTGGTTGTCAGTTGAGGACCACTGTGGCTATGACCTGCCATGGGCGACACACAGACTGGTGCCCTTTGGACTGTATGGAGGAGCTCCACACCATGATGCCCACCATCAGAAGTTCAAGTCCAACTACGCTCCATACTTCACTCACTGGGACAAGCTCTTTGGGACACTGCACTCTGAATGAACTGAATAACTGGAACAAACTACATAAACTGATTTCATTCGTCTTTTTTGTAAAAAGTGCATTATCATTCAATGAATGAATATCCTTGACTCTAAAACTTATAAAAGTTGCTTTATAGTTTGTTAAATTAATGTAATGTATATTTATTGAACACCTGTATTTAAGTGTGACTGCAAGAAAAATGCTATGAATATGCTGATATGAATGATATGAATATGCTGTGCAAGGACTATATGAAGCTCATTTGTTAACCTTAACCTGTTTTTAATGTTGTTGTTTTTATTTATAAGCCTGTTTTGATACCAACTAGTTTGGATCATGAAATGTGTGTGGATCATGAAGAACAGATTTAACAAAACTAATGGCAATAAACCTATGAAGTAAATACTATAAATACAGGGTTTGTGTTTACTTTCATTGTGCATAATAAGAATACTTCGATAAGTACAGTTCTATGAATAAAGAGATAATATAGATAATAAAGAGAAGAGATGTTAGAGAATAATAGAGAGTAAAAAGAAGTTAGCTAAAAGAACTTAATATTAATAACTTCAACTTGTGTCACTGGGACTGTTTCTATCACCAGAAATAAGAAAAAGAAATAAATAACAAATGAACAATAAGAAATATTTGATCAGATTCTATACATTTTAATTAATGCTACAAAAATATCCCAGTGATGCAAAAATGCATATCTTAAAAAGTGAAAACGTTATCTGAAATAATAAACATCAGTGATTGAGTCATTTGCTGAGATTAACTCCAGTTCCTGCTCAGACCCCTGGAGAATGAACACACATCCTGAAAAATACAATGTAGGATTTCCCAAGCCATGTGAGAATTCCTATAAATGCCATTATTCCCGTCATACACTACTTGACTTCCAAGGGTTTTTTTCCCCTTTTGATTTGGCAGATGGAGTTCATATTTAGTATTTGATCTGATATGCAATGGATGGCCCCAAACAGTATTTGGATACCTTTACACACTTAACCCAGATAATCATAGAGTTTTAACTATGGCTAAAGTGACCAAATACTTTATTTGGGGCCACTGTATATAGACACACTATTATTTTGAACTCGCTTCTAATCCATCTGTTTTCCAACTTAATGTTTTCACACTTTTGTTTTTATTCGCACATGCATTAGTCAAATGTTTACACTAATGAAAATCAGCCTTGTGGAACCTGTTCATCTCCATACATGCTTTTCTGCCCTGTTCTTCTAGCGGCCTGTGAAATAAAAAAAAACAAAGCAACAATCTGATGATGACACGTTTCGGCGTCTGCAGTAGCACTTGCCTGTTCTAAACAGAAGGTGGCGGTGTTTAGCTAAGTAGAACTGAAATAACTTTCCCACCGTCAGTCTCCTTGCTATTCATCGAGGTACTCTACACGTTAAGGTGACGCACGGAAATTTGATCTTAAACTTCATATTTTTGTAGGATTAATGAATATTTTGTCATGTTTACAATACCAAAGTGTGAAATATGAATATGAAGTGGACTGGGCGAGATTTACTCATTGATCTAAACAGAATAACTGGTAAGTTAGCTACAAGTGCCATTGACTAATGGTAAGTTCGTTTACAGGTTCTGAATCTTACCTTACTCTTTTTTTTTAATTTTTATTCTGCCTGCAGTCTAATTTAAAGGCACTCTTTTCATCATCGTTTTTAATTATAAAGCTTTTGTAGTAAACATTTTTATTTTTTATTTTTTTTTGTAAAAAAAGTTTTCAGTCTTTCAGCATATCAGGATTTTTATATATTTAGATTAGGGTTTATCATCTGATCAGATAAGCAGATAACCCTCTCTGAGATCTTCACACACAGGAGGCTACCACAAAAGTTCCTGGAAATTCCAACATGAAGAGCCATTTAGGGCAGAGAACGCGTAAGTTAAGGGGCGGGTCTAGCCTACTACGCTTTTAAAAGCCCAGCAGAAGCCATGTGCTGCCATTCAGACAGAACTGTAAAAGAAATCGAAATGTTTGGACTACAGTACATCTGGGATTGCATTTTGCAGTACGAGACCATGCTAAGGTCTCCATATTTCCCAGTGCTCTTCTCTATTACAGTCTACCTAAGCTTCTGTCTGCCTTTTGTCATTCTGGATGCCCTGTCACCTAGGGTAGAACTGATAAGGAGATACAAGATTCACCAGAAAACCAACGTGTCTTGGACTATGATTTGGAGCTGCCTGGCGCTCTCACTCTACAACCATGCTGTGTACATCTTCCCGCTGAGTGTCCTGAACTGGTACTGGAGACCTGTCAGCTACACAGCAACGGCACCTGGGGTCCTGCGAGTCGTCTGGGACCTTGCTGCCTGCCTGCTTCTCTTTGACTTTCAGTACTTTGTATGGCATCTTCTGCATCACAAAGTACCCTGGCTCTACCGCACCTTCCATAAGGTGCATCACAAATACACATCCACCTTTGCCCTGGCCACTGAATACTCAGGGGCATGGGAGACTCTGTCTTTGGGTTTCTTCGCTGCAGTGAACCCCATGCTACTGGGGGTTCATCCTATGACAGAGATGCTTTTCCATATGCTGAACATGTGGTTGTCAGTTGAGGACCACTGTGGCTATGACCTGCCATGGGCGACACACAGACTGGTGCCCTTTGGACTGTATGGAGGAGCTCCACACCATGATGCCCACCATCAGAAGTTCAAGTCCAACTACGCTCCATACTTCACTCACTGGGACAAGCTCTTTGGGACACTGCACTCTGAATGAACTGAATAACTGGAACAAACTACATAAACTGATTTCATTCGTCTTTTTGTAAAAAGTGCATTATCATTCAATGAATGAATATCCTTGACTCTAAAACTTATAAAAGTTGCTTTATAGTTTGTTAAATTAATGTAATGTATATTTATTGAACACCTGTATTTAAGTGTGACTGCAAGAAAAATGCTATGAATATGCTGATATGAATGATATGAATATGCTGTGCAAGGACTATATGAAGCTCATTTGTTAACCTTAACCTGTTTTTAATGTTGTTGTTTTTATTTATAAGCCTGTTTTGATACCAACTAGTTTGGATCATGAAATGTGTGTGGATCATGAAGAACAGATTTAACAAAACTAATGGCAATAAACCTATGAAGTAAATACTATAAATACAGGGTTTGTGTTTACTTTCATTGTGCATAATAAGAATACTTCGATAAGTACAGTTCTATGAATAAAGAGATAATATAGATAATAAAGAGAAGAGATGTTAGAGAATAATAGAGAGTAAAAAGAAGTTAGCTAAAAGAACTTAATATTAATAACTTCAACTTGTGTCACTGGGACTGTTTCTATCACCAGAAATAAGAAAAAGAAATAAATAACAAATGAACAATAAGAAATATTTGATCAGATTCTATACATTTTAATTAATGCTACAAAATATCCCAGTGATGCAAAAATGCATATCTTAAAAAGTGAAAACGTTATCTGAAATAATAAACATCAGTGATTGAGTCATTTGCTGAGATTAACTCCAGTTCCTGCTCAGACCCCTGGAGAATGAACACACATCCTGAAAAATACAATGTAGGATTTCCCAAGCCATGTGAGAATTCCTATAAATGCCATTATTCCCGTCATACACTACTTGACTTCCAAGGGTTTTTTTCCCCTTTTGATTTGGCAGATGGAGTTCATATTTAGTATTTGATCTGATATGCAATGGATGGCCCCAAACAGTATTTGGATACCTTTACACACTTAACCCAGATAATCATAGAGTTTTAACTATGGCTAAAGTGACCAAATACTTTATTTGGGGCCACTGTATATAGACACACTATTATTTTGAACTCGCTTCTAATCCATCTGTTTTCCAACTTAATGTTTTCACACTTTTGTTTTTTATTCGCACATGCATTAGTCAAATGTTTACACTAATGAAAATCAGCCTTGTGGAACCTGTTCATCTCCATACATGCTTTTCTGCCCTGTTTTTCTAGCGGCCTGTGAAATATCATCCTAAGTTTGAGTTTCATGTGGGAAGAATACTTTGAATGCTTTAATGACAGTTTGTCACCCACCAAGAATTTCAGAGGAATTGTAAATAACACAGATGTCAGATATCAAGATTATCATCTATGTAAACTTTTGATTTCAGCATCCTGAAACAGATCTCAATCCACGTGGACATATTTTTGTTTATCATACAAAACCTGTATACGTCATTCAATGTTTTAATGTTAATATGCTAACATTAATGTTAAAATCTGTTTTTGCTATAAAATGTTATATAATGCTATAAAATATAAAATAACAACATAATGGAAGGACTAAAGGTCATCAGATTAGCCTTTCCAGCAATGGTAGCCAATAATAACAGTCAGAGAAACAGAGACACAAAGACAGAGACACAAAAATATGTGTATTTTCTTATAAAATATATTGTTTTAACCATATATGATAAAGTAACTTTTTAGATTATTTTTCATTTAAAAGCACTTAAAGGGATAGTTCACCCAAAAATGAAAATTACCTCATGATTTACTCACCCTCAAGCCATCCTAGGTGTATATGACATTCTTCTTTCAGATGAATACAATCAGAGTTATATTAAAAATGCCCTGGATTATCCGAGCATTATAATGGCAGTGAATGGCAGCCCAAAATTTGAAGCCCAAAAAAGTGCATCCATCCATTATAAAAGTAATCCACATGCCTCCGGGGTTAATAAAGTCCTTCTGAAGTGAAGCGATGCGTTTGTGTAAGAAAAATAATCCATATTTAAAACTTTATAAAGTAAAATATCTATCTTCCCGGAATGCCTTTTGTATTTAACTTAAGAAGAAAGTGTTACGCTGGAAGACAGGTATTTTACTTTATAAAGTTTTAAATATGGATATTTTTCACATAAAAACCCACAAATTCACTTCAGAAGTCCCTTATTAACCCCCCGGAGCCGTGTGGATTACTTTTATAATAGATGGATGCACTTTTTTGGGCTTCAAATTGTGGGCTGCCATTCACTGCCATTATAATGACTGCAAGAGCCAGGACATTTGTTAATATAACTAGGATTGTATTTGTCTGAAAGAAGAAAGTATATACTCCTAGGATGACTTGAGGGTGAGTAAATCATGGGGTAATTTTAATTTTTGGGTGAACTATCCCTTTAAATTGTAGTCTATCTATACTTTTCAATATACAACCACATTCAAATATATATAAAATATGTACAATAGAACACATGGTTTGAAATAGTATTTTATATGGGTGTACTGCAATAAAATACGAATACCCATACAAATATTTTACAATGTAAAAGAAAATAGATAACTGGCCCTATGTCTTGTCTGCTATCTGTATCTGTATATACCCAAGTATGTGGTTTCCAGACATATTAGGTACTCCGACGTGAGGTCACACATCCTTTTTAGAAGACAAAACCCCGAGCTTAATGAAAAAAGAAAAAGATTAAATCAGTTCTGCTGATAATAGTGCCTTATCAGAGAATATGAAACTGTAAAATTGATGTGCCAAATGCGTGTGAAAATGTTTGACGTTTTTAGCACCAACAATTGCAGAGTCTGCTACAGACATATCTAAAGGGGACAGGTATTCTTATCCAAAGTGTCCAAAATATGATAAAAAGTGAAAGCGAGAACTAGAGAACTAAAAGAAACAGCAAAATTGAAAGTATGCTAAATATTCAGTTTCCTCTGAACAACACACATCCTTCTCGATAATGAAGCTTGCATAATACTTGGAGGACAAAAGACTGGACTTTGATCTTGCCTTAGGGGATACTGAATCAAAACGACATATTGTGCAACTTCCTGTACAAGTACAGACAGACAGAGCTTTGTAAAAGGAGAGATCTGGATCATACTCGATTTTTTTGGACACAAAGAGATACATTAAAAGATTTTTAGTTTTTGAAATTTAGACATAGCTAAACATACTTTGACTGGTTTCCTAGTACATGTATGTAAGCAATGTTAATGCTAATCATGATTAACAACTGTAAAAGTTGTTGCCTTAATTTTTAATACATTCAACTTGGATGTTTAAGTCATTTCAACTTAAATTACATTTAAGTGACTTGAAAAAAATAGTTTAACCTTGTATAACTTGTAAAAAAAAAAAAGTTGAAAATTGCTTAGCTTATTTTAATGTGTTAAAGCAATTTAAAAACATATGTTGTCATAACTTATTGGTCATATACATTTTTTACAGTGTAGGTTTAACCCAAAATATTGTAAAATCATAGATAAGAAAATAAAGTTCAACTAAATGTCTCTTGTTACTCCCAATTAAAATATTTTAATAAATTAATTAATGATAATGTAACCATCAAAGTATGTAAATAAGTGAATATGATATTATATATGTATGTTATTATAGGTCAGGATTAAACTGTTCCATCTAAGAGGTATTTGGCTTGATAAAGGTTGGTGACCTCATGTGAATGTGATGCAGTGATGCTGAAAGAGCAAACATCTCTCACATTTCCACTGCAAGATAGGGATCGATGGGTAATGGGTAGAGAGTCCCCTATATCTGGTTATGTGATTTGTAGAAAATGTCAGAGCAGAATTCTTGAGTATTGGCGTTTTGTTGTGGGCAGGAAACATAACTTAAAGACCTCAGGGGAAAAACCACTGGTGCTCAACCAAACTCTAACTACAATAAAAACACAAACTAAAAATGACCTACATTAAATACTTGAGGAAAATGAAGACAGACATAAAACAGCAGTTTTCAGATTGTGAAATGTAATGTTATAACAGAAATTAGGTATTTGTGCTCAGCCAATAATCAAAATGTGTAACATCTGAGTAATGTCCTTGCGCAAGGGGATTTCCAGAATCAGAAATCAGGACCAATTTGCCTGACCAATACCAGTTTGCAACATACTGGCCAATGATACACAATGATATGAAGTACCAGTATGTTGCAAACTGGTATTGGTTTTTGGACAATGATTCGGATATTTTGCATATTCACAGGAAATAGCTAATAAATAAATAAGCTGATAAAAAAATATGGCTGCCTACTTTTTAGCCCATAAATGCCTGAGGCAAGTTGGTCCATCATGACCGGAGGGAATTACCATGCGGAGAGTACACGTATGGGCTGGCATTGGGCAGTACAACATACGGAAGTCCCAGGGGTGGCCCTGGCCATTGTAGGTGGGGGAACAACACCACACTGAGATGGCAGAGGGAGCTCTGCCGAGGGAAAGACAGTAACATGGAGAATACACATGTGGGACCACCGTGGGGGTGGTCCCACCACCTGGTCCCGGAAAGGAGTGGTGGGAACCTTGGGCACGTATCCGGGCTGGGGTCTCAGGATTACATGAGAGTTACCAGGCCCGAATTCCAGGCACGATTCGTTGACCGAAAATGCCTGCAGGTCCCCTACCCTCTTAATGGAGGCCAATGCAGTCAGGAGTACTGTCTTTAGAGACAGTAGACAGTAGAGACAGAATTTTTAACTCTGCTGAATGCAAAGGCTCAAAGGGCGCCCTCTGCAGTGCAGTTAGCACCAGAGTCAAGTCCCAAGAGGGTATAGAGGAAGGGCGGGGCGTATTTAGTCTCCTCGCCCCCCTCAGGAACCTGACGATCAGATTGTGCTTCACTAAGCACTTTCCACCTACCATATCATGATTAGCGGTGATAGCAGCAACATAAACTTCGCTCCAATTTGTCTTGTAGGAAGGAAAGCACAGAACTGATCAAACATCTTTGGGGGTCTTCTCTGCGAGAAGAACACCATTCGACAAACAGGTTCCACTTCAACGCATAGAGGCGCCTCATAGAGGGAGCTCTAGCGGAAGTGATGGTGTCTACCACAGCCTGTGGTAGGCCACCTAGAACCTCCACGTCCCGTCCAGGGACCAGACCAGGTCCGGACGTGGGTGTCACAGGGTGCCCCGTCTCTGAGTCAGGAGGTCCTTCCTTAGAGGAATGGGCCAAGGAGCACTAGTTCTGGGAACTAAGTCCGGTTGGGCCAATACGGAGCGACCAACAGGACTTGCTCCTCGTCCTCCCTGACCTTGCACAGTGTCTGTGCGAGAAGGCTCACTAGGGGAAACACATACTTGCGTAGGCTCCGGGGCCAGCTGTGTGCCAGGGCATCCAAGCCGAGGGTCCCCTCATTCAGGGAATAGAACAACTGGCAGTGGGTCATGTTTGGGGCAGAAAACAGGTCTACCTGTGCAGTCCCGAAGTGACTCCAGATCAGCTGGACCACCTGGGGATGGAGTCTCCACTCTCCCGGGAGCACTGGCTGTCGTGAAAGCTCGTCAGCCGTACGATTCAGCAGGCCCGGAATGTGAATGGCACGAAGCCACCTCAGATGCTTCTGATTCCATAAGAGGAGATGGCGGGCGAGTTGTGACATGCAACGGGAGCGTAGACCACCCTGTTTGTTGATGTACGCAACGGCCGCAGTGTTGTCCGTACAGAACGTGCTTGCCTAGTAGCGGTGTTTTAGCTCAGCGGGTTTGCCCTAAACGTGATCCTCAGGTCACCCCGGCCATCTGTCGAAGTAGGTCTATTCTGAGGAGTAGCACTAGATCGAGGTATGGGTAGGGGGACTCCACCTCAGCTGCCTCAGCGTGCTGAATGCCCAGGCACGTGATACAATGATTGTGACCGCCAGCGGGCAACAGGGAACGACCGTATCCAGAAACGCACGGGTGGAATGACATCTTGAAAAAGACGCAGTGTCACACCCGTGTTGCTCTTTTGTGAGGAAATGCTCTTTAGCAGCCTGTATGTCCACTCACTTTAACAAACGCCCTCACTCACCTACAGATTGCTGTGAGAACAGCAGTTTGTTTTCTCTTTTTAAGCAGCGGTGAGCACGCGGTCGAGCTGATTGTGCCCTCTCGCCAGCACAGCGTCTTTCTCTGTCTCTCATTCTCTGTTGACTCTCTCTCTCTCTGCTGAGTAGCTCTCTTCATCAACTCGTTCGACTCTGAAGTGAATGACGAATGTGCACTGCATTTTGCTTCTGCTTTATAACCGTGGTGCGGGGCAGAGTGCGAGATGCAAATCTCGCACGCCAATTCTCATTGGCCTGTTCTCTACATCTCGAAGCTGATAGGGGCTCCCTGAAGTGATCCCAATTTGTATGTGACGTCCGACGTACGTCGAACGTGATCGACTGAAAGGGAACTGCTATTTTATGTCTGTCTTCATTTTCCTCAAGTATTTAATGTAGAACATTTTTGGCTTGTGTTTTTTTATTAGATAATACCACAGTTTAGTCAGAGTTTGGTTGAGCACCAGTGGTTTTTCCCCTGAGGTCTTTAAGTTATGTTTCCTGCCCACAACAAAAGCCAATACTCAAGAATTCTGACATTTTCTACAAGTCACATAACCAGATATAGGGGACTCTCTACCCATTACCCATCGATCCCTATATATATAGATCTGGTGACTGTGGGGGCCATGTTAGTACAGTGAACTCATTGTCATGTTCAAGAAACCAATTTGAAATGATTCGAGCTTTGTGACATGGTGCATTATCGTGCTGGAAGTAGCCATCAGAGAATGGGTACATGGTGGTCATAAAGGGATGGACATAGTCAGAAACAATGCTCAGGTAGGCCGTGGCATTTAAACGATGCTCAATGGGCCTAAAGTGTGCCAAGAAAACATCCCCCACACCATTACACCACCACCACCAGCCTGCACAGTGGTAACAAGGCATGATGGATCCATGTTCTCATTCTGTTTACGCCAAATTCTGACTCTACCATCTGAATGTCTCAACAGAAATCGAGACTCATCAGACTAGGCAACATTTTTTGTGATTTCCAATTTTGGTGAGCTTGTGCAAATTGTAGCCTCTTTTTCATATTTGTAGTGGAGATGAGTGGTACCCGGTGGGGTCTTCTGCTGTTGTAGCCCATCCGCCTCAAGGTTGTGCATGTTGTGGCTTCACAAATGCTTTGCTGCATACCTCGGTTTGTAACGAGTGGTTATTTCAGTCAAAGTTGCTCTTCTATCAGCTTGAATCAGTCGACCCATTCTCCTCTGACCTCTAGCATCAACAAGGTATTTTCGCCCACTAAACTAATATATATATTAGTTATGTTACAGCCTTATTACAAAATGGATTAAATTCAGAGTTGTCCCATAGCCACTGCTTTGTTATCTTGGCTGTGTGCTTAGGTTCTGGAGCAGGTTTTCATCAAGGATGTCTCTGTACATTGCTGCATTAATCTTTCCCTCCATCCTGACTAGTCTCCCAGTTCCTGCTGCTGAAAAACATCCCCACAGCATGATGCTGCCACCACCATGCTTCACTGTAGGGATGGTATTGGCCAGGTGATGAGCGGTGCCTGGTTTCTTCCAGATATGCCTTCTTCCAGAGATGCTTGCCATTCAGGCAAAAGAGTTCAATATTTGTTTCATCAGACCAAAGAATTTTGTTTCTCATGGTCTGAGAGTCCTTCAGGTGCCAGGCGTGCTGTCATGTGCTGTCTGGCTACTCTACCATACAGGCTTGATTGGTGGAGTGCTACAGAGATGGTTATTCTCCTGGAAGGTTCTCCTCTCTCCACAGAGAAACGCTGGAGCTCTGTCAGAGTGACCATCGGGTTCTTGGTCACCTTCCTGACTAAGGCCCTTCTCACCCAACCGTTCAGTTTGGTTAGTTGGCCAGCTCTAGGAAGATGGAGGCCACTGTCAGCTCTATGGAAGCCACTGTACTCATTGGGAACTTCAATGCTGCAGAATTTTTTCTGTAACCTTCCCCAGATCTGTGCCTCGATACACTCCTGTCTCGGAGGTCTACAGACAATTCTTTAGACTTCATGGTTTGGTTTGTGCTCTGACATGCACTGTTACCTGTGGGACCTTATATAGACAGGTGTGTGCCTTTCCAAATCATGTCCAGTCAACTGAATTGACCACAGTTGGACTCCAATCAAGTTGTAGAAACATCTCAAGGATGATCAGTGGAAACAGGATGCACCAGAGCTCAATTTTGAGTGTCATGGCAAAGGCTGTGAATACTGTGATGTTTTTTCTTTGTTTTTTCTTTTGAATACATTTGCAAAGATTTCAAACAAACTTATTTCACGTTGTCATTATGGGGTATTGTTTGTAGAATTGAGGAAAAAATAATGAATTCATTATGGAATAAGGCTGTAACATAAAATGTGATATTAGTCCGATACCAACACTTTTATTTTTAGAACAATACCTGTATTTTCATTGCATTTTTAATTTATTACTAAGATTTGGCAGAGGAAACAAAAGAATATGAATCAAATGCCTTGGCTTATAGCAAATAGATATTTTTCATGCCTAATTGTGCCTGTTAAAATGTACTGGAGCTACTGTTACTGTCACTGTTCATATTAATATTATTATCAAATTTTATCTTTAATTTAGTAGCACAGTGAATATTTAGAGCTGCTCCAGCAGGGCTCAACCAGTCAAGTTTTGTTTTTAGGAATCTGCTCGTATCCAACATACTGGTATAAACTTGTTTTCTTTTCAACTGTTTAAGTTCACTTAAGACATAACATATATTTCACAAGGATACTTGCCTATACGGGCATTTTGACATCATTTTATGTGAATTTGTCACACATGTCTCAAGAAGACATTAGAGAGAGAACTCAATTTAATAAGCTGCAGTTTGCACTGCCTGAGGCAACTTTCAGGGTGCGCGCTTCGGATGTTTGCGCACAGAAATTTGATTACTGTACCACCTTCCTGTAGTAATGTTGGGAACCACTCGTTATAGGCTACATAAATCATGTAACAGTTTATGTTTTTACTTGAACTAATTCAAATGACGCATGTGTGCTGGAGGAATGATCAGCAATCAAGAGCATGTAACAGAAGTGCATAAGAGTCTCTCTCTCTCTCTCTCTCTCTCTCTCTCTCTCTCTCTCTCTCTCTCTCTCGCTTTAATGTCAGTTATTGTTTGTAATATGCTTCTCATTTTACTTTCTTTACTATTGCTATATCCAATCGAACTACAAAACTTCCAGCGATGTCTGTGAAAAAAGGATGTGCACTCAACAAGCTCTCGCATCTGCACACTCAATTAATGTTTTTATTTGAATCAATTAGAAATCTGGGGCTTATGCTAAGTAGTTTGTTACACTGTTATAAAGATGCCATTACTGATGTATCTTACTTTTTGACATAACAGTAAATGAGGGGGCTAGGTCCATATTTTCACTATACAGTCATGTGAAAAGAATGTACATGTCTTATCCTTGTGGCTGACATATTTACGCTGTGTAATTAAAGTTAAAAACTGTAAAAAAAAATAAAATAAATAAAAATATTTAAGATGAATACTTAATACTTCAGCCAGGGAATGTTCAAGTTCTTGCTGTTCATCAATCTGAGGAGACAAACAATTTTATCTATCACTAGGGCCACTATGTGCATAGTTCATGCTTTTCCCACTCCTCAGTGTCCTGGCATCAGGGCAGAGGATCACCAATTCCCCTAGGTCAATGCTCAGGGGAAATTGCAAAAAACCTAAGTGCTTGCCACAGGCCAAAAAAGTGTGGCTAGTGGAGCAATATCAGAAAGGAGTTTCTATATATATATATATATATATATATATATATATATATATATATATCAGATATAAAATTTTTTTTTTTGTTGGAATGCAAAAGAGTTTGAAGTTTATGTTATCATCATCTTTTTACAGTGCCCTCATAATATCAAAATAATTCCAAAGATTCAGATATGACTACATGTACTCTGGAATCTGAAACAATCTATCTAATCAAGTCGTGACAAACACATTGATTAGGCCATTATTTGCATGTACATATTTTATTCACAATAGAATATAGAAAATATCCATACTGTCATGCCATGCCATTTTGTTTCATGATCTTGGGACAGTTAGCAATAAGAGGCTGGAAAAGTTAAATGTACATATAAGGAACAGCTGGAGGACCAATTTGCAACTTATTAGGTCCCCTTAGAGTGGCGGTCACTGGGCATCACATACAGCTGAATGCTATCTGAAAGGAGTAAGAAAAATTGGAAATCATCATCTACATGGGCTCAGAGAATACTTCTCTGTGCGTAGAAAAAACATTGTGCCCGTTAGAATCACAATCCAATGGAAATCACAACATGGGCTCAGGAATACTTCCAGAAAACATTGTCGGAACACAATCCATCGTGCCATTCGCCGTTGCCGGCTAAAACTCTATAGGTCAAAAAAGAAGCCGTATCTAAACATGATCCAGAAGCGCAGGCATTTTCTCTGGGCCAAGGCTCAATTAAAATGGACTGTGGCAAAGTGGAAAACTGTTCTGTGGTCAGACCAATCAAAATGGTGGCATGATGGTATGGGGTTGCATGAGTGCGTGTGGCACGAGCAGCTTACACATCTGGAAAGGCACCATCAATGCTGAAAGGTATATCAAAGTTCTAGAACAACATATGCTCCCATCCAGACGTCGTCTCTTTCAGGGAAGACTTTGCATTTTCCAACATGACAATGCCAGACCACATACTGCATCAATTACAACATCATGGCTGCGTAGAAGGAGGATCCGGGTACTGAAATGGCCAGCCTGCAGTCCAGATCTTTCACCCATAGAAAACATTTGGCGCATCATAAAGAGGAAGATGCGACAAAGAAGACCTAAGGCAGTTGAGCAACTAGAAGCCTGTATTAGACAAGAACGGGACAACATTCCTATTCCTAAACTTGAGCAACTTTTCTCCTCAGTCCCCAGACGTTTGCAGACTGTTATAAAAAGAAGAGGGGATGCCACACAGTGAGAAACATGGCCTTGCCCCAACTTTGTTGAGATGTGTTGATGCCATGAAATTTAAAATCAACTTATTTTCCCCTTAAAATGATACATTTTCTCAGTTTAAACATTTAATGTCATCTATGTTGAATTTTGAATAAAATATTGAAATTTGAAACTTCCACATCATTGCATTCTGTTTTTATTCACAATTTGTACACTGTACAGTTTGTATTACTGTCTTTTGAAGTTTTTTTCTTTCAAACACATTAAAAGGTACAAATTCACATCATACATTTTATTATTTAATTAATAGATTTAGTTTGTATTATTATTATTGAACTCACGAACCCCAGTTTGGGAAGCCCTGACATAAAATAATAATGCACTTCATGTTGTTGATACAAAATAATGGAATTTTCTTTCTCTTTGTATTTTTATATCAATATGGTAAAAGATTATCCTACTCAAATCAATGTGACAAACTAGGTGCACTCCTGAGGTAAATGTCTTCTGCAGTCAGTAAAATTCCATCAAAAATGAATAATTTTCTGTTCTAGTGTTTGTTCACTGGATTAGGAGCTAATATAGCCTATTCTAGTGCTGACAAAGGTAACATTCCATATATGTCAGTTAAGGAGTTTTTATAATTAAACTGGGTGTTATCTATTGGTGTTTTCAAGTCACCCACGATATATTTATAGATTCCATTGCGGTTAAGAGCTCATGGCTGCTCCACCTCTCTCTCGTTGTTTTCCATTTTCATTTGTGGTTTGCTAATCATTAGGTTCCCCAATGTGAATTTTCCACTTTACTCAACTTCCATTTCCTTCTGTTATTTTTACTCTCACAGAGAATAATCACTGTATTGGTTATATTGAAGTCAGTGGTGTGCAGTGAGATATATATATATATATATATATATATATATATATATATATATATATATATATATATATATATATATATATATATATATATATCATATATATAAATAAATATATATACATTACATAAAATGGAAGCCAAATGTAATTCTATTTTGTAGTTTTACATTAATGTTATATTTATTCAAATCAAGTATAAATCTCAAGTTAGTGCTTTTAAGCATTTTTACATTTATTCAAAAATAATAACTAAAGGCAGTAACATTTTAAACAATATATGTTATCTGTGACCTGATGTTCAGCTGTTCTTTTTAAGAAACTTATCTTCATCAGTCATCAAGCTTGGTAAACACCGGTTACAGGGACGGAGATTGACCTTTAATTTCACCAAGCTGATTGCTCACGCCCTTAATTATTCAGAACTTTAAGGTTTAATATAATTTAAAGGTGCAGTGTGTGATTTTTAGCTATATCTAGTGGTGAGTTCATGAATTGCATCACCCAACCCCCTCCCTTTCGGAGCACATAGAGAAGCTATGGGGGCCGACACAGGACAAAAATGACGTTGTCGGAGACAGCAGAGAGTGACTAGCGCTCTGTAGAGAAGTTTGTCCGTTTAGGGCCACTGTAGAAACATGACGGCATTTTACCATGGGGGAGATACAGATTTGACTCCCTTTTGGAGCCTGTCTCTAGCGGCCAGCAGTTCAAGGCACTTCCGTGTTGGCTTCAAGAGGGACCGTGGGAGTTTGCCGCTTGGATGTGACATAAAGTGGTGATATCTAAGTAGGTGAGTTGTTTACTTACTTTTTAATTAGTCCTCCAATTAACTCCATTTTTTTCATTTGTTTTGTTCATTTGTTCATTCGCAATCACGCAATCGTTAAAACTGTCTGTTAAAACTCAATGGGCTCAGGGGAGGCAAGAGTGACATGCATCCCGCTGTAACTTTACCTGCTGGCGTTGCTGTTGGACAGTGTTACTTTAGAAAAATTAGTGATTTATACACTTTTTAATGTCATTTTGTAATATTTGCATTGTTTTATTTTTGTAATATGAATTACTGTCTCATCCAGTTTTTAGATTCAAGATTCAAGAGTTTTATTTGTCACATACACAGTTATATACAGAATATACAACCGGCAGTGAAATGTAAAAAAGAGGTGGTACTGCCACTCTTGCCTCCTCAGAGGAATTGCCCCAGACTGAAGTGTGACGCGTACTGTGAATTCACTCCATGACCAAATATCATTTCAAGGTTGGATCATAACATGAAAGGGCCCTGGGGGCAATTATTCATCTTGGCAGGGTAAGTTAGGGCTAATAATTACTTTTCAGATAAAAATTAGACCAATATACCTGTTTATGTAACTGACTTACAAAAAAAAAAAAAAAGAATAAAACAGAGAGATAGAAAAATAGTACATTCCCACACCCATCTTGAAGAAAAAAATTAGAAGGCAACCAACCGCTATAGTGTAACTTTTCGCTTCAAGTGCTGTAACGGTGCAAGGCTTGTTAAAATAATTGAAACCATTTCACAGCTGTAGGGGACCTTTTCTCTACAAGATGTTGATTGACATGCATGAGATTGACATGTGTAATGATAAAAAAAATCCCCTGTAATCAGTTATGTGACCTGTCACAAATGTCAGTACATACCAAGTCTTGTATTTCTATGTTTTTTGTAGACACAGGTCCAAAAGACCCTTAAGGGGAATTTACGTAGTACTTAAACTACAGGTGTGATCCAACAAAAATAATTCTGCAGTAAACCTTCAAATAAACGTCTGTAGTGGAAAATTAATACAGGCATGTAAAAAAAGCAGTAGTCAGGTTACTTGAAGAGACTTTTATTTTAGTACAAAAGGTGGATGAATGGTGTGATTTGGGTTCATGTTACATCACCCAGGCCAAATACTTCCATTTAAAGCTGTACTTCTGCTTTTTTTTCAACCTTTGGGGCAACTTGAGCTGTGGAAAAACTGAATCAGTTGTGGCCTTATGAGATCACATATTAACTTGGTTGTGAAAGCCATAAATCATCTACACAAACAACTCATTTGTCAGGTTTCTAATTACCAGTAAACATATTTCATCACTTATGTGACAAACACAATTAAGGGATATAACTAGGATGGGAGCAGCAACTAGAACACTAGATTTTACATTATGGAGACTTGAGCACATTGAGTCTTTTATGATCGTTTTAACTGATTAAAATTGATTCATTGAAATGAATGGCTCAAATGAATCAGACTTTCCGATAGTACATTAGTCTATAAATTTCCATACAAGATATGGAATAACCGTTTGCTAACCAGTAACACACTGTTACTCCAACCCATATCTCTCCATCATCTCACTATGACTGTGATATCTCTAACCACTCACCAGATCTTATTTGAAGATCATCAGAATAGACAGTTAAAATTGTTTTAACTGTCACTAAAAACTAATTTACTCATTCCTCATTCATAGCCTCAATCATGTATTTATAATTATTTCTGGATTTCCCCTATTGTTTTATGTTATTACACGACACACATTGTATTTGTCACAGTGTGTTTTGGTGTTTCATGTTCATGTTTCATCATGTTCACTGTCATGTTTCTGAGTTTGTCATGCACTTCCTGGTCTTGTCATGTGACTCCTTGCCCTCATGTGTTCCTGCCATGTGTTCCTGTGTCATGTTGTCATTGGTTTATTGGTCTATCATTGTTCACAGGTGCCCCTTGTCTTGTCCTTAGCCCATGTGTATTTAAGCCCTCATGTTTGCTGTGTGTCTTCGTCTGATATTGAATGTTGTATCCCACTGTTGGTGAGGTTTCAGGCTATGAAACTTAGCTATGTGTTTGGATTTTGAGTTTAATAAAATCAGCTTGCCTCCCAGTGGATATATTATTACAGTATTACTCATGTACGTTTGTGTCAAATGACCCATACTGATTTTAGGGGCTCCAGTAAAAATGTAAATCTTTTACACGTTTACATGACAAGGGTGTTTTCGGAGCCTGAAAATGCAAACTTGATGAAATGAAAACTGGTTTTCGGAAAACAAGTTTTTGAAAACGATATAATTATTGCTCTGTGTAAAGTACAAAAACATGAATTTGTAAAAACGGTGACGTCATGCACGTGTATTACATGTTCAGTCTATAGTGTTTCTTTACAAAGTGACACCGCCAACTACTGGCCTGGCACGCATAATACAGTATTTTTAGTCTTTTTTTTTTACGGATCTGTGTGAACAGGGACTGTATGTGAAAAATGCAAAGGAAAAACTTCTCCATTTTTAGTACATAATTGTTGCGTTGTTGTATACCTTTTATGAAACACCTTTGAAAAAGCAGCTTCTCAATGCACCGTACACAGTATAAGCAATACACAGCACAATAATAAAAGTAAACATAAGCAAATGCTAGTTTAAAAAAATATGTCTTGAGTTGACATTAAAAAAATGCCATTGGTCTGAGCTTCCTAAGTTGGGTTTCAAAGAGAGTTCCAAAGTGTAGGAGCATAGACACAAAAAGCCCGGTCACCCATAGACCTTAAGCGGGCTTGAGGAACAGCCAGCAAATTAGATGGTGAGGAACACAATCTGATTTGGGGTATAAGGAAGCCATGTAATGCTTATGTCAGCATCATCATTTTAAAATCAACATGGAACCTGACCGGGAGCCAGTGCAAAGACTCCAAAATAGGAATAATATGATTGCATGTCCTGTTCCCAGTCAGGATCCTGGCGGCCGAGCTTTCTACATATTGCAGCTTGTTAAGTGTGGATTTAGAAACTCCGCTAAAAGGGCATTACAGTAATCTATCTGAAAGAGAACAAACAAGAAATATAGCATAGCAATCTTGCTACTGTTCTGAGGTGAAAAAATATGCTTTTAACAGTGCTCTGTACAAAATGATCAAATATAATACTGGCATCAAAAATAACTCCAATGTTCCTCAGTGGTGAGAAATAAATATTGAAGATTAAAGGGCTTAAAACTGAGCCATGAGGAACACCAGTAAGTACAGAGCTAATGTCAGACCTGTAACCACCTATAGAATATAACCAGGAACGGCCAGTAAAATAGGATTTAAAACAGTTTAAAGCTGTCCCCGACATACCAAAAACTCTTTCAAGAAGGATGAGAACAGAAATTGCACCAGAATCAGAAGCCATCAACAAGTCACTGGTAACCTTGACCAAAGCTGTTTCAGTACTGAAGAAAAAAGATGGGAGATAAGAAGGGACAAAGTTGTTAAAATCATCCAAGACAGCTTTTTTTCTTCTTTTTTTTTGCCACAGGAGTTACAGCAGGCATTTTTAATGCTGTGGAAAGCAGACGTGATAAAGATTTGTTTGTGAACATTATCAGTTTTAGAATCAAAAAGTAGTCTGTAGTCACCCATAAGATCCTTCCAAGATTGATAATACATAATTGATTCAAGCCAGTAAGGCACCATTTATGCTCCATTTTTCGACAAGCAGCCTTCCTACGCAGATTGTCATTGTGCCAATCTGATAATCAGATTGTCCGATGAGTATGCTGGCCATGCAAGAACTGCTCTGTAAAATCCAACAGTTGTTCTTACTAAGACTTTTTAGTTAACTTTACTTAATGTCCAATAATGTGTTGAATATGCTTACTTAAAACAATTTAGTAATCTGAACTATTTGCTTGCTAATGCATTTGTTACTCAGAAAACCCAAGTAAACGTTACTTGAGTGGTTTGAGTATCATTTTGCTAATTATTATAATAGACGTTTCACTAAATTCCTCCACTTCTGCAGTCAACGTTCTTAGTTGCAGTCACTCATTTTCCTGTCATCTTGAATGTTATTGACAATACAACTAAATATTTTGGGAGAACGTCACATAAGTTGACCATAAATATGTTGATTTTCTAAAATTTCTCACCATTATGGTGATTAGTGTTCCCTTTGGTTGGGCACTTGGAACTTAATTTATATTATTGTAATTTTCTTCCTATTAAATGCAACAAGAAATCACAGTTCTTTGATTTCAAAGGAAAGGAAGGGAAGTAATAAATGATATATACACACGTCAAATAATGATCTTTTAGCATTTTATTTCTAACACTTATGACAAACTTTTAATTGTGTTGATATAATCCATCTATATTTGTGACAATATCTTGCAGTTGACCATGCTTGAGTCACACACAGACTTCAACATTCAGCATGCAAAACACAACAGTGGTAACAAGTTTTTTCCTTTTTTATACTTAAGACCATTACAAATTTATTTGCTGTCGTTATTGGGGTTATACTGATAAAAGACAGGAAATAAAATGGCAAAAAAGCCAAAAATAGTAAAAATGAAGCAATTAATTTATTCGTACCACAAATGCATTCTGGGAGTACACTTCCTCAGATCACAGATAGAATTAAGTTAAATGATTTAAGTAAGAACAACATGATGCAATTAAGCTTACTTAATTGAGTGTTAAGTGCATTCAATGCTAGTGGAAATACTAAAAATGTGTTCACTTTGGAAACCGATTGCACATAGTTTAAGTCGCCATATCTGAAAATGACAGATTAAAACTATGTTGAGAATAATAGTATTTAAGATGTTTGCAGAGCATAATATAACACTGTTAGTTAAATGGAATTACTCAAGTAATCTTACTATTAAATCTTAAGTAAGATAAGTAAATTTTCTAGAGTATGTTAACTAGAATTGGCATTAAACTAACTTGATATGTATTACTTAATTCACTTGGGAGATGTTAGCTTTCTTTACTTTTAGCGGATTATTAAATTAACTTCGGTTTTCCCTTTAGGTTTGCTTTGCAAAAATAAGGCAATTGGTTTTTTTTTTTTTTTTTTTTTTTTTTTTAAGTAATCTGAGCTTGTTAGAATTTACAGTGTTGGATGTTTTCAGCTTCCAGGAATTGTGTACAGATCCTTGCAACATGGGGCCATGCATAATCATGCTGCAACATGAGGTGATGGTCGTGGATGAATGGCACAGCAATGGGCCTCAGGATCTCGTCACAGTATCTCTGTGCATTCAAAATGCCATCAAAAAAAATGCACTTGTGTTCACTATCCATAACATACGTCTGCCCATACCATAACCCCACCGCCACCATGGGCCACTCGATCCACAACGCTGACATCAGAAAACCGCTCACCCACACTACGCCATACACGCTGTCTGCCATCTGCCCTGTATAGTGAAAACCAGGATTCATCCTGGAAGAGAACACCTCTCCGAAGTGCCAGACGCCATCGAATGTGAGCATTTGCCCACTCAAGTCAGTTAACGGCAGTCTAATAATCATGCTGTCTAATCAGAATCTTGATATGCCACACCTGTGAGGTGGATGGATTATCTCGGCAAAGGACAATATTTGAGAGAAATAGGCCTTTCCATAGAAAAAGTCTTAGATCTTTGAGTTCAGCTCGTGAAAAATGGCGGCAAAAACAAAAGTGTTGCGTTTATAATTTTGTTCAGTGTATATTAGTTAATAGTAGTAGCTGAAGTATTAATGTAGTACTACTCATTAGTTCTGCATTACTTCCTGCATACTTATTAACCATTATTCTAAAGTGTTACCTAACAATGTTTTTACTACCTCTCTGGGCCTTGAAAGTGTTAATTAAATAACTGTCTATGGAGGGGTCAGAGATCAAAAATATCTTAATTTGTGTTCCGAAGATGAATGAAGGTCTTACGGGGTTGGAACGACATGAGGGTGAGTAATTAATCATTTTTGGGTGAACTAACTGCTTAAATTCAGAAGCTGGCTTGAATTATACCTAATGATTAACCTGTAAGTGAAAATTGTCTTAGCTATGAGGAACTGAATCTGTCCATGATAAACAGCCCGTGAAATTTTCAAAATTGTTTCAAATAAATTCACATTCTATTTTATGTAGTCACACAAAGAAGCTGTGTAAATGAGAGGAGAAAATAACAAGAGAGTACTTCTATTGAACTACTAACTAAATAGTGTGAGTAAATAATGCAAGTCAGACTCTTTTATGGTTCTTAACATTGGTGTGATCCAACACTCACCTTATCGTGTAAAGACTACAGTTTTGCACCTTTTATGTAAAATCCTCTTTAAAGTGTGATGAAGGGATGATGCAGTTTTATAGGCCAACCTGAACATTTTTATCACCTCCGTTCCCTTGACAAAAAGCCAATAGGATTTTTCCATTGACTTTTGGATTATTGCAGAAAATAAGATCTTTGAGCAACAAAAGGTTTTTTTTTTTTTAAGTTTACATTTTGTTCACTAAACTAATCTTCACAAATGAAAATCCACTGATTTTGTGATGATGGAACAAGAAGTCCAAAAATGTTGACTTATTTCTGGGTTTGAGGGCTTGTTCTTACAGCACTCTATAGATTTGGTCTCTAAAAGGTGTTTTGGCAAAAAGTAAATGCTTACTAAAAGAGATCTTCATTCTCAGATGTAGTCAGTGTTTTAGTCAGAAATCTTAATGGTTGATAGAGTGTAAATAATGTCGATGTGAATCAAAGCTTCTTTGTACAAACTTGTTCTTCTTGAGACTTGCCTTTTGATGCCAACAGGAGGCAGAAAGCTTATCACACATTGTGATACGCACTGCTTGCGTCACATCAAGGCTCTCTGGTGTGATTTACTGGAGTCTGACATGCCGTAATAGATATGTTAGTTGAGTATAGTGTTATTGAGCAATTTAGTATAGTGTTATTGTGTGGCAATGCAGATGACAGTACACAGGAAAGATAACAGCAGAAATAACAAAAGTAATGCATTAAACAACATTCATTTCTGAGGTAAAGCAACAGATCCAAGGATTATCACAACAGTCTGATACCCTGCATACACTGAAAACAAGTGTGCTGGATTTGCACGATAGGGCCCTATCATACACCTAGCACAATTCGACGGTCAGCCCGACGCAGTTATGATTTTTAAGTCCAGCGCCATGTTGTTTAAATAGCAAATTAACTTGTGCCCATCCGCTCGCAAATTCCGCCATGTAAATAGCGAATCCACCATAGTGCAAGCGCAACTGGCTTTTAAAGGGAATGGGAGATGAAACTGGTTGGTTTGAAATTGGTTTAATGCATGTTACACCCAAAATACACCCATGACTGGTGGATTCGGACATGCCCTAAGTGCACCTGCACTTCAGACCATGCGCTCAAATCATTAAAATATGGCCCTTAATCTTGTACGTCCCACATGAATCAATAAAGTTAAACAAACATAATTTGTTCAGAACTTCAACATCATGGAATGAAGTAATTTTAGTAAAAAGTCAGTTGTATATGGCTCCTTGGCATGATTCAGGCATTTAGTTTCATGAATTCAATCATCCAATTCAATGTCATACATTTTAGAGTCAAACAACTGAATTACAAGACTGTACTACCTAGTTAACAAACTTTTAGCTAGCATTGGCACACATTAGCATTTCAAATGCTAAGCATTAAATGCTCCATCAGCAAAGCAGTTATGAAATTAGAACATTATCATTAAACACTATTACACACTATCAAGTCTCCCCCTTTTCTCATCTTGCTCAAAAATACATAAAATAACACTTAATTTCAATTTATTCTCTCTTGATTCAACCATATGCAAAGCATGCTGGGAAATGGGAGCTCTAATGTTGTTCTACCTGGAAGACTCCAATGTAATGTCATTCACTAATTATCTATCCAGCCCGTCCTCCCCATCACCACCAGGTGTTGACCCTGTCCATGCATCGGGGGTAGGCTCCGCCCCTGCTTTCATCTTCAGGCACGAACTACAAGCATCTGCTACCCTCCGGATTTGGACTATGGATGGGGCCTGCGCCAAAGAACTTTTCATCTGTTCGATGCTCATTGTATACAAACTGTAAATAAATCTTATTCAAATGTTTTTCTCGCCTCCTGAGACTTTCAGGTAGAACTAACAAGCTCTGCCCGGTTTCAGTTAATGCATCACAAATCATTCATGTAATCCAAACACGAACAAATTAAGTAAACTTAGATTTTTACATATATTTAAGTAGATTGAACACAATCAAATTAAGTAAGGACAAAACGTATAGCAATTGTGCTGCTTTAGCTCATTTTTATTAAGCAATTTGAACAAGCAGCAAAAATGGGTTACAATATCTGCCATAACATGAAAATGATTATCTTATTGGTAGCTGCAAAATTATACTGTTGTTCATACCTAGGCCTAGTTAAAATACTTTATCCTATCTCAGTTTAATATGCAGAAACAACTAGTAAACCATTATTTATTTATTTTTTTTAAACGGTGGAGCCATCTAAACATTTCTCTCTATTTGTTTGAATCTGGAGCAATATGGATAAGCACAAGGACTTTACAGTTGAAACTGTGGCATGTGGTTTGCTTAAACATATAATCAAATAATGTGTCACTGGACAACATTTTGGCAACATCGTAATGGTCTACATTTGAAATACCTTTCAAGACTTTTCACATGAAGAGAGAACCACAATGATGCAGAAACAGAGGAAATCAAGCAGATGCACATGGCCACAGAATAGGTTGATGAATACCCCAATATCTTTCCGCCCTGTCTCTAATTTGGTCCTTCCGATGTGTGAAGTAAGAGCTCAGTTCATTTTGTCTGCAAAGTTTAAAGAGAATAAGGTGTCATATTAACCTGATGTGCCCTGAAGCAGAATAAATTGTTTTACATATGTGTGTATTCAGTGAGTGAGTTATATCGGATTTCTTGTAATGACTTGCTCTGGCATATTTTTCACGGGTAGACTGTGGTGTTTTTAAAACATGTCATGACCACATTCATGAGTTTCCAGCCTATTTAGACCACAGGCCATCTAGGTCAAATGATTATTACAAACGACAAATTTGTCATATTTGCAGTATTTACAAAATTAAGATTTGGAATGGAAAAATAAGACTTTAAAGTAAAGTGGTGGATTAATCACATTTCATTATGATTGTCAGATTTTCACACTCAAAAACAAGCATTTCAACTGAATGACAAACTTCAGTCAACTTGATAGAATAGTGCATTTAAAATGAATTCAAAATTGTGAAGAGAGAAATCTATTCACACAATCCCAATCACGCTGAAGGGTGAATGGAGCGCCCCTTGAGGATCTTTGCTTTAGCTGCAGCGTGTTGATCCACGTGAGGAAGCGAAACTGTTCTTTCTTCTGTAGTGAACGCCTTTCATCATGCTCAATCTCGAAGGGAAAGTCCATGACGTGTCCGCTTTCTATTCATGGGTTTCCTTTTTACAGCGTGATGAAACAACATCTGATGTCACGTCAAGTTAAACAAGTCAAACATCTGCACTAAAAAAAAAAAAAAAAAAATCATTTGACTGATTTATGATTAGTTTGAATAATTGATTCGTTTTATTGGAGAGACCTGTAGGCTATCAGTAACTTAAACTTCAATATCATCGTATTTGTATTATGGTTAGGTAAAAAAGTGGACACTTATTAACATTATGTTACCAAATGTTAGCATTGCTTTTAATTCAACGCCTTGCCAGGGCAAGCTGTAACATTTTAAATGTTATAAATGTAGCTATGTTATAAACTTATACAATTTATTAATTACACTACTGATTGGGCTGATGTGTGGGCTGTTCCATTGCACATGACAACTAACCCCATAAAATTTGACATGTCTCGATATGATCAAAAAGGTCAATGTATGACAATGTCAATGCTTTTTATTTTTTCTTAGACAATAGCATTGGGAAATGGTATTTAGGTATATGGCTATACAGAAATATCTATAAAATAAACCTGGGAAATATTCCCTGGAGTTAAGTGTGTTTGTGTAGGCTACTGCGAAAAGTGTAACAAAGTCTACAAAGATGTTTTTTACTGAAAACATATACCTTAACAAAGGAAATTATAGTAATAAAGGGAAAAACATTATCCCCATGAGGATTTTTTTATAAAAATCATACTGAATTATGTTTAAAAAAATTAAAATACAGTTTGTGCTGTATAAAAATCATTATGTCTACGGAAAGTCACCATAAAACATGAAAACACAACATAGATTCCATTAGTAAGAAGGTGCTTGAGTATCCTCACTATTAAACTATTAATGTCTGCTGAAAATAATAGCCACAAGGGGCGAAACAGGAATTGATGTAATGAGTGGACATGAGTATTTGGCAGCTTAAGAATAATTGAACTCTGATAAATAATAATAATAATAATAATAATAATAATAATAATAATAATAATAATAATAATAATAATAGGAGAAACAGAAAACAGAGAGGCAGGCATTTTGCCATTTGGTAAGCTAACTGAATATATTGCTTGCAAGACATACAAAAAAAAAAAAAAAAAAAAAAAAAAAAAAAAATTTTTTGTATCCTTCCCTTTTGTATTTTTATCTCTTATGCACTTTCAAGTTTTAAAGAGTTGAATCATCAATGGGAAGTTTTGAGAAATAGCAGACTGAGGACTGTGAGATCGAGGAACAGCGATAATGCACAGCATTGCGTGCTTCTGTCATAAGACATTCCAGAGCTGCTTGTGAGTAGATGCTTGTTGATGCTAGGTGTCCAATAAGACGCAGGCTGGACTCCATTAAGAGCACAGCTGCTTTGCCATTTTCGGTCAAAGCACATTCCAAATGAGCAGAGGTTTTGTCCACCGCCCAGTAGCAAACTCTTCTACATGCTGCTACTGATAATAGGCTCCGTCAATATCCAGTTCAGCTCACCGACACACACAAATTTGGTCATTATTTACTCACACTCATTTTGTTCCAAATCTGCCATATTTGTTATTCAGTGGAACGTAAAATAATATATTTAGAAGAATGTTTTTAACTGTTTTTGTCCATATTTAAAATAAAAGAGACAACAAACGACTTTATTGACTTTCACTGTACTGACAACAATAGATATTTTTCTGTATCATTTTATTTTACAGTCCTGTTCTGTATGTACATACTATGTACTTATTATACTAACCCTGAACCCTGTATCCCTAAACCTTAAGCCATGCAGTTACCTTATATTACCAGTACTTTATTGGGTAAGTACACTGTAAGTACACGTACTGTAAAATAAAGTGTAACCCATTTTTCAAAATATCTACTTTTATGTTCCACAGAATAAAGTGTGTCATACAGATTTGTAACATGAGAGTAAACTTCTTTTTGGGTGAACTGTCCGTTTATTTCCCTGTTTTATTGGCTTGGAATACTGGTTTATTTTGTACTGACAAGGTGTGGTTGGCTCACTGATAAAAGGGAAAAATAAACTTCAGAAGCAGTTATGAAATTTGGCCCAGTGTACATTGTAAACGTGATATGCAATGTTATAACTAGTTATACCACTAATTATAATTAGTCAGACAATGTTGGTAAAATTATGACGCAAATGTTTATGTGTCATATAGTCATATAAGATTATGTACCAGCCAATGTTAGTACATTCAAACACTATCCCTTATACTAGTCTGAGTCTGAGTCATACTGTACTTACAGAATATGAGGCATTGGGATGGGAGATGGAAGTACATCTAAACATGGCAATGAAGCTGCTACACTATACTGCCAAAAGTTTTGGGACGCCTGTCTTTACATACACATGAACTTTAATGACATCCCATTCTTAATCCATAGGGTTTAATATGGAGTTGGTCCACCCTTTGCAGCTATAACAGCTTCAACTCTTCTGGGAAGGCTTTCCACAAGGTTTAGGGGTGTGTTTATGGGAATTTTTGACCATTCTTCTAGAAGTGCATTTGTGAGGTCAGGCGCTAAGGTTGGACAAGAAGGCCTGGCTCACAGTCTCCGCTCCAATTCATCCCAAAGGTATTCTGTCAGGGTGAGGTCAAAACTCTGTGCAGGCCAGTCAAGTTCCCCCACACCAAACTCGCTCATCCATGTCTTTATGGACCTTGCTTTGTCCACTGGTGCACAGTGATGTTGGAACAGGAAGGGGCCATCCCCAAACTGTTCCCACAAAGTTGGGAGCATGAAATTGTCCAAAATGTCTTGGTATGCTGAAGCATTTAGACTTTCTTTCACTGGAACTAAGGGGCCAAGCCCAACCCCTGACAAACAATCCCACACCATAATCCCTCCTCCACCAAACTTTACACTTGGCACAGTGCAGTCAGACAAGTACCGTTCTCCTGGCAACCACCAAACCCAGACTCGTCTGTCAGATTTCCAGACAGAGAAGCATGATTCATCACTCCAGAGTCCAGTGGCAGTGTGCTTTACACCACTGCATCCGACGCTTTGCATTGCACTTGGTGGACAAATGGACTTATTGCACAGGTGGCAACCTATCATGTTACTACACTTGAATTCACTGAGCTCCTGAGAGTGACCCATTCTTTCACAAGTGTTTGTAGAAGCAGTCTGCATGCCTAGGTGCTTGATTTTATACACCTTTGGCCATGGAAGTGATTTGAACACCTGAATTGAATGATTTGGAGGATGTCCCTAAACTTTTGGCAATATAGTGTGTAGGCACATAAGGTATATCTACAGATCTCATTTCTTTTTGAGGAAACAATTATCTTCCTCTGGCCTTTCCCCCATCTGAGGGGTCTCCCTCCATACGCACAAGGGCAGAGACATTCGTATACATCATTCACTGTATTTTTCTACAGCAGACTGTGTTTTGTGTGATTTCCCAGACCACACCTTCAGAGGGGTCATTTCTTCCCTTACATGCCTCTGAGCGCAGCGGACTGCCAAGACTCTTCTTATTTACAGAACAGTTCCTTTTTTGGTGCGACAAGGCTGCGCTCACTGCTGAAGGAAAAGGGAAAAGAAAGCTCTTGCCTTGAATGAGGACAGCTGAGCAGAAAATGACCTAAAACGAGACAGACACATTCTGCTGTTTGTTTACGTGAGAATAATCCCAAACAAAATGGAATGTATCCGAAAAAAAAAAAACAGGGGCTAACCGTGCCTCAGTTGAACTGGTGCAACAGTTGGGTGTGTGTTGCATTACAGGCTGCTTCCCTCTCTCTAAGCTATTGTTGTGGTTGTATATTCCATGCATGTTTGTGAATTTTTAATTTGGCACATTTGTTGACTGTTGGGTAATCAGAAGCTTTCCGTGACTTTTTTCCATTGTATGCTTGAGCCAGAATGACACGTGATCCAAGAATAGACACTAGAAACTAAGATATGAAATACATGAAACTGCAGTTGTAATGTGTCTTTGAATTGGAACTCTTTTGAATCCTTAATGATATATTACTTCATGAATGTACTTGTTGCATTTCAGAAGTAAACAGGCAAGGCAACCAGTTGGTTGATTATGCAAGATTTCATTCTCCATTCTTCGGCTTAGATTTAAAATGTCTTTGTTGGTCTACTTCCTTCTATGACTGGATCAGGATCCTATTTTGTTTTTGTTTTTTTTGTTTTTTCTTACCACCTTAAAATTAGCTTCAGTATTGGTCCAGCAAATACTGTAGGCCCAAACAAATCTTCTCAGGCGGAAAATTCTGCAGCTTTAATTTTCCTGAAGATAAAAATTGTATAGACTATGTAAGAGCTGCTGTCATTCTTCATATATCACTTCATAACATTATTCCCTGTAATGTTTTATGACATTAGACACTAGATTTTTGCTAAGCAAAATTTTAAGATTTCCACTACATACACCAGTAGAAATTGTTGGCACCGAAAGCAATCAATTTAATATCCATGTTGTTTTCAAAATGGGGTTTTATCTTTTACACAACCCCCCTGGAAGATCTTTTTAGAAGACCTCTTTTCACAGCTGAAGCTTGTCAGTTGATGCTACACAGGAAATATGGAATTATAATATATATAATTAATGCAGTCTTGATGAGCATAATAACAGACTTTTTTTAAAAACATCAAAGGTGTCATGAACTGGCTTTTTTTGGGCTTTACGAGCCCTGGCCCATACATGTCCGAGTCTCAAAACACCACAAATAAAGGATTCTCCAGCCTGTGACAGCGTGCTAAGGTATGTTCTGTTAGACATGTACACATAATCAATAGATCTATATCAAACGATCTGTAACAAATTATATTTTATTAACAAGGTTTGGGAGGAGCACGTTCAGATAATTGACACAGGTGGAGAGCACTCAGCTAATCTACAATAAGAGGTGTTTATATACGCAGCAGTCTTACCTCCATTTGTTGACAGTTTATCAGTATCACTCCACCACCCCTTCTCCACTTTTTCTCCTTTTTAGTTCTAACCACTTACATACACGGGGGGTACTCTGGGTTCGGGCCAAATTCCTCCCCTCGGACAACACGCCAAATCTCATCCTGTCTGCAAATCCAGTCTCTTGTTTACAAACGAATCCGTGATCAGAAATGAAGGGACAAACGCACAATGTCTTCCCCACGTGAGCTGGATCTTCATTAAAAATAAAGTTCATCCATGCATTCATAATATTGGAATCCGAATGACTCTTATGCGGTATGTTTATTGCTTAGAAGTTGGATCCGGTTTAGCTCCATGTAGGCCTGTGTCATATCAGTGGCTACGCAGAGGACTTCTACCCGGCAGTCAAAGCGGCATTACGTCGTGAAAGTGCGGACTCAGAGGAAAACCGTGAGGGTTTAGGGTGCCATTTGGGGCAGGGCCATAGTAGGCTCGTTTGAGATGAGCAAAATCTGCGCTGAACCGATCACTGCGAGATGCATGCCGGTTAGAAATGTGTCCGAACGTGGTCCGACTTGCTCTGATGTCATGATGACGTGTGCCAAAAAACTCTCGCGATGGCAAGGCGGACGTGTCGGATTCTGACCAAAAGCACGATGGAAAACGACTTGCTGACGACACAGCTTAATGCTTATTGGTTTAAACAACCATGATGTATGTTTCTTTTTTAATAGAAAACTCTGATATCATGTTTTTATGTATGAATATTCCCAAACTCTTGAACAGTGCGATCTCTCTGTGGGTTATGTGACTGTTGTCATATTTATAAAAAAAAATATATAAAAACATGTATGTAATTAAAGTAAAAATGATTGATAAACACGTCTTTCAAATGGAAATAAATAACAAAAACTTTGGGTGTCTTGTTCATAATATTTATTTTCATATAACTTAAATTGCATCCAGTTTATCAGCAACACAGTGCATGAGTGTGAATCCCGCTATATGGGATATGGCTCACTCCTCCCTTCACTGCAGCCGCCTAGTCTCGGCTGAATTTCAGGCGAGACTAGACTCGGCTGAATGCATCTCGCAGTGATCAGGATATTACCATGACCTTTTATATATCAAAAACTCAAGGGAAAGTTGATTTCTCACTTCATGACCCCTTTAAAATATCTTACTGACCCCAAACTTTTGACCATAGACTTAGTTGGGACACTGTACAAATTGTGAATAAAAAAGGAATGCAATAATTTACAAATCTCATAACATATTTTATTCACAATAGAATATAGATAACATATCAAATGTTGAAAGTGAGACATTTTGAAATGTCATGCCAAATATTGGCTCATTTTGGATTTCATGAGAGCTACACATTCCAAAAAAGTTGGGACAGGAAAAGTTAAATGTACATATAGGAACAGCTGGAGGACCAATTTGCAACTTATTACATTTACATTTATGCATTTGGCAGACACTTTTATCCAAAGCAACTTACATTGCATTCAAGGTACACATTTTTACATTTTGTCAGTTTTTGCTTTCTCTGGGAATCAAACCCATGACCTTGGTGTTGCTAGTGCCACGCTCTTATTGTTTGAGCTACAGGAAAGCTTATTAGGTCAATTGGCAACATGATTGGGTAAAAAAGAGCCTCTCAGAGTGGCAGTGTCTCTCAGAAGTCAAGATGGGCAGAGGATCACCAATTCCACCAATGCTGCGGCCAAAAATAGTGGAGCAATATCAGAAAGGAGTTTCTCAGAGAAAAATTGCAAAGAGTTTGAAGTTATCATCATCTACAGTGCATAACATCATCCAAAGATTCAGAGAATCTAGAACAATCTCTGTGCGTAAGGGTCAATGCCGGAAAACCATACTGGATGCCAGTGATCTTCGGGCCCTTAGACAGCACTGCATCACATACAGGAACGCTACTGTAATGGAAATCACAACATGGGCTCAGGAATACTTCCAGAAAACATTGTCGGTGATCACAATCCACCGTGCCATTCGCCGTTGCCGGCTAAAAATCTATAGGTCAAAAAAGAAGCCATATCTAAACATGATCCAGAAGCGCAGGCGTTTTCTCTGGGCCAAGGCTCATTTAAAATGGACTGTGGCAAAGTGGAAAACTGTTCTGTGGTCAGACAAATCAAAATTTGAAGTTCTTTTTGGAAAACTGGGACACCATGTCATCCGGACTAAAGAGGACAAGGACAACCCAAGTTGTTATCAGCGCTCAGTTCAGAAGCCTGCATCTCTGATGGTATGGGGTTGCATGAGTGCGTGTGGCATGGGCAGCTTACACATCTGGAAAGGCACCATCAATGCTGAAAGGTATATCCAAGTTCTAGAACAACATATGCTCCCATCCAGACATTGTCTCTTTCAGGGAAGACCTTGCATTTTCCAACATGACAATGGCAGACCACATACTGCATCAATTACAACATCATGGCTGCGTAGAAGAAGGATCCGGGTACTGAAATGGCCAGCCTGCAGTCCAGATCTTTCACCCATAGAAAACATTTGCCGCATCATAAAGAGGAAGATGTGACAAAGAAGACCTAAGACAGTTGAGCAACTAGAAGCCTGTATTAGACAAGAATGGGACAACATTCCTATTCCTAAACTTGAGCAACTTGTCTCCTCAGTCCCCAGACGTTTGCAGACTGTTATAAAAAGAAGAGGGGATGCCACACAGTGAGAAACATGGCCTTGCCCAACTTTTTTGAGATGTGTTGATGCCATGAAATTTAAAATCAACTTATTTTTTCCCTTAAAATTATACATTTTCACAGTTTAAACATTTTATATGTCATCTATGTTGTATTCTGAATAAAATATTGAAATTTGAAACTTCCACATCATTGCATTCTGTTTTTATTCACAATTTGTACAGTGTCCCAACTTTTTTGGAATCGGGATTGTATATTCTATCCCATTCTATCCCTGAATTTTTACATGTTCAAAAAAACTCATTCTGTGTGATTAATAAGTTTGTTTCATCATGGGAGGCTCAATTTAGGTCTCCATGGTGACACGAATGCCCATGCGTCAGCAGGTTGAAGTCCTCACTGGGATAGAAAAAAATGAAAACAAAAAATGTTTTATGGGGACTTTCCATAGACGTAATGATTTTTATACTGTACAAACTGTACATTCAATCCCCTTACACTAACCCTACCCTTAATCCTACCCATCACAGAAAACTTTCTGCATTTTTACATTTTCCAAAAACATAGATCCATTTTCCTCATGGATCTTCCTTATGGGACCAAAAATTTCCCCACACGGACAAGAATTTCAGATATTACCATCTTTTTGGGGACATTTTGTCCTCATAACATAGGGTACCTGGACGCATACGATACGCGCACACGCACACACACACACCGCTCTTTCTCTGTCTCAGGTGTGGACCTTGATGTGTGTCTTTGTAGGGCCCAGTTCTTTGTTTATGTTCCTGCATGGTGAGGTCCCCAAATTTCTGAGGAGAAATAAAAAACAAAAAGGGCCATTGGAATGCCCTGAGTGATGAGGCAGGAGGGCTGCTGCCCGGATTGGAGTGTTTTCTCCCAGTCATCCCTATAAGGCTTTAGTGGAGTGAGGCTACCGATCTGAGTGCAGCCCAGGCTCCTTGTTTGGGATGTGGGAGGGTCCGTTAGCAGGGATGGGAACTACATAAGTACACCACAAACCAGTGAGTAGCACACCATCACCAAGTGGCTAAATCCCCTCCCCCGGCCCAGCACTGTCAGGGTAAGTGTCATTTAGCTCACCTCACACCACTCGCATCCTTTCCCTCTTAATCTCCTTCTCCTCCTGTCCACCTGGCTTTGCAAGCTTTATCTGATGAGACTCGGATAATGTATTATGAAGCCTTATGTGCTTTAACTTGAAACTTGCTGTCTATATCTAATTGCATAGAGAAATGGTTTCTGCACAGGTGTAAGTTGGCTTCAAAATGTTTTGGTTGGTGTTTTGCGAGAAAAGATGAATCTTCTTTATTGTGTAATGTTTTTACACTGATGAAAAATCAAGTGATTCTAGAGATTAACACTCAGAAAGTACAGTAGATACATTTTCCTTTTGCAAATTGAGCAATCAAATGATATTTCTAAAAGCATTTATGTTTGAGAACTATTACATATGTAATATGTTTGAGGCGACATCTTTATTTTAGTGTCTGTAATGTGATTTAATGATGATGCTGAATGTTAAGGGCTCTGAGTGTTTTTAAATTAAGGTGAAGGTTTCGAAATCTGGATGCTGTGGAAGCCCATTTGATTTGTGAGTTTTGTGACTAAATATGGTTCTTCTGGACCACTGACCCATCCCCTCTTTTGCTCACCCACTCTCTTTTTCATAAAAGCAGGCAGAGACAAAGAGAGGGAGAGTCCAAAGACATGCTTCTCCATCATTTCCAAATTAGGAAGTTTTCCCATAGTTCACTCAGTAAGCGATGCAGGACGGATGTTTAGAAAATGTGTCTGTGTGTGTGATATATATATATATATATATATATATATATATATATATATATATATATATATGTATGTATGTATGTATGTATGTATGTATGTATGTATGTATGTATGTATGTATGTATGTATGTATGTATGTATGTATGTATGTATGTATGTATGTATGTATGTATGTATGTATGTATGTATGAAGACTTCCAATGCAAAAGCCTCTAAAAGCCACCTCGGTCAAAAATGAGATAACGATACTGAGTGAA